>CAUJNA010003427.1:1600000-1775594 GCA_963377175.1 Effrenium voratum
GTTTGTTTTGGACGATCCAAAGCGAGCAAACATAAGGTGTTTTTTGGGACGATCCAAAGCGAGCAAAGTTTTTGACCTTACCCAAAGCCTTCAAAACTTTGGCCTTGTTCGGTGCTTCTCTCGCCATGCACTGGCGGAGCGGGGAGCAGCCGCACGGCTGCTCTCATAGTGCAATGGGAACAGCGGGGAAACCAATTCTCCAAGTAATTGGTTTCCCGCGGGTTTGGTGCTGATGGTTGGTGTTGCTGAGAGTTTGATTGCATACCCGCACCGAGAGAGTCCGATCATTAAACTATTTGTACGGTAAATTGAATACGTCGTTCAGCCCTTGTCAAGTAGTTTGTGTGTGTTCTAATGCATCGAAAGTATTGTTGAGGCACATCTCCAGGGGGCTCAGTCATTTCTCTTCAGCTTGGAATGACATTACACAAGGACTTGTGAATAGTGTAGAATTGTGTATAATTTTATAATGTACCCAGTGCTGTTGTTAATGTTGACCCCGAAAGAAGAAGCGTTACGGATTCTTAGAGGTGCTTTCTCCAATTGAACGGGAAAAGGATACCTGAAGTTGGAAATCCCATCAATGGACCTTTTTGGGAATATATGCCAACTTGTTGCTCTTCTTCTGCGGGTTTCAACGACAAATTCCAGGGGAGTCCTCCCACTTTTGAGACTTCCTCCGTGAGAGACCGGTTTTGACTCGCGGAAAAAGCGGCAGGCGCTGTTCCGGACGAGGAGCGACGAGCGGAGCAAACCGCGCAGCGCTTTGGGCTGAAAGGTGAGCGCCCCATTTTGCCGCCCGGGCAACCGCCGAAAGACCCTCATTTTGGGAGCCCAGACGCTCCTGGCTTCGGCTTTCAATGGAAGACCCAACACCTGGCTGTTTGAAGGCCCAAAATACATTGGGCGCGTCTGGGAGGGGTGCTTGGATGTTCGATTCACCAAGTTAGGAAGTTGTGAGCCATTTGGGGTATAAAACCCTATAATAACAAAGTTTACCCCGCTTAGGAGGACTTGCAGAGCATGTTCGAACCTAGGCTACCAACAACTTCCCTTACTAACTTGGCCTGCTTTGGGACGAGCTGTTAACTGGAGATGGAATTGGGGGGACCCCCTGCCCCCGCGGAATGGTGGTTTTCCTTTTGGTTTCTCTTTAAACCAAGCCCAAAAAGGGTACTCTCGAAAAAGACAATTCTGATTGCCCAAGCACACCCTCCCTGTGCTTCGCTTTGCCCACTCCACCATTCGGCCGTCAGCGAACCGCCCTTTGTCCTCCCTTGGCAACTTCCCTCCGATGTAAAAAGAAGGAGTTGCCCAGCTCTTCTCAAGGCGTTCCCCAATGGTGCGTGCCTTTGCCCTGTGCCCTAGGCACGGAAAAAGCCCTCGGCCCCAGTGGAGAGCTCTTGGAATTTATACCGGCGCAATCAAGGACAATCTAGCCTTCTAGTTCGTGTTGCCTTGGCTGCTGGCGCCCTGTGCATGGAGGTGCCAAAAGAATGGCAAATACGGGAATAATACCTCTGTCAACTTCTGAAGACCGGACCATACTATGAATACTATGGTCAGGGGTAGTTCCCCTTGTGCGGGATGATTTCACGGCTTCTGGTTCTTTGGGCTCCGAAGTTGACCTTCGCTCCAGCCGTGCCTTCGGGTCGAACTTTGACCTTGCGACTTTCGCGGGCTGATTCCAAGTGGCCCGGGCTGCAGAAACAAGAGGCTTCCATCACTTTGCCCCACATTCGACCTCCACCTTGGGGAACGAAACCGCACTCCAGTTTACATCTCGAACATCGACCAGCAGAAAAAAGCAGGAACCACCGGCCGCCTAAGATGGTAACTTGCAACCGCGGAGGCCACAATTCCACATGTGTCTTGGTTGTCTTTTGCTTCGCAGGGATTTGACATTGCCCAGCGGCTGGCCCGTTGTTCAGCGGCACCCTCTATATAAATCCGGTTCGGTTTGGTGGCTTCCCGCAAATATGGACTCAACCTCAAAAAGCCACTAAAATGCAATCAACCCCAAAAAGCCACTGAAATGCAATCAACCCCAAAAAGCCACTGAAATGCAATCAACCCCAAAAAGCCACTAAAATGCAATCAACCCCAAAAAGCCACTGAAATGCAATCAACCCCAAAAAGCTAAAATCCTCTTTTTCCTCCGGTTCGGGTTGGGGCTGAGGATTCTGGATCTCCCATCGCCCTGGAGCGAGCGACCCGACATCCCCAGGGAGAAGTTCCACGCGCGATGCTACCAAGGGGACTGGGGTGCGTTTCCGGCGAAGCGCTGTCCGTTTCTGGGCGCTAGATCTCGCTTGTTTAAAGCGAATCGACCTCTAGACCTCCTGGTTTTCCATGAGTCGTCATGGCCCGAGAAGATTGACATCTGTATTTCTGGGTTTTCGGGCAACTGAGGATGGGGTTGTCTCAGAATTTATCAGGGATTGGGACCCAACATGTTGAGTTTCCCTTGGGTTTCGAAAGGGAAGCACCCTCACCTCCGACCATTAAACCAATCCAACCAGGGCAAGGTTGATTTTTCCAATGGGCACAAGGGATGGGTTGTGCTTTGTATCCCGGACCTGCCAATCCAATTTGCAGACTGGTAGGTGCAAAGGGAAGGGAACTGTTGCCCTTAGACTCCACGTGTGAGAACATATCACCTTAAGAGATGTTCGGTAGGTAAATGTGGGGCAATATGATCTTCTGCCTTTGCTTCACTCTTCCTGGCAGGCTTTTTTGTTCTTTTGGTTCTGTTCATTTTTAGGCTTAGTAGGGCTGCCAACAAAACCGGACTCCGCGTTGTGCAAGCGCACAGGGATGTGAGCTTTTGGGTTCCCGTACCATGGAGGTGGGTTGGATCGACAGGAGAAGACCATCTTCTACCACAAGTGCAAGGTGGAGCAGTACGCGCCCTACACCCAGGACGACGGCCTGGTGCAGCGGATCACGCTCTACAAGGCGAGAAACTGCATGAGACCTTCAGCTAGCGCCTAAGTCTCTGGAGCTGACCCTTTCTTCTAGGGGTGGATTCCTTGTCCATGCTTTTCAACCATTCTTTTCAAAAACCGGCTCCCGTTTCCCCTCTGCTTTTGAGGGTTTCCTTTTCTAGGTCCCCCAGCTAGGTGCCCTTTCTCACCCGTGTTTTTTTTCTGGTTGGGAGGGTTCCCCTACTAAAATAGACTACAGACAAAAGTTGGTACCCTTTTTCCAAGCTCTCTACTGAAGGACCTAGCTACCCTTTGTAAGGGAATCCTCAAAACCGGTTCATTCGACCACATGTGATCGCACCAAGCGCAGTGGAAATGTTTGTCTCTTTCAAGGGGGAACATGGTCCAAACCCGGACCCCGGGCCCCCATGGCCCCCGGCCGCTTGTCAGAATCTCAGGTTCCGTGTGAAAAGGCTGGGTCGGCCCCCTGCAGACCATGGGAAGATCGAAGCCACAAGCCTCAGATGCATGGAGACTAAGCCTTGAGATGTTGAATGCAAATCAACTGAGATGCCCCGCCCATGTCCAACCCCTGACTTCAAAAACCGGCGTGACTTTCTTGCAGATAAAAGTGGAGCCCACGAAAGTAAAGAAAGAAGAAGAAAGGACTGACTTTTAGGAACAGAATCTCCTTTTTGGGTTCATCCCTTTGAGGGCGATGGAATTCCTTGGGTTTCACTTTTCCCGGCAAGCTGGAGGGATGCGAGCCGCGTCCAAAGGGAAACTCCCACTGTTCACTGCTTGAACCAGGCCTGCAGTGGCATTGGGGTTGGGCCTCCCTCGAGTTGGTGGCTTGGGGTATCAAACTACCAAGAGGCTTGAGAGGTTTTTCCATGAAGCGATGGTCTTTTCCGGTTCCATGGCCAATGGAGCTGATGTTGGCTGAGGGAAGTGGTCACTGGTGAATGAATGATCTACTGGTTCGGAGAGCGCAAGCCAACATCTCTGATCCCCGAAAGCTTCGTGAAAGGGAAGTCCCCATGTGACCTCGTTGGGTTCAAGAGTGTCCTTCTTTGAAGGCGTGGAAATCGCTGGCTTCGTGTGGGCCTCCCATGGCCAACCAAGAACCAGCTGGCTGTCTCTTTCTTCAACAAAAAGCGGAAACGCATGAGCTACCGAAGAAGAACAAAAAGTTTCCCCCTTTTGCCCCTGGAAATACGCTGGGACTTCTATGGGAAACCAGGCTGGGGGGGGCCCTGCAAACCTGATTTTGAGAGACCCAGACCGCCCCGAGACCGCCCCGAGTCAAGGGCGTTGTGTTCGCCTTTGACTTAAGACTTTCTGAAGCAGGCCAAACAAAATAATCGTAGGCAGAAGGCCAAAAGCTATAGGCACGCAAAAGTTGGGAAGCGACTCGGCCAATCGAGCCCAGGGACAACAAAAAGAAGCCGAGTTTGGACCCTCTGGGTTCGCCCGAGAAGGCCTAGTTCGGAATGGCAAGTTGGGCCGAATTCGGAAGGCGTTGGGAGGCATGGGGCCGTGGCTTGCAGGACGTACGGCGCCAGATTCCCCTGGAGATCCGGGAACGGTTCAAGCATCGCAACTGGGATAGGTTTGGTTCTGAATGTGTTTTGTTTTTTCCAGGGTTCCAGGGTGCGAGGTTTAAAGTGGGGTTGGGTAGGGTTTTTGAGTTGTGACCACTCCCTTTTCAGGAT
Organism: Effrenium voratum; assembly: GCA_963377175.1. Lineage (NCBI taxonomy): Eukaryota > Dinophyceae > Suessiales > Symbiodiniaceae > Effrenium > Effrenium voratum. The sequence continues at coordinate 1,604,643 of CAUJNA010003427.1, forward strand.
TGCTGGTTGGTGGTTGGGATCCAAACCTCCAAACCACTCATCCAAACCGCACTTCGAGGGAAGCTGGTTGGTTTTTTCTATCGGAAGTGGACAGGACAGGTGGCTTGTTCCTTTGGGAGGTTGACCTTGCCTCTGTGGTTTAGGGCTATATAGTACCAGGACCATTTGTTAGATTCTGGTTCTACCAAGACGGCTTAGTAGGTGGTTTACGAAAATGGGTGGCTTAGTAGGTGGTTCCACCCAAAAACGTGCTGTTCAAGCAGTCAGTTGGCTATTTATCTGGCAAGTGCCAACGGGCTGTAAGCCGAGCTCGCCGTGATGAGGGGAGTCTTAGTATGTCATGCTTTTGCCCATCTGGTGGAACTTGCAAGAAGGTTTCAGGATTTTTGCTGAGGTCCGGGTTCATCTTGGGGGAGGGGGGCGGGCGGTAGCTTTCAGATTGACCATCCAAGGCAAGGACAAGCTCTTTGAGCGGAAGCGCCGCCCCATGCAGAACGCCGCTCGGCACCCACGAAGAACCCGCTGACTCGAAAGGTGTGATCTTCATGCGATTCCTTTCAATACCTGGGAAACCACCGGCCGGAAAGGGAATTTCCCCGTCACGTTGGTTTCCTCAACGAGAAGGCACCCCCTAAGTCCATGTTGGTTCAGTCATTTTGACTTGTTCATCGTGGCATCCACTTTCCCCAAGGCTCCGAAATTCCAGGCTGGCTGAAAACTGTCTGCGCGTTCAATGACTTTCAGCCTGGAATATATGTCTACGGTGTGAGAGTAGATGGCGCAATTCCCTTCAGGATGGTACGTAAAAGGAATATTGCCCAACCACATAGGGAATTTTACGGGATTCCAACTTGTTCCCTACTTACTTGACTGCTATTGGGTTGGATCTTTAGACTTTAACTTTTTGGGAACTCAGGTTGGGTTTTCCACTAAACCCTCAAAAAGTGAAAAACTTTTTGCAGAGGGGTCAACAGCATTAAAGCTTACAGTTTTGAGTTGGCATCCACCGGGGAGCGGGTTGGTTTGGGGTTAGTTTAGGAGACGGTGGAGCGCTTCTTGCCGGGGCGGCCCTCCACCTCCGCCTCCAACGCCGGCGGTGCCTTGAAGGAGTTCCGCGAGGACTGGTTCACTGAGCCGTTTTGCGTCGCCCGGTTTGGGATTTGGGGTTGCTTAAGAGGGTGGGATTTTCTAGGGGTTGATTCCTGTTCCATTATTTTCAACCATCGTTCTTTAAAAAAAAAAAAAAAAAAAAAAAAAAAACAGTCAAAAACCGATCGATTTTCCCTGGGTTTCCGGAGGTTTTCTAGAAAGATCCGGATCCCTGGAAAGAAAAGGTACCAGTAGAAATTTGAGTTTGTGTTTGCCTGGATTCTCTCTGTTTGCCCTGCTGAAGCTTGTAAGTTCAGGCGGGTGTTGCGCTGGCCGCCAGTTTCTGTGGCTGCTCTTTTGGAGTCTCTTCCAAAAGCCTTTGTTCTGGCAGGGAATGGGACCACCCAGAGGCTCCTGGGGCTTTCAATGGAAATCCCGACCCCTCCATTAGACACCCCGGAGGTTGGTTGGGGGTCTCAAAACCTGGCCGTTTGAGGGCCCCAAGTTTCTATTCGGAGCCTTGGGGCAAATATAGAACAGAGTCAGAAAGTCGGTTCGAGGGGTGCTTAAATGGGGCTGAAGGATGGTGGGGGTTCTATTTTCAGACAAAGCCCACAGAAGGGTGTCTTTGAGGGTACCCTTTTCAGCTTGGCTTGCAGGGACGCCAAAAGGAAACCGCTCTGTTTTGACTCTATTTAAGTATTTGGACACGCCCATATTGAGTTGGACACATTAGAACGAGCTGATCCGGAGGGTAAAACGAGCGAAAAACCATGATGAAGGTTCTTTACCTTGCTTCCGCTTTGGGAGTTGTAGCAATTTGCCAGCAAATCAATCAGGTCCCTTCAACGAGCTTCCGCGGAAAAAAGGAATTCCACGGCTGCATTGTGGTGCTGCCTTCTGGTTCACATGTCCGCCTCTGGGCATGAGCTTTGTGCTAGGATGATTCCCTTCAACCGCAACCGATGCTGTAAATCCCTTTCTGTTCAGCCATGTTCTTAGCTTTGAACGGGTGGGAAGCCCTTGCCTACTATTTACCCAGCGCATCCCAGTGGCTTACCACTGGACTCACCATGGGTCGGCTGTCAGATCTCGGCGTTGAGCCGAGAGCTGATCTTCTACAAGTCTCGCTTGGACGGCCTCGTGCGCTCCGTGGAGATCATCGGCAGGCGGGGGAAGAGAGAGACAGAGCCGTGCGCCAGACAAATGGGTATGGGTCAAATTTAAACCAGCAGGAGACCCTTAGTCCTTGCTTCCATTTACCAATGTTCCATTTTGGGTACCTAGATTGGACCCACACCCAAATCAACGGCGTAAGTGAGTGCGGGTCCTCAATTTTCACTGCCAGCATGTTGATGCCCCAAAGGGTCCGATCAATCGCATATGGGGCCCCGCAAAGTAGGCCCTTTTTGAAAAATACGTTTCAGCTGCTCGGTGTGTACGAAGAAAGTGCTGATCAAACCCTTAGGGTAGTTTGCATCACCTGGCAAAGGGAGCTTCCCAGGTTTTTGTGATGTGGGTAAGCCTACGGCCTGTCAGGAAGATGTTTGAGTACTTCGAGGATCGGGACGACAGGTTGATCTACCACTCGGCAGCTCGGCACAATTCCCACCTTGCTCCCCAGGTTAACCTGGACCCGGATTTTTGCTGGATGATGGTTTGTTCTTTTGTGGGGAGCCTTGTTTGTGGGGAGGCCGTGCGAATGTGTGAAATTGAGAAGTTCTAAGCGCAGCCATTCTGGAGGTCAGATCCGCCAAACCCACCCCAGAAAGTCCGCCGAAACCGACCCGGCGAAGCTTGTATGAAGAAGTCGTGCGCTTCGGGGTTGCTGTTTGCAGGCGAAGAGAGTCAATAATACGGACCATGGTTTCCATGATGGACGTTAACAATGGCTTTGCCATGATTGATCGGATAGAGAGTCTTCTCTTAAGGCCCCGCAAATGGGCGGTTTGCCATAAGGTCCTACGATGATGTTGGCCCATTCTTGTTGCGAAGCCGGGATGTTCATGAAGCCCTGGCGCCCCGGGCCTGTTGCCATCGATGCGGAACCGTTCATCCCTCACCGGGGAAACATCCCCTCGGTTGCAGCAGGTTGATAAATGAGGATTCCCTTGGAAGGAATCCGGGGAGAACTGCAGGGTTCAGCAAAATAACTATTCTGAATGGGGTCTCCAAATTGGTTGAGGTTCTCGTAATTACTGCAGTGTTCCTTGGTTGCTGCGCATAGAAGTTGAGCCCCGCGTTGCTTGGGAATAGAAGGGCCCTGGCAGTGCACGAGGTCACACTGGATCCCACAGCCACTCGAGGGCAAAAGAGCAAGGACGCGGTGAGTTGCTCGAGGTTCGGAATTCGAGATGTTCTTTCCCCAGCTACTGGCTGGACGAAATCCTGCACCACCGCAGACTTAAGAAACCTGGACTGATGAGTCCTCTATAAAATCCAAGGTTAATCTTGGCTTCCCACGGAATTACATTCCTGCGAAGGGACTTCGCAACCATCCCCAGCTATGGACTCTTTGCCCACTTGTCAGTGCACCTGAAGGGCTGGCAGGGCTGGGCATCGGTGGGCTTCGCGCTGGCTTAGGCGGTTTGCAGCATGAGTGTTGGGCTTCTTGAGCCTTGAGCTTCTCAGCTCCAGCCGGGTTTTGAAAGGATGGAAGCAGGTAGGGCAACTTCTTCATGAAAATGTGACGGGACAAGACCCTTCGATCCGTCGATTCCAATCGATATATCTTGGAAGGCGGCTATAAAGGATAGATGACGTACAGTAAGAGTGCTTGAAAGTCCTAAGCGTGCCTTGTTTCCCACGGCTACTGCGCCACCTAGTTTGGGTTTGGAAATTTAGGTCACCCCAGGTACTCCCAAACCAAAACCCACAGACCGGCAATTCTGGGAGTTGCTGCAGGCAGAGTTTCTTTTTGTGTGCTTTGGGCTTAGTTAAATCCGGGCGGGCGGCCCTTTTGCGCCATCTCAGTGCAGGACACCTACCCAGTGGATTCGGTGGGTGAGGTGCCAATCAAGAAGATGACCGAAAAGTATGCACGGAACCCTGAGGCCTGATGGGCTGGACGAATGTCTTTGGTCTAAGATTATGGGCTGGGCTGCAAGAGGGGTTGATCCCATTAGACGTCGATGGCGCATAGGCTTTCCAGGTGCACCATTGCTTGTTCCCCACCTTCAACACCTGGAGTGTAGGAATCAAGGGTGCACACCAACGGGAGTCCAGAATTGAGAAACCCCTGGTTGATTCTCGGGGGGAGTGTCCCTTTTTCACGGGCAAACCCCATCGCTTTTCGGAGAACCCCCCTTATAAATCAACCGCGAGCTTGATTACAGTAATTTGGGTTGGCTAGGTTCTCCTTTCCCAGGCTGCCGCCGTTTGCCATTCCAGGGTGCCTCATGGGGCAGGTGTCTCTGTTGACACAATTTCACGAACAGCCTGGTTATGCCCGGTGTCCTCTTGGTTTCCAGCTCAAGCCATCCCATACCGATGGCGCTGGTTGAAAACATTTGAAAACGGCTCCTTTCGCGCTGCCCATCAGAGCCGAGATATGCCTCAGCACATGATCCCCACCTCATCGTGCGGAAGGGGGGGCGGGGTGCCCACTGAATGTTAGCCAATGTTGGGCGGGTGGGAGGAGGGTATGCTTGTTTGCTGTGTTTGTTTAACTTTTATGATTATTATTATGATTATTTTGGGAGAGCCGCTTTTCACTGAGTTTTTGTTGAAGACAACATGTCCCTTCCAAAATATCCAAACATGTGTGGAAGGGCTCAATGGAAATCATGCAAGCATACGCCCTTGCTTTTAACAGGCAAGTGTCACCGACAGCAATGCTGCTTTCCTTCTCCCAGAGGGACACCAGAACGGAATGTGTGTTGAGTGGTGCTGAAAGCGAAGGTGCCAGCAGAGGAGGACATTGCGAAGATCAGCTCCTCGCTTGCAGTCCGTTTAGCCTACTCAATACGTGGGCTACATACAGCCATGGTGGGCCCAACCACTGGTACCCCACGCGAAAGGTCGCTTCAAGATTCAAGTTTGAATCTGAATCTGCCTCAAGTGTTCCCTGTCTTTCAGCCTCAAGAAGGGTACAGCATTTCCATGGGCTCAAGCCCAAAAATCCATGGTGCAATGAACGACGTTGCAGCGGAGCCCAGTCAATTGCCTCCTGATTTTTTGTATGCGAGCTCAAATGCAAGACCACGAAAAGGCGGTCGTGCCTTGGGCCTTGCGGGAAATGATCTAGTAACTATATGAGGTGAGGACACCAGCCACTCAAAGGGATCCAACTTGGCAACTTCGGTTGCATGGACGTAGGTCAGTCAGTTGGTCACCAACCCTCGATTCAGCCTTGTTCAGAAAGCTGCGACTATGGGCTTTTCTGGCACCACCCCTTTTTTACACCGACAATCAAGAATCAAGAACTGCGTCAACTTCCATTTTCTACTGACTTTGGATGTAGTTTTGGATTCTAATATGTACATACATGTATATATTCATGTTATGGATGTATATGATATGTATGCTTATGTACACGTCTACTTTACTCATCCTGAGGCTTCTACCTCACGGAGCAGCAGAACAGCTCCATCTACTCCACGGGGAAGATCCGGGTGGACTATCACCGGGAGCCGGGCTCCTTAACCTTCCGCGCCTCAGCTGTGGGTCAATCGCTTCTTTGAGCTGGGCTCGGTTTCGCACCTTCGAATGCGGCCCAAAGTGAAATCGACCTGTGGCACTTTTTGGCTTGCGTTTTTGTTCCAACCCATCTAGCCGAATCTAGCCTGAATGTGCAGAAAAGGTCCGGTGACTTGCAAGTCCAGTGGGTGGCAATCGGCAACAGAGAAAGCGGCAATGTGTCCTTCAGAAGCACCAGGCGGGCTTAAACTGTTGAAATTCAATTATGTTTACGTGGACGCACGTCTTAAAATGAGTTCCCTTTAGTCTCAGAGTCTCCCTTCAAAAAGGGGTACCCTCAACAAGACACCCAATCTGCATTCCAGAAACCGATGCATCAGAAGTTCCATTGCAAATTAGGCTGCAACCCAATGAACCCTCGATTCTTCGAGGAATCTCCTTGTGAGAGAACCTCTCTTTGGGTTCCAGCTTCATCCGCAAAAAATCCGACGTGGATGTGCCTTTTTTGAGGGTGTCCTCATTTTTTTCAGTGGCTTTAAAGGGAAACCAAAAGAAACCCCACCACTTTGAGGGTTGCCTTTTTGGGGGGGGGCTGGTTCAGGCTGAAGTTTGAGGCCGTCATCACACACCCGGCCGCTCATTCGGCTCGCTCAGGGCAATGCATGTATCACTACAAGGACGGCAACCTCAACCGGGTACCCGCGAGCATGCCGCAGCCCACGCAGGCCTCCAATTTGCGATTCGCGATGAGGGATGCGGATGTCTTACTCAGTTGTTCAGTGGCACCATTTTTGTTCCCCCTTTTCTTGGTGGTTCCCCAAAAATTGTCCCAAAAATGGGTTCCCTTCCCTTAGGGTCCCGCGTACGCTCTCATACTGTACATGGAAGTTCCGTCAACTTCCGTCATGTTCGGGAGACAAGTTGCGCGCCCGATCATGCTGGGGCACTTTTCTTTTTTGGGGGATGGGGAAGGCGGAATCGCTTTCCTGCCACGCAGCCATTTTTCTCAAGATTCCCAGCTTGAAGCACATCAAGCTACGCGCAGCCCTCAGCCCCTTGAAACCCATGAGCTCACGCGGAATCTGAATCAGAGAATGAGTCGAAGTCATCCATCGACATGTGATTTTGAATCCTCGGTCAGATCAGTGTTGCAAATAAATTTGCAAATATGTCATGTGTTTGCAGTTGCCACGCAAGGGGATGCAAACCAGGACTCCCCAAAAAGTAGCGGCGAAGTACAGCAGCTTCGAGAGCACCGCGGTGACAGCCACTTGCTAGGCCTCATGCAAAATTTGCGCCTGGGGAACATGCCTAGCTGCGCAATATCGACACTCAGCTGCTGGCTTGCTAACTTTCCCACAAAATCCTCCGTGGCGAACGCATGGTAGTGCCTGCTGTTAATGCCTGAGCATTGCGCGCCGTCTAGCTTTATTTGGGTCTGGACTTCCACACATGTTCTAGCCAAGCAACGTTCCTTGCACTGCCAGAAATTAATTTCCTGATACCCCTTAGCTGCAATTGATCTCGCGCAAGCGAGCTCCACTTTTCCACATTCTCAACTCATGGCAAGCCACATGCAGCTTCGGACGGCACGGGTAGAGCAGCCTGCCCTCACGGACTGATGCGTTGGCCAAAGTCAGGTATGCGAGCATGAACCCGTCCTTGACCCGGCCATGACGCTTTGCAATTCAGGAATCCCAAGCTGTGGGTTTTATTGCCAGGGCTCGCTCAATTCCAGCATCTTGTGCGCCTCGTCGTGGCTGAGGTAAAGGCTGCAGCCTTCAGAGACGCGATGCCACTCCGACAGGTGCCACCTGGGCCGGCGTTGGTTGGGAGGGTACTTCAAATTGTTGATGAGTCACGCGTTGAATGCCAAATTCAATCAGGTAACACTGCGGCGGCCATTAGCCCCACACGCTCATCAGAGGGCCCTTTCTCATTGGCCAGCGCTACCAAGACTTCGGCAAGCCACGAACAAATTATGCGAGCCTTGGGTGAACACCATGCCAGAAAACCCTCACGATTCAACATCAGTAGGCCTTTTAGACCAAGAGGCGTTCCACGCTTTAGCTGCGAGTGTTGGATACGGCCCCATGCTTGCAACCCGCACCCTGGAAGGCGTGAATTTTGGCTGTGATTGCCTCACGTGCGGCTTCGGCCCATGAGCAGGTAATTATAATGCAACTCAATGGTGATGTTGACATGTGTGGATCCTGCAGTTGGGGCGCACAATCTTGTTGGCGCGGCACCATGCCACATACTCGTCGAATGCGAGAGCAAGGCGGCATGCTGGGTCCAGTTGATCACCGCCCCACACGCTGTAACCAGTCAACAACTCATCAAACACTGATCCCATCAGAATGGGTTCCAGTCCTAGATTTAAAGTGTGCATTGAGCACCATTTGACCATTTGAGGAGAGAATCGTGGGAGAGAAACCAATGCACCTAAGCTTTCACGAGATGTGATCCGAAATGTGTACCCCAATTGATGTCCAACATTTGAAGGTCGAGTTGCTGATAGGCTGCTTGCAGCATTCTGCAATGAAACCGTCTTGGGTATCCTGCCGGTGTTCGAGATGCAATTGAGAGGGAGCATGCGCGTAGGCATTCTTCGATGCGTTGCAGTGATAGCATATAGAGCTGGAGTTCCACGCACGTCTCAAGTTCAGCCACTCCTGAAGCAAGGGTTCTAGTAGCAGGACTACATGATGAGTGATGAGGTCAACATGAAGCCTCAAAACAAGTCGTTGAGTCCTTTTGGAATTTCCAATCCCCTTGAATGTGGCAAATCATTGCACTGATATCCCCTTCACGCCCATCTCCAAGCGGGACCCCAGAATCCAAAATCTTCATCGATTCAACAACCTCGGCTGGCAGGTGGCGTGATGGCAGGACAAGTGTCAGGAGTCAGGACGCACGGGTTTTGCAAAGTTCCGGATGCTGCCAAGGGTCAGGCCCCAAATAGGCTTGCAGCGTTGGAAAACCAACACTGAGGTCCTCATACTGCGTTGCAACAAACTTGCTTTTTTGTTTTTCGATCGAATTGATCAATTTTTGCCAAGGGTCTGCCCGGTACACGAAAAGCGGCCAGCAGGTTTCCCAGGATAGTGTTCGCGTGTCCAATATCGAACCCATGCAAACCACAACCAACTTGTGATTCTGCTCGTCGAACACACAGTCGTCGCCCCATAGCCAACAAGGGTGCGTGCAGTCTGATGTAGCGGAGTAACTGCAAGAAACATCCCGTAAGTGATTCCAAAATTGCGTCACTTCATCAGGGCTGGTTTCTGGAAAAACCCGCGACCGCACCAGCCACGGGAGGAGACGATGGGGTAGCATAATCGGCATTTTCCTGGCATTCGTTCATGAATTTTGGGGGACCTTTAAAAAAACTACTGCGAATGCCCTGCCTGATTTCAACACCATTTGGCCCTCGCTCTTTCTGGATGGGCACATCAATCCAATCAATTGGAGCCTCATTTGTGGATTCAACAACTTGGCAAGTTCAATCAAAAGAGTGTTTGACATTTACCTGCAATTGGGGCGCTTGATCATCGTTGTTTGACTGAACTTGTCGAAGCATGTCCCTCTGGATGTTGCTTGAGTGAGCCCCTGATTTGCCGGCTCTCTTGAGCTTGGCACAGGGACCTTGAAGGTGAACCCCGTGATATTTGAACTCCTGGAAGCAGCGTGTCAAACAATCAATTTGGATAGTGGTTGTGTCAGCTGCATCCCTGCCTTGCCAACTGCGTGAAGCACTTCTCGAGCGGATTGAAAGGAATTGTACTCAGTCATGCTGTCGTGGGGATGCTGAAAGAAGCCAATTCGGGCACGCAATCCCACAATTAAGCTAAGGCTCTCCAAACCCAGTCCTCTCCATCAGATAGGTGTACAAAGGTGAGGTCGTCGACTTGGAAAGGTCTCGCAAATGCAGACCTGCGTGCGGAGCACCCTTGCAATTGCAGTTGCACAATGTGGCGCAGGGTCCCTCACACATGTTTCTTTTCGATGCGCATCCGATCCGTATCTGGCCATGAAAGCCGCGACTCCCCATCGCTCAACCCGCTCAAAGCCCGGAAGCCCATGACTTGCTCCCACCAAGAGAATGATATTATGAGCGTGCGGTTTGCTCGTAAACTTTTGTCATGGGCTTTTTAATGGGCCACAGAGCAGGATTCGTCAAAAAGCTCACACTACTGGCAAACCAACAGTGTGCCGTGCGGTTCCTAGCCAGCCCAGCCCGTGGATCCATACACACTATCGATGGTTGTGTCAAACTTGAACTGTGTTTTTCTTGGATCTGGCTCATCGCTGCCGGAGGATCACTCAGCTCGCGGGCATGGGGGCAGCCTTTGCCTTGCCCTTAGCCTTTGGCTTTGGTGGGGCCTTGGTCGACCAATCACTGAACCAGATTTGCGTGGGTGGAGTTGAAAGCGTCAACCAAACACGACAGTTAATTGGAATAAACTTGTGCCAATTGGTACCAGGCTGCAATGGCAACCTTAATCGTTTTGAGGGACCCGGCAAGCTTGGAAACTGCCGCGTCCGCGTTCCGGAGAGCCACCAAGTGTTCATCTTTCAAAGCCTGGCTCGCGTTGATGGCTTCCTCATCGATTTTAGCGTAAAGTGTTTCAAGTCGGTTCTTGCACTCCTCAAGGTTCGACTTGCAACTCTCAAGCTCGGAAGTGTAGCCAGCCACCAGCTCCGGCGACCTCAAGTCCGTTTCATGACTCCAAACTTCCAAATTTCTAGGGACAAAGAGAGAGAGAGGGAGAGAGAGAGAGAGAGAGAGAGAGAGAGAGAGAGAGAGAGAGGGAGAGAGAGAGAGAGAGAAGAGAGCGAGAGAGACAGAGACAAACAAATCAAAGACAACAGAAGGAAAACAAACATCAAAGCGGGATTGCAGGTCAAAGGGCAAAGTAGCAGCTTGGAGTTTGCTGGTCCAACTCATGATCTCTGTGAGCTTGCTGCTTAGAGCCTGGATCTTGGCACCAACAAGCTTCTGCATAGTTGCCGGCTTCGGAGCCTTCCGCTTTGTCTGATCGCCTGGCCCTTTGCCAGGCTCCGGAATTTTGGGAGCAGCCTCCAGCGCGGGACCCTGTGACGCGGCTGCCTGCGAACCACCACGCAGCCTTGCCAGTCCAAAGGATGGCCTGGGCATGTTGGTGCACCCTGAAAAAAAGCCTTTGCTATCAATTTCAAAAGATGTATAGGGATCTACGGCTGGTTGAGCTATGGCGCAGGAGCTGCTTGGTTTGCTTTTCGTCTAAGGCACCAGAGGCAGTGATACCACCCTCAACCTTATCGGACTCATTGTCCTCGTACTCCAAGCTGTCAAAGACACGGAAGAGTTCCATCTCCTGTCAAGGAATTTTAGTCAGACAAGTTGAATTGTTTCAAACTGGCCTCACCCTGGTTTGTGGGAACCGTCGATGAAAATAATTAGATCGATGTATCCGGGTCCTGGCTTTGTGGAAAGTCTGGATGCGCCATGCACCACGGCTGCTCTTCTGGGGTGCGTTTCTCCTCCAGCTCTTTTTTGCGAGCTTTGAGGTCTTTCGCCATCGCAGCCCCAAACATGGTTTTTAGCTGGGAATAGGTCTTCATGACCATCTTGCCCTTTTTGCGTTGCTCGATAGTCTTGCTCGCGTTGAGGTACAAGCTGCTCGTCAGCCATGATTCCCCCGACTGTAGCCAGTCTTCAAATAATGTGCTGATCAAATGACGGTCTCAGGGGAAGCAGCCACATGGCAAAACTCTACAAGTCGATTAGTTAGCTAGACAAATTTGAAGATGCAAGGTGAAAACAACGGTTTGCTCGGCTGCAGCCTGGAAACTGTATCGTTTTTTTTCGGCAGCATCCAATACCACTTGCGGGCATAGCGGGCCTAATGAGCGTGCATCAAAGAGTTGAAAAATGTGTTGTTCGACACTTCAAGTAATAAGTACGGTCATGCTGACGAGCCACTCTTGAAGCTGCGGTGAAACCGCATCTTGCAGTTGTGTTGCAGGCGAGCGTGTCTTTCCGCTAGGGACTCAAATTTTCCGGTGGACTCGTTGAGGTACAAGAATGTGCCATCGTGTTGCAAAATGCCACCGGGCTCTTCATCGGTACCCATTGCAACCTGAACCAATTTGGTTTATCCGATAGTTGCTAGCATGACCCAACCCCCATGACCACCCAAGCCTCCAGCGAGCTAGTGTCCATCCTTTGGAGAACTGACTTCGCTGTGTCCAAGTGATCGATTGCCAAGGTGTGGTCTCGATCAGCCTTGCGGGCGGCCTGCTGGTCATCGCAGGCTTGCTTCGCCTGCGGGTGCGGTCGGCGGGACAGGTTTGATTCAATTTGAAGATCCGGTTCCCTCAATCTATGGGTAAACAGGGGGTGTGAAAAATAGTTTGATCGTGGAGCACCTTCTGCCCCACCGAAGCTTCGAGCAACTTCATCAATTCACTCTTAGAGCTGCCATCCGGAAGATTGGAAATTGCTTCAAGAGCAGCTTGCTCAGCACTGGGCAGCTCAAGTGTCCCAGACTCGGCGGTGATCAGGGATCGCGGTGTCGCGGCAGGTTCTGACTGAGCAGGTGGCTCTGAATTGGGCTCCTGACCGTTGGGCTCCGCGTGGCTCTCCGACTGAGCAGGCAACTGATCTGGCTGAGGAGGTGGAACGTCGGGCTCCGGGTGAGCAGGTGGAACGTTGGGCTCCGGTGGAACGTCGGGCTCCGGGTGAGCAGGTGGAACGCTGGGCTCCGGCTGAGCAGGCGGAGCGTTGTGCTCCGGCTGAGCAGGTGGAACGTTGGGCTCCGGCTGAGCAGGCGGAGCGTTGTGCTCCGGCTGAGCAGGTGGAACGTTGGGCTCCGGCTGAGCAGGTGGAACCTCGCCATGCTTGTCTGCAAGGCTGAGGAACTCTTCAAGGTCCTGAGCCAGCGACATCATCACCGTGTCTCCGTCTCCGGCAGTTGACTGCTCTGCAAGGAACTCCTCGCGGGCTTGACTGACCAAGCACTCAAGTGCTGCAGCGATGCCATCTGACAGCTTCTCCACCTTATCGATAATCTCATTCAGTGGTTGTTGCAACTCCTCAATCTTCCTCGCCTCCCAACAGTCGATCTGCTTGACCCTTGCGAGGCACTTGACGTCAGGCTGCGAAGCGTTGCCCCCGACTTTGGCTTGATCCAAGATCTTTTGCCGGAACTGGTCAGCCGTTGCACGAGTTGTCTGCATCGTTGGGTTGACTTTATGCTCAGCCTTCTCCAGCTCCGAAAGGCAGCATGTTTTTTGCTGCATCTGCTCCCATATCAAGGCAGCTTGAGCTCCAAGCTGAGAGTCTACCTCATGAAAGAATGGCGTGCTTGCAGCGCCTCGGGTCTGAATCCATGTTTCAGCCTCCTGCAACAACTCCACATTGTCAGCGCAAGCGCTAGCCGGATTGAACTTGCTTGTGAACAGATGGTTCTTGAGGGGCTGCAGGCATGCCAATCGCTCGTCCAAAGCCCACTCCAAGGAGTTCAGCGTTTCCAAGCTGTCCAATCGTCCGACAGCTTCAAGACCGTGTGGGTCATGCTGCGAACCTGCTGCTCCCCAAGCCAGTTTGCAGCGCGACCGAATGATTTCACAACAACTTCTTGGCAAGATATTCAAGCAAGTAATTGCACTAATACGCTGTTTCCTGGATCAGCTCCTCAACCCTCCCAAGATTTGGATGCCCGCCTGTCAACTGCGAATCCCACAGAACCTCATCCTTTTTTGATGATTCTATGGACATTGCATCACCTGAGCAACAACCACTAATACTGGCGTGGAGATGTACACCCCCAAAAAAAGCATATATACTTGACTCAATGGCGCAGGCCAGTTGCTCAAGCACGACCGCTTCAGCAACTCGCGATGCTCTTCATGCTCACTACTGGCAGGCCTGCCAGTCGGATTGCAATCCTCGGGGACGAAAAACAGTTCTTTAAAATTCAAGAATCCAAGATTGATGTAACCCCGTCCTTCAAAGTTTGACTGCCAAGCTCCTCTTGAGATCCTTCCCCCAACTTCAAAGTCGGCTTTGTCATCAGAGCATCGTTCTGGGTGTCGTCTACTTGGATGGTTGCACTGGTGTTCGCATCCGGGGCAGCTTCTTGACCCTGCTTCCTTGCCTTCTTAGTCTCAGGGCTTTTCACAGGGGTGGACTGGGTTGAACTTGGCGCCGTTGTGGGGGTCTTGCGGGCTGTAGATCGCTCAGGAGATTTGCATTTTCCGAACTGGCCATCTGTGCGATCACCCGTGTTGGACCGAGATGGGGTTGCTTGTGGGCGCTTGCCATCTTGGCCTGACACATGCCATGCACAAGGCCTCGCTAAAGAAGGCACATAGTCAAAATAGGGAAACTTGACCGGATTCCCAGGCCTGCTTTTTGAGAAAGCCTTTGCATGACATTCTCCATCTCCTTCTCCACACTGAAGGCTTCGCCAGAGGAGCCAGCCTGCGAAGGCCGAGGCTGGGGGAGCCAAGAAAAAGCACCCCCAAAAGCTCTGGCCTTCCCGTGAGTGCGTGCCGCCTTGCCCATGAAATCCCGCCGGGACCCTGAACAGGGATTTGAACTGGTTTTGGCTTGGCCTCATACAATTCTAACGCAATCTAACGCAATTCTAACGCCTGAAACTTCACCAGCACGATCATTTAACGCGTTTTTTTCAATTCTAACGCAAATCTAACGCACCCCTCTTTACCCATTTCAAAAACTCGCAACAGAATCCCGGTCCGATCAAACAAGCCCAGAGGGTCCAAGTACTTGATGAGGATGGCTTTTGGGGTGGTAAGAAGTGGACTGTACCTCCTCAGAACGTACTTGGGCCCTTTGCAAAGTGGTTTGGCACACTCCGCAAGACTTGAGCCCAGGAACCTGCCTCCAAAATCCTCCAAGAAAGCTAGATACCACGAACTAGCCAAGCGCCGGGCCCAAAATTCTGTGGCGATGCAAGGATGGCACGTGTCATGCGCCAAATGTGTGTTGCAAACTCAATGCTTCTTCAGAGAAACCTTTTCCTGGGTTCGGTCACGTGCGCTCAAGGGAGGCATTGGGATATTACAGGAGTTAAATGGTCAAGATCACATACTCCTTCCAAATTTGTGCGCAGAACGCACAGCTAAAACGTGCATTGGCAAGCCACCACGGCCTGCAGGTGTTGACCTTTTCCGAATTATGGAGCGGCCGGGGTGCCAAATCGCTCATGACCATCGAGAGCTGGGACTCGTGCTCAACAAATGGGGCGCAGGTGTGCTTCTTTTCAAATCCCTTTCAAACACCCGGGAGTTTATTTGACCAACCTCCATGAAATCACGAGCGATTTCCATTTGCCCACCGGTCCCGCGCGAGCTCAAAAATAGCTTTGCTTGGGGCGATTTGCACAGGGATCAAGGGATCTGGGCTGAAGCGTCCATGCTTGATTGCGTTCTTGATGAACTCCAAAAGCGGCTGGAAATTTGCGTGGCTCCAGTCCAGCTGCAAATCCTGCGTTGGGAACAAGCATTATAATCGTTTCTATTGAGTTCCGGCTTGCCTGGTACCCCGTCACCATGATCAGCCTTGCCAAATCTGGCATTTGTGGATTGCTTTCCTGGGGCAAGTAGCTAGCCAGCTATTGATCCGACACAATGAATTTCTTCGATTTGCGGTCAAGACTCCATCCACTCCAAGTGCATGCGCGCCACCTCGTTCCCGAACTCGCGCGGGTAGTCAGCACTTGCAGAGACATCTTTGCCTCCCTAGGCTGGTGGCTAATTTTCAAGTGGCGTTGGATGGGCTGGATTTGGGCCGTGTCTTGAATGAAAACCACTTTTTTTAGGTGTCCCAAAATGGGGGTTTGGCCACCCCAACCCACATACTTTCGGACACCTATTGTTTTGGGCCGTGTCTTGACTGAAAACCACTTTTTTTAGGTGTCCCAAAATGCGGGTTTGCCCACCCCAAGCCACATACTTTCGGACACCTATTGTTTTGGGCCGTGTCTTGAATGAAAACCACTTTTTTTTAGGTGTCCCAAACTGGCAAAGGGTCCCTAGTGACTTTTTTCGTCCGGAACTTGAATCAGAGAAATAGGAAAAGTCACTACGACTGTCCGAGAAAAGGGGAAAGAGTTATGGCGCGTATATAGCGGAGCCCTTGTCTTGCAAGAAATGTAGATCACTTCGATTCACCCCTAGTAATTGGCCGCGGAGCTCTTGTTTTCCGAGAGATGGGACCTTGGGGGCGAAACCCAACAAAGCTCTATTGGAAATCCAAAGAAGAGGTACCCCCAAGCCGACCCCCAAACCGACAAATCCCCAAACTTAAAAGTGAAAGCAGGAGGGAGCATAGTGCAAAGAAGGGAGGGAGCCTGTTTGCAGTATTCCCTCAAGCCAATGTCAATTGCCAACCCTGGTCCAGGCTTTGTCCCTTTTTGGTTTTCAACTGATCAATCATGCTTCAGCAAGGGTGATCAACTGCTTAGTTCTCGAAGCAACAGTACAAACAATGTCAAGTTGACCCTATTAGATCTCTTTATATAGTCCAAGGGACACCCTTTGGATACCTTTGCAAATCACCTTCTTCACCATCTCGCGAGACTGCGCCTGCGCCCTGTCCCGGATAGCCCGCCGATCGGCGCTGGTAACTTTGGAGCGGAGATTTCCCATCCAACGCCTTAGGCGCCAAGAAATCTAAGTGGACATGAGGGGTAGCACGCGTGGGCATTTGCCAATCCATGTCGACATGCGAGCAAGGTGCGCATTGCCAATGCCCAACTGGGGCTTCAAGCTCCAGCCTCCGTACAAGCCCATATGCCTGACGAAGGCGTGGCAGTGGAAGCTCGGATGAGGGGAGCAAGGATGAAAACATCATGTGGTTCCAAGGTCAATTTTCAGCAAGGTGCCAGAATGTTTCAGACGGGAACAGCTCCGCCAGTGATAGCACTGTTCGAAAGTAGGGCCAGTCTTTGCACTTGCTGCTCTTTGGGTTCTCCAGAAACCAGGTCACACTCCGGCAAATGGCCACGCTGATGAGGGCTGCACACCGCGTGGCAAGAATATTGCCAGTGATGACAAATGGGTAAGGCTGGCCAAAAATATCTCCTGTTCGGCGATGGGTGCCCGACGATAGAAATATCCATGAGTTGCATGGGAGAGCCGTAAACATCAATGATGACCTCTTCAATCGGAGAATGCATCTCAAAGCCACCAGGAATCCATATATTCCACATAGGTCTTCTAAAACTGGTTCTCTGCATATATCAAATCCTTGCCTCATCACGAAAGAATTCCCGAAAGACATAATAACTATACGTACAATCTTGCCTCGGCCAGTGCCGCCAGGCGTCGCTGCTGCACCTCGATCTCCTGAGGACGGGCTTTCGATCTGCGAAGCGGCCAAATATAGTGTTGATCATCGTTGCGTAGCTAATTGCCAACAAGCAGCTGAAACCACCAACTACTGACTGCACTCCAGCAAATATTTCGCAGCAATCAAGATCCTGCGCAACCCACACTCCATGCAGACTCCCCCCCCCCCTGTGAGCAAGCCTGCTCGGCCAACCCCCCCACCCAGTCCCGACAGTTGAAGCTTGTCGACCCTTCGGTGGCCATGTTCTGGGAGACGAAATCCACTAGATGCACCCTCAGCTAGTTTCTCAAGCTTGTTCGAACTGGGTTGCTCCACCCACATCCAAATGTTTACTCATCAAGCCTAGCTGCAACAACGGCGAAACTCCCAAGCAGAGCAGCGCGGCCACTTGCAGCTTGCTCATCTGCACACTGCGTGGGGCCGGCATGGTGCCTTGAAGCCAGCTAGCTTGAAACCAAATTTGGAGCAGGTGTCCGAAATCAGTACATGTTGCACGCAATGAGTTACAAGCTAAACCCCAAGCTCGACCTGTTCTTCGAAGTCAACCCATGGTGCAAATACTCGATTTACATTTCGCTATTGGCTGGGTCAACCTGGCAAGATTAATTGAATGTCGCTCCAGTCAGGCGAGCAGGCAGGGGGTCTGGGGCGCACCGGTGCCTGTTGATGCGCCTTTGCCCCGGCCAGGACCTGCGAGCGAACGCGGTGCCGAGGAGGTCATCGCGAATTCAAAATCATCGAGCAGCGCGTGTTTTCCCCAAGCCCCATGAGCGCAAGCTGTGCAGAATTCGGGCACAGCCTCCACCGAATTGCATGACCACGCACAGCACGTCCAAACCATTGAAATCATCGATATGATCATTTCGGTGCAGACCACAAAAAACTTGAAAAGTTGCAGATGCCATGCCCTCGAGTTACCTCTGGCATTATTTGCTTATACGTTTTTGGCCGGAGGGATCCTTTGCAATTGTGCGGCGGTCATGTATACGTACCATAAAGGGTTTAGCTTGAAAAGCATGCTGTGCACAGATGAAATGCCCAGCAATCAAATGTAGCTTGAACCCGCGTGATCAGTCCCTGTCGACAGCGCTGTTAAGCTCGACATCCTCCTGGCCGAAAACAGCAGCAAACTTGCCAGCCATCAACGCGACACGCATTCTTGCTCAAATTCTGTGTCAACAAGCCAGCCTTCGCAAGCCAGCCCGCAATGATTTTGGCGTCCTGCCACCTGGCAAAGCACGTTCGAACGACTCCTCAAAATTACCATGTGCGATATATTTTAAACGAGGAAGGATGGCGCATATGAAGGATCGGCGTTCCACCCGATGGTGCAGCCACCGCCTTTGTTCACCTGCCAGCAACATGAATTCCTTTGTACGATTTGCAGGGATTCAATTGGGCCTTTATATGCTGCACCCGTTTTGGCAGTTTCTCGGTGTCGATATTGCCCAAGTTGTGGACATAGAAGCTTCGAGAGTACAGCACCACTCCAATGCTCCTTGCATCTTCCCGTGCGCCTGCAGGCGGCTTCACCGTAAAGCTCCTTGGCGCACAATGTGGGCTGGGTGGCTCAGTTTGAGATTCAACCAGGATGCAAACAACCCTCCACTTGTCCAAGAGTCACTCTTGCAAAAGTCTCTGGGTCAGGAGTGGGCAAATCTTTGATCTTGTTGGTCATCAGCTCAACGAGTGCCCTGGAAGCCCTAGCACACCTTGCCTTGCATTCATCCTGGGACTTTTTGGATTTCTGGATTGGCACCACGTCCTTTTCATCCAGCACGCTGTTTTCATTCACATGTTCCCCGCTTGCTGCCGGCTGGTGATCGCTATCGGTTTTCACTCTTTTAC
This sequence comes from Effrenium voratum, assembly GCA_963377175.1. Classification (NCBI taxonomy): domain Eukaryota; class Dinophyceae; order Suessiales; family Symbiodiniaceae; genus Effrenium; species Effrenium voratum. The sequence continues at coordinate 1,623,583 of CAUJNA010003427.1, forward strand.
CGCTTTCAACGTTGTTGTTTACGTCTGCTTCGTGCACCCTCTTTTCCTTTAAAGACGTAGGCGCGCTTGAGGAGGCAGGTTGCTGCTGAACCTCCGGCACCTTGCCGTCATCTTGCGGCTTCTTTTGCCTCTTGCTCTTTGGCTTGGGTCCTGGCTGCTGCTGCGCGCCTGCTGGGCTTGATCTTTTCCTTGTGGCTGGCTTCGCTGCTTGCGACTCCTGCTCTAATGTCTTCACAGGTTGCTGCAGTGTTGGCGCCGGGTCTGGTTCGCTCATTTTTGTGGGTTGCGACTCCTCCTCAAACGTCGACTGCTGTAGCGATTTCACTGCCCTCTTTTTTGTTCGCGCGGATGGCTCCTTGGGGCGCGACTCCTCCTCAGGTTGCAGCGTTGGTGCTGGGTCTGTTTTGGATTTGCTCCCTCTTTTATTGGCTGGCTCCACTGGCTGCGACTCCTCCTCAGGTTGCTGCAGCGTTGGTGCCGGCTCTGCTTTGGGTTTCCTCCCCCGCCTCTTTGGCTGCGCCTTTGCTGCCTCCTTTGCCTCTTTCTTCTCCTTTTTGTTTTGTCGCTTTTGCGCGGCCTCATCACCCTCCGCCTCACACTTTCAATTAAGCAGCTAGTTTGCGTGACGACCCGTATGATCATGATCAGGCGTGGGCAAAACCATGACGCATGTACCAACACGGCCTCAGCAATCTCCTTGCGAAGATGAGCTTGCTTCAATGACACCTCTTCGCTAGCCTCAACCTTGCAGTGCTCGACAGCTGCCAGCCATTTGGGCAACTCAACGTCATTCTTGACCACAGGGCCCCGCAAAGCCTGCGCGCCAAGAGCTCACGCAATCCAGTTCGGATCTAGGCATGCCAAACAAGTATGATCAAGCAATTCCGACTGGCCTTCGGGTCTTGAACAGCTCGTTTCTGCTCTTCCCCATCCTTTCTGACAAGTGGGCGTTGTGTTGAAAGCGTGCGGTCTGAGGCACGAACTTTCACCTGCTTGCTGCAGGGCTCCTCCACTCCCGGAGTGGAATCCAGGCCCTGGCCGGAAGCAGCGTGGGTGAGTCAGGGCTTGTTTTGCAACAACCCCCCCTACTGTTTTCAAACGGGATTTCGAGAATGCTCCAATAGAGCAATCAACAAGTGGCTGGGAGTGCTTTTTCAACACATTTCAACACCACTTGAGGCCACTTGTTGAAAAATGGCCATTGTTGTAAAAACATTTTTAATTGGTTAACACATGGGATTTGAATTTCAATCGATGCCGGTGTTGCGCATCCGGGCTGGCCGCGATTGCAACTCATCACCTCCTTCAAACGGGTCTACAAGAGATCGTGACCAGAACTCAATTAAATTCCAATCCCTAAAGCGGCGGTCCTTGGTGTCCTCGATTTGCGACGGCTCGTCGACCTCCGGTGCAACATGGGTTTCCAACGCAGTTGCAAGTTTGCTGGGGGGCCAGCCTTCTTCTTGGCATGTTGGGGCAGATATTGGATTTCAATCTCATCATCGCTGGCAGGCTCCTTGCACCAACTACATTCAAATTCCATGCGTGGCAATGGACTGCAAATTCGACCGCATGGTCCTTCTCCAGTTCGATGGTACCAGGCATTGCCTCATTTTCAATCGATCATGAGAAGGGAAGTACATGTTGCATGTCGAATTGTTTGCGCACCTCTCAGTGATCAACTGTTAAGTTCAGCGCTGATTTTGTCGAGAGCAGAATCCAAATATTCTTCAAAACCTTCACCCGCTGGTTCCTGCATTTGCATGGTTGAAATGCGTCATTGAACAGCTTCACACGCCTGCCTCGATGTTGGTGACCTTTTTGTTAACCGCACCAGGTGGGCAGCTATCGATCTCAATCGGAGCGCTTGCTCGTGCGCCCACTCCTCAGCATGGACGGACGTAGCCGGCGACTTCTAGATCTATATTCCTGTTGCAGCCGCCCTTCAAAGTTGAAGTCGAATCCGGAAAAAGACAAGGTGCTCTTACTTCGCCCTTGCCTCCCCGATGGCGAATCTTTGAAGAGTGCAGATTGTATGTGATGGACACCAAAATGAATGCTGCCTGAGAAGCGCAGGGAACAAGCTAGTGCTAGGCCACAAGGGTCGTCTATTCGAATTCCTGTCAATTGGTAAGCCCCCAGCCACATGGTGTTTCAGTTCTGGCAATTTCAAAGCATGATGGTTGTCTGCAGCATCCGGTAGGTTCATCAAGTATTCCCGGACAAGGTCATAGTTGTTGGCCACGTCTGTTTCGGTGATCTGGCAGCACGTACAGCTAGCCACGATATGGGTAAAACTGCTACTTCCAAGCATGCGCAAGCTGAGTCCCACGCAACCATGCGATCCTTTGAGTCGGGCCACGTAACCATCGATCGGTCCTTGCAAAAAAAAAACATGAAAGGGTGCCAGTTTGACTCCCAGGAGCTTTTCCAACATAACTATGACTCATTGCATGCTGCAAGGGGCTGGGGTATCCATGATCTCGCGGCCGAACAGTTCAGCGTAGAATCGCAACGATTCAAAGATGGACTGCGCTTCATCCTTGTTTTCTCTCCAACTCTCGAACCAAATGTCGGTCAATCAGGGCTCACATGATCATGTGACTCACATCTAATCATTTTCCAAGAAGCAGACACCTTCATCCTGATTGGGGCAACCAGGACCTTTGAACCATCTTCACCATCGCTCAGCAAGGGGCTAGAGCTCTTACTGGAGCCTTGTGAGCTCGACGATTCAGCGCGAACGAGTGCCATGCTGAGGCGCTACCCACGATGACCAATGGGCCACAAGCTGCGCGATCAAAAATGAGTGTCGCAGACTGGCAGTGAGGTGGAGTCCCACAGGAGGTCGATCCCCAATTACATAATTACACCTTGATGGGACATCCCACGTTGAACACGCATGTGTCGGCAGGGCAGGGCACGGGACCTCCTCTCAAAGCCGCAGACCGTAGCAATCCCATGGCTTCGCGGTTGTATCAAGATAAAAGATCTAGCTCCAGTGTTGAAATTGCTAAGCTCTGACCTCTCAATTGATGTAGCCAAACCCCTTCATGAGCCACAACTGCCTGAGCACGCACACTGGGCCTGCGACCATGCTCAGAGTGTTTTCTGTGAACGACCATGCTCCAAACCTGTTTTCGAAAAACCATCCTCAGAAGGTACATGGACCCTAAGGGCTTGTTTCTCCAGGGTCACTGAACAACGAAGCTTAGATGTTTTTTTCGGCAGACCAAATGGGAGTGTATCTTTTGCGGGGAACCCTTGCTGCGGTTGGTTCAAAGGGAAACCAAAGGGAAAACCGAAGCCGTTTTGGGGGGTCACCTAAAACAAGGACATACCCAGGTATGAAACAGAAAACACGGTTCTTGGTGGTACCCCAGAGTCTGTGTTGCACCCTCTTTCTTTCACGTGTTGCGTTTAGGCCTGCCTTCAATATGCTCAAGTGTTTGCGGGGGGAAAGGTTCGACGATTGCAAGTATGCTTGGAACCTTCTGAAGGTCCCAATCCTAGGCCAAGTTCACGCACGAGTTTCTGTGCCAGTTTTTTTTTGCTATTTTAACAAGGGAAATCAGAAGAGAAAACAAACATTTTTTGCGCGGTCCCCCCTAAAAAAACAACACCCATGTGAGACAAAGTAGTCGTTGGATGTGCCGCGGGAGGATGTCCAGGTTTCTTGGTGTCTCTCTGACCGAAGTAAGTGTATTTTGCCTGTTGGTGCAATGACTGTTTCCCTGCTAAGTAGCAAGCTCAAGTTTCACGAGTCAAAGCCTGGGCTTACATTCGGCACTCGCCCACTGTTTTCCTTTCTCACAGTAAGTTCGTTTCAGGCGCAAGTGCACAAGCTCATGCAGATGCAGACCACCTGCCGTGGCCCAAGATTTTGTTGCGTTTTGGACCTGAGCCACCTGCTCAAAACCCCTTTGGTAGATGAAGGTTAGCAAGGGACGATCCCAACCGTAAATAGCTGCGGATATCCGCCTTCTTAGTTCTTTACATGGTTCTGGGTGCACCATTTGTGTACCAGGTTTTGATTGTGACTCACCTTTTGCTTCGGGACTCTTACCTTCAATGAGAATTGGCTGCTGGGGCAGAGAAGGATTCATAGCGTCGGCAATGTTTGGCAATAATTCGGCCGCATGTTCGTTCAAAAGTCAAGCATCCCCACTAAAAGAGGACACCCCTATTGATCAACCAGCGATGTTCTAATCAAAGGTGCCCATCAATTGCAGATGCTCCCTCATAGCAACAACAAGGCAATTGTTGATGCCAGACCCTTTTCCCCAAAAATGTCATTTACGCGTGGCGATGAACCACGCGTTTTAGAAGTTGCAAATCAAACCGCGAGTGCGGCTTTTTCTCTGGCCAGTTGAGGTCCGATCCCCTTTTCAAACCTCCAAAAGTGGCAATGGAATGGAACTCCAAACATGCAACGTCTGAAGGAGTATTTCATCCCCTGCAGTTTCGAGCCTGAGCTTTTTTCGATCTCGTCTCATACCTGAGACATGTGCGCCCTGCGAATCGAGTTGTTGACTTGTGCGGGCAAACGGGCCGCCCTAACAGCTTCCATTTATTCAAGGTGTGGCGTTTTTTCTCTCTTATTAGTTGCCCGGTTTAGTGCTGATTTTGCGGTCGTCCGAATCAGGGCACCAGAACTGCATCAGGTCTCCAAGGTTGCAGCCTAGCGATAAGACAAGGGAAGTGGGCAAAACAGATCCGTAGCTTCGAAGAAGGATTCACTCGGGTTGGGCGCCACAGGGGTCCTGGTGTTTGAATTCAAGCCGAGGCCGTGACACGATCATGGCCTCACACACCAGCATCCAGCAGGCGCAAGTGGCCGGCGACTTGCGTCGCTGAAGGGACCTTTCAACTTTTGGCCAGTGCCAGGGTCAAAAGGCCCTTAGGGATAGGGCTGGCCATCGACCCAAGGGACGTTAAATAGCTGTTGCAGGTGTTCCCTTGAACGAAACTCTGACTGACTGCAGGGACGTATGTGCCGTGGTCATAGCACGCCTTCACTGGCCAATATGCAGTTGTTGCTTGGCTGAAAACAGATGGCGCTGCTCCAATCACTTGCCAGAATCCATCCCGTCTATTGTTCAAGAGGTTGTATTGGGGTTTTGGCTGAGGATGGATCTTCCATACAGTTTCGGATGGCAGTGGAATCAAGGAACTCTCCATGGCGCATGTGTCAGAGGGAAACCCTCATACTTTTTCTGCAGAGTGTCAAGAGTGGCAATTACCACATTTGGCCCGCAAGAAGGTGGCTTTGGTTCGGGGAGTCAGGGAGAGATGTCACCCCCAAATCACTGTCTTGCGGAGGAAACAACCAAAACACGCTTAACTACATGAGATATGTAAAGTGGTTATTTATCCGATGTCCTGTGGATATTATTTTGGGATTGCAGAACGGTGAGGCCGGATGAAACAACCGGACATTTACACCAGTTCAGCCAGGTATTTGTGCATCCTGGGTTGGCATTCTTGGACGCCTTTAGAATCTAGGATCGCCATTCGCGACATCACTGGATGCTACGTAGCCCCAACAATTTGTTTGGTTGCCTCACCGTGACCTCTTCGAGGAAAAGTGTACTTAGGAAACTGTTTCTCTTCTTCCTACCTGGAGTCTTGATGACCCTTTAAAAATGGGGTCATTACCCAAAATAAAGGGGTCATGCACCCATTGTTAAAGGGTCATGGAGACACCAGGTAGCCCCAAATCCGGATTTGCCTCCTGCCCAAAAGGAGCGGAAGAGCTTTGTGGGGTTCTGAGCCAACATCAAACGGGAATGGACAAAACCAACTTCGTGCGAGTTGGAATGGATGAAGATGTATGAACACTTGAAAAACAAGCAATCCAACTTGAGTACCAGCTTTAGATTGTGACTCAAAATAGGTGGAGCTCCGAGAATGGCGGGTTGGGTATTCAACTGAAAAACCAAGCCTCACCAAACTGAGGCACTCCTAGGTTGAGAGGCTAAACCACGGGCTAAACCCCGGGCGTGAAGCTGGGGTGTTGTTTAAAGGTGATGCTGGGTATGTGTCTTAAAGTAAGGCCCGAACATCGTGGCGTTCTGTTGGCTTCCTGGGAAGCCCCCAAAACATGGCACCATCCGATAACAGGCACACCTAGGTCCCCTAGGTGCCCTTTTACTCTTTTTTGGGGGAGGGTTCCCTACCAACATAGACTACAGAAAAAGCTCGGGTACCCTTATTCTAACCTGTGGAGGACCTAGACACCTCTACAGCCCAACGCTTTTGCCAGGAGCTGACTACGCGCCGCAAGGATGAGATCAGCATCCGGGGCATGCGCTCGGTGTCCGCGGGCAAGAAGCGGGATCTGACGATCCCAGGCGCTTGGGGCGCTCGGGGGGTGGGGGGGTGGGGGGGGGAGGCTGAACTTGGGAGGCGGAAAAAGATGGGACTGCGTGATGTGTTTGGGGGCTTGCGACTGACATGGCTTTAATTAGTCTTCCACCCAGGGAGGGGGTTGTACAGCGACTAACAAACATGGCTTGGTAAGGTAAAGTGCCGCTCTTTCGTTGCATCGCCAATGAATTTAATAACTAATCTTCCACAGAGGGAGGGGGGGGGGGAGGTTGCACACTTCCATGATTGGTGAGAGGGGAGATAACCCAAATGCTTCAATCTTTCTAAAAGGAAGCTTCTTCAGCACCCCAACTAGTTGCAATGTCATGCATTGGCATTGTCCATGTGGAAGTTACATACCGTACCACATACAACAGGTACAACGAGCTCAGAGCGCCTCAATACCCATAGGTGGAAATGCCCTCGAAATTCTGCAGTGCCAGAATGCGCCATTTTGTGGGTGAATTTGTTTGGCGGCTGCTCTTGTTGGGCCACTGAGCAAATTGGAGGTTTTAGAAGTACCGCCCAGACAATCACTAGGTCCCTCAGTAGTGCCTTTTTACCCTTTTTTGGGGGAGGGTTCCCCTACTAAAACGGACTGCCGAAAAAAGGGTACCCTTATTCTAACCAGGACCTAGATCAAGCAACATTAGTCGTGTGTGCGTGTGTGCACGTGCATGTGCGTGCATGTGCATGTGCGTGCATGTGTACGTCTGGGTTTTTGGGGGATTGTCTTGATTTATGGTTTTCACGTTGTTTTGGGGAAATGGGGAGGGTGGGACGCCCTTTCTCGCAAAACACGTAGAGCAAGTCCACTGGACACTTATACTCGGACATGCCCAGCGCCCATAGTTTGAGCACAGAACTAAGGAACTCGGATGTGTTGTTCCAGAAGCACGTGAAATGGAGGATCACGCTGTTCCTCACCGCAGGATCGACCGCTATGTGGTGAGTCATGTTGAAAAGTACCAAGCGCGCCCAACTTCCAGATTTGAAGCTTGGAAACCTGGGCAAACACGCCTCAAAACAGTTTCTGGTTTCTTTTCGTTCCCACGGATTTGGCGACGAAAACCGGACTTGGCCCGATGGTCACGCTTCAAACCTCGGAAGGTAGCCGTGACGACGTCCTCGAGCCCTCTGTCTATGACCTGGCCAGGGAGAGCGCGCGAGTGGAAGGCAGTCGCTGGCCATACACCCCAGGGAATGGAAGGGCAGGGGGGCACCCCCATTTTTTGAGAAAGCGCTTGTTTATTAGTATTGTTATTATCATTATTAGTGTTACTATTATTCTGATTATGATTATGATTATTACTATTATTATTATTATTATTATTATTATTATTATTATTATTATGTTTTTTTGTGTGTGTGTGTTGGGGTAAAATGGAAGGGGCGCGGGGGTCGGGGATCGGGGGAGGGGTTTGGCATACAGAGGCCAGTGTTCTCCGAGGCTTTGAGAGATAGATGGTTTCTCATTTTTCATTGACTTTCATCCAGATCCGTCCCAGGGCCATGACTTTGTCCTCCATGAAAAGGGGCCAAGCCTACCTCCAACAAGGTTGCTTGCCCATACAACTTGTTTCCGGATGCAAGGGAAATCGTGCCTGTGATGCATTCTGCTTGGATGGGACTTTAACTTTTTGCCAACTAATGGGTTTTCTGTATTAAACCACTAAAACTTAAACTTTTAGCAGGGCTTCGCAGAAAGCAACCGAGTTGAGGTGCCACCCCCGCAGGTATTTTCCCAGCTTCTCACGCCCCAAGTTCCTGGACTGCACGTTGGAACATGTCCGCAGGTTCTCGCGAGGGTGCCGAGGAGGAGAAGCAAGAAGAGCAGAGTGCGAAGGCCAGGGGTTGGCTCGAAACCGGGGAGGACCTAAGGGGTGGGGGGGAGGGGTCCTCTTTGTGCCCCAACAGCAAGCAGGGTACCAGCTGGGATTAGATCTTGAACTATGTCCAAGGATCAAGGTCTACAAGTCAACCAACATGTTGGGCAACCCCAAGCCAACCCAAAAGCAAAAGGGTGCCAGAAAAAGACACACGCAGCTGGGATTAGACCGCAGCTGGGATTAGATCTTGTTGAACTGGCTATGTCCAAAAAGCAAGGTCCACAAGAAGTTAGCCAACCCCTGGTATGTTGCTGGGTATTAGAGCTTATGTTCTGGGACATTTGCTGGGGCTGCGGGCGACCGGGTAGCTGAACCTCTAGGCAAAGGTTTGTTTAACATCCTTAGTGGCTACCAAGAGACACTGGGCGACCTATGAGCCAAAACCAACCATATTATTTGTTGGTGGGTGCTGCAAAAGCTGGGGTAGACATGGCAAGTGGCGGCATAAACACATCCCCAAAATTGATTTTCTCCATCAACGAGATGACTGCCAGGTGTGCTGTGAGATTGGCGTGACGGAGTGAGACTATCTCCCGAAATGGGGCCTTGCTTCCCCCTAAAATCGACAAATCTGGGAGGGTCGTCCCAACCATGCAAGAAAGCATGGGGAACAACACAAAATCGGAGAATCGGTCGTTCTGTTCTCTTGCAATTTATGGGGCATCCACCGAGCAGGCGCTCAGAAGTGGACGTCATGGGATGTTTGGTCCCAAAATGGGCTGCCAAAAGATGGTAAACTCCCGTGCTGCGCATGTCGCCACCAAACCTGGTGGCATCTTACCAAAAACTGGTTCCAGGGTCCCTGGCAAAATCGCAGGTGGACATCTTGGCGCCTTACCTGGTGGACTTCATCAACAAGGAGGGTCCATGCCCCAATTTCCCTCTGCGGCTTTAAAGATCACCCGTTTGGCCATCCTAGGTGAGTTTCCCTCAATGGGAACCCCGGATTTGATTAACCCCCTGCTTGATTAATAGGGAGGTTCCCTTTTTAGCGCTTTTGGAGGGTCCCCCACCCAATAGTAAAACGGGTAAATAAATCCGGGGTCAACAGTAGCCATGAAAACCCCAGATTTATCAGCGTTTGCTCCAGTTCCCTGTTCGGAACCTCCAACAATGGCGATCGTTCAAGGGAAACCACCCGTAAATCGAGCAGCTTGACGGAAAATCCAATCTCCTACCCCCACATCCCCACACCCTCACCTTCCCAACCCCTCACCTTACCACCTTCCCAACCCCTCACCTTCCCAACCCATTCCCCCCCTCCCCCCCCTCCCCTCCCCCCCCCCCTCCACCCCACACCTCCCATTTGTATTGCCAGTTCCTTAGTCTCCCATCCTGCTTCAGGCGCCCCCCCCCCACCTTCCCAACCCCCCCCACCGGTTCCGGGACTCCCATCCAGGAGACCGGGCTCGTGCAGCTGGACTCCCTGCAGGCGGAGCTGGTCGCCAAGAAGTGCACCACCGACTTCCGCCCCCCGACCGCGGCCTTTGCCTTGCGCGGCCCTTTGCCCACCTCTGAAAAACACCAAAATCGGCTCGTAACTTTTTGGGGTGACATGGGCCAAAAAGTCTGTAAAAGAGGAGAACTTCCCCAGGTTGCTTGGAGTTTCTTACGGGGTGGGATAAGGGGTTTCGGAGCATCCTCCTTAAAGTGAAATCGCGGTATGAACAGACGTTTGCTGAAATGGGTATCTGTCGTTGTGTCTTTCTTTGAGTTAGCATCTTTTTTGAGTGGTAAGGGAAACTGAAGGGGACACCAACTGTAGGGTCCCCTACACTCATATGTCATCATATTATGGGTATGGGTCAACCAATGGGATCCCATTTTGGTTGGTAGGTGCCATTTTAGAACCTATTATTAGTGGGGATTGGGATGTTCACTGGGGGTACCGAGGTTGTGACCCATGGCCAAATGGGTATGGGTCAAAATCAGGTTCCGCCAGGGAACCTGACTCAGAGGGTCCAGGTACCTCCTGAGGATGGCTTTTGGGGGGTATTTGGACCCTCCAGAGGTTTGACTCCATATTTCCATTTAGGGTTTCATGTTGGGTACCTATTTTCACCAGTTAAATGACTCGCTGCGAGAGATGCAGGGAATGAGAAGTGGAATGACAAGAAAAAACCCAGCCCCTGGCTTGATTTATTGGCTTCTCTTGGTTGAAATGAGGCTTTTTTTCGAGTTGCCCCTGTTGGTTTTACAGGGGACCTGTGGATGGACAAAATTCACTTCGCACCGCCTAAGAAACCCTGGAATGATTCGATTTGCCTATAAATGCCTGGTTTCCCGTGGCTTCCGTCTGAGATGATTCGCTGGTGCGATAGGCGGGGAATGGCTCCAAGAAAATCGATCCCCGATTTGGTTTCTTTGAAGGAAAAACCGTTCCGGTTCTGGCCCAACACGGAAGGTCCTTCCCTACTGAGCACCAGCAAGATGAATATGTTTGTTTTCTTCGATTTGCCCCCTGTCGCTTTTACAGCGGACTTCGCACCACATTTCAGAAACCCCCGAATGATAGAAACCTACCACAGAGATATGCTCATTCCTCCAGGGAGCTTAAGCAAATGGAAGTTCGGGTTTGAAATTGGGTTGGAAGCTGAATGTCAATGTCCCGCTGGACTTTGCCAGCTATAACTAGTCTTATTGAGACTGAAAAGCCGTACCCCTTCCACGCCCTCCAGGCGGTTGCTGTTTTCGAAGGTGCCCTTTTTTGGGCTTGGTTTGTGGGGAAACCAAAAGAAGAGCCAACCATTTTTGGGGGGGTCCTTTTTTTACAACACGCCGAAAGCTGCGCGTTGGCCCTTTAGCCATGGTGTACTCGGGTTAAAAACGAAGGACAAGCAGAAGAGTTTGTACACACAGCAGTTGTTTCAGGGGCATGTTCAAAAAAGCTGTGTGTACCTCGCTCTCTCTCTCTCTCTCTCTCTCTCTCTCGCTGTATGTAGATACATATGTTGTGTAAATCTATGTGTGTCCTTTGAACAAAAACAAAGCTGCTACGCCTTTTTCAGAGGCATGTTCAGGTATGGTTAGTAGCTCCGCTAGTTGGGGTACGTGCTGCTTTTGCGCAAAAACATGCCGAGGAGTTCGCAACGGTCAGCACGGGAATTGCATTGTTTGCTTGATTCGCTGCTTGCGGCAAATGTGGTTGCGTTTCTTGAAAGCCTTCATGCAGGATAGCGATATCCAGATTTCTTGATCATCTCCTTTTACATGCTTGCAAACTCCAGGTATTGTGTGGCAACTGAAAGTGCGTGTCCTTCAAGGCAGAAATCATGTCAACATTGGATCATTATTGTTTGGTTGGATTCTCCACCAATGGAATCTACGCAGATGGGGGGGCCTGGTGTTGAGTTTCCAGCGGAGACTGAAGGCAAGCGGCTCACTGACCGGGCAGAGATCATCCAGCGACGCCTGGAGGACACTGGTGATCCCGGAGATCCCCTGGTATTTGTGTCGAGTTGGGGTGAAGACCCCAAGACGGTGGCGATCCCTTTCGGGATTGCCGGATTTCAGGTTGCGAGTTTCCAATGTCCATGTTCTTGCTGTTTTTTTTGGTGTGGGGACGACTATATGACAAAGTGGCACTGGGGGGGCCTTTGCCCTACTCGATTTCCCACAACACCTGGACGGACGAGCTGGAACTTTTCATGAGTACATGATTGCCTCCGTTTGAGAGCGGGGTGAATGGAACTAAGATGGGAGACGCTCGAAGTTGCCCCGTTTGACGGCCGCAGGGAGCTAGTAAAAGTGGAAGGAAGCAGGGTGTGGCTCCTTTTTGTCGAGGCTCGGTGTGCTTGGGGTTGAAAGGGAACTCCGCTGGGCAATAATTAAACGTCGGCGGTTGAATCGTTGAGTTCTGCCAAACGGCGCCAGCTTATATGGAGTAGTCCTGCCACTGGAAATCGCGGATAGCTACAGGCCTGGTTAATTGGCTGTGGGTCAAAAATCGGTACCCAAAGTGGAACCCTGGTAAATGGAAACATGGACTAAAATCTGCTGTCCCCTGTTGGTGTAATTTTGACCCACACTCAATTGTACAAACCGAGGGGAGTCGCACCAAAATTTGACCTTCCCCGATAGGAAGAGCAAGAGCTGCTGCGAAAGCGGCGGGCGCAGATGCAGCGAAGGGGTGACAGCGTGGAGCGGGATGAGCGGGAGTTTGAGCAGCGCCTGGCTCGTCAAGGGGATGGGCAACTGGGGGATTGGTTGATGTCAGGGGCACCAGAATTACGCATGATTCTTGCATGACCCTGAAAAACCCATTTCTACTTCTTTAGGCCTTTTTCAACAGAGTCTTCCAAATGCCAGGGCTTCGCCATCACCAGCTGCGCTGGTTGGCTGCAGAGGTTGCTCACCCAACCCAACCTCCCTCCCACACAGCACCCACCCACCCTCCGCCCCTCACTGCGCGCCCACCCGCCCCTCCCACCAACCCTTCCACCCTTCTCACCCTTCTCACCCTTCTCACCCTTCTCACCCTTCTCACCCTTCTCACCCTTCTCACCCTTCTCACCCTTCTCACCCTTCTCACCCTTCTCACCCTTCTCACCCTTCTCACCCTTTCCCACCCACCCACCCACTCAACCCTAGCGTGCGTGTGCGCGCGCGTGTGCACCCGTGCGTGCGTGCGTGTTCGCATGTGTGCGCGTGCACGCTTGGTGCTTGCTTGCGGCGCGCGCGCCAAAAGCCAATCAGACGAAGACTGCATCCCCGGCATCCCCTCTCAGGCCCCAAAAACACCCGGGAAAAAGCACGGTGTTTGCGATGTTTTCCGCCAGTGGCGCCGCAAGCCCTGCTTTCGCCAAAGCCCCGCTCGCTTGAAGCATGCCCGCTATGTCCGCCCACCGCCACAACCTAATTTTGGAGATTATTTTTGGAGGGTTGGCGCGATGCCGGGCATGCAAGCATTGTGGTGACGCAGGAATGCTGGGATGCTGGTGAAGTTGGCGGGATGTAGCGGATGTTTGCGGAGATGCTGCCCACTGCTGGGGGTGATTTGCAAGGTACTTACAGTGTTGTTTAAAGTTGGGCAACGTGGTATCAGGAGCGCGTCGCAAGGCCAGGGATGTCGGGGATGTTTTGGGGCCCAACTGGCTGGGCTGGCCTGCATCCGGTTGATGCAGGGGAGGAGGAGGAGGCAACAAAACACGTCAGCAGAATACCTTACAGGGGTCACCCTCGCTCTTCGAGCTCGAAAACACACTGCGCAGCTGGGTTTGTGTAGTGTACCGAAATGTTTGGACGGGTGGCCCTTTAAACCTACAAAGCCTGATCTAAATTCAAGAGTCAGCCTTTTGGGCATTGCAGCCCCCATGAGTTCGTCTCGTTCTTTTGGTCTGTCATGCGCAAGAGCCCTCCGCGCTCAGTGTGCGAACAACGTGTGTACTCTACGCGCAGTGCGCTCACAGTCGCGCGTACACTTGGCTTTTGTAGTTGGAGAACATGGTAGTGGTGTCACCCATTTGAATTGCAAACCATCATTTGGGGGATGGTCACTAGATGTGTCTTTCAGAAAGGTTTGTCCTCCTGGGTGACGCCCCCCCCGCCCGGTCTTTCCCTTCAGGCACAAAGCTCAAAGATCACATCTAAAAACACCCCCCCCATGTTTCGAATGGCTGTTTGCCATTGCTGATTCGTTTCTCCCATCAGTCTCTTTCAAGACTTGCAAGTTCACCTGCATCTTGAGCCAGTTTGTGAAGAGAAAGGTCCCTGGAAGGAATGGAGTAGATGATGCTGCAGCTGGTAGATGCGTTCTTTTCCGGGATTCTAAGGCGGCCTTTTCCAATGGTGCTCTCTAAACACCCCCTTGGAAAGGTGCCGGCTCCAACAAATACACACGCATCTATACATGTTTGTTTCAGTCATACGACTCTTCCAAATGCAACTGGCATGTCTAGTCCACTGGCTTCTTTGTTTGGACCCCTGGCGATGCGATAGCAACTGGTAACTTGATGTTCCGGCTTGCGGCCTCACTCATTCATTCGGTTTGGTTCCGGTGAATCTCTGAAGTCACAGTTTGACGGTGAGACGCTTTGGAACCGTCAGATTTCTTTGCAAGGTGCGAACGGAAGTCGAGGGACCACAGCGAGAGGGCATTTTGACTAATGCCCCCTAACTAGCAAGCAACAGTGGATCCATGTTGGAGACGCTGAGACACTGCATGCAAGGGCTGCAGACTTCATTCTTTCAAGATAAGCAAACCTTTGCAGTGAAAAGCCTTTCAAGGTGACAAGGGTTTCTTACCTAATTATGTTTGCTTTGTTGCCCTGGTGTGCGCCTTTCATGCTTGAATTTCCTCTTGGTGAATTTAGTTTGAACATGGAGTCTCATTCAAGTTTCCTGCCGGATTGTTTTGTGAATAGTCCATTTTGGATTTTTTTGGGTGGTTGAAACTAATTTCCGAGATTCCCCTGCTTGTTGCCCAAGTTTCAATCAAAGGTGGTATCCCCAACGCTGCATGTTGCACCCGCGAACCGTTCCACAGAAAATTCTGACAAAATTGGGCAGAGAATCGTCTCCAACCTGGAAAGCACTTTGTAAGATAATATCCATGGTCATAACCAACGTAATCACTTTGAATGTAAGTGCCCAAACTCGTTTTGTTGGCGAAGCTCGGTTCAACCACCGAGTTGAGATAACCTTTCCTTGCGGTTGTCCCTTTATTTTTGTGGCCCTTGCACTTGAACAAGTGCCTTGACTGCGCGGAGTGAGGTACCAGAACCAGGCCATGTTCCGCACCCAGATCCTGGAGCAACGCCTGGCCAGGCATGAGATGCAGGCCATCGAAAAGTTCCAGGCCCCGGCGGTCGGGTTTTAGCGACCGGAAGTAAGCAGGTCTGAGTGATACCCCTTTGAATGGCGTTGAGGGAAAGCCAGGAACCGTTTTTTCCTAAGAAGGAACACTACTCATTTGGGAGGTCTCGTAAAAATGACACACCCAAATAGCCGACCAGTTGTGATTTACCTAGAGGAAAACCGTGAGATGGGTAAGTGTTTTTGGTTTCCAGACATGTTTTCGTTGGCGCCTGAAGTTTGCCGCCAGTTGGAACCAGTGCAGCGTGTTTCAAGAAGCACAACTGGGAGGGGTGCACGGAAACCGTCGTCAACAAAACCATGTCGCGCAGGTTTTGCCGCAGAACTGGGAGCACACGGTCACCCTTAGAGGAAACCTACCCCCTACTTTCTTTCCCCAATAGGTGAGGCTCCACGAGCAATTTTCAGGTTTCAAGCTTTTGATGTTGGGCGGAGCGGACAGGCCAACGTGTCTAGGAGCCTTCGGGTTTCATATTCTTGGGTAAATCTTGCAGTATCCTTGGTAGATTCTGCTCAAAGATCCTGATCCTGGCAAATAATATTTTTTTATAAAACCTGGTGCAACAAGTCATTGTGAGTTCTAGAAGATCACACAGCAGAACAACGCAACAATTGACCACATCTTCGAGCTACTGCGCTCAATCTTGGGAAGGGGCTGTCCTTTCGAGGGATCTGGCATCCGTATCAAGAGCCATTGAATATTTGAAGGGGTTTGCAGCTGAACTCGCCTTTGTGGTTGTGTGGAGCTCAGTGCTTAGATTCACTGACGATGGCAAGCCCCTGCCAAAAAGGAATCTGCCTGAAAGTGGAATCCTTACCCGGAGCATATACCCCCGTCCAGTCTTACCTGCATTTTCCAGAACCTCAGGTCCGGCCTCAGTGGAACAACGGTCCCAACATGTAAGTTCAGAGGTGCCCCTTTTTGTAGGTTTCCCGGCAACGGTTCCGGTGTGTTTTTTTTTGGGGGGGGGCTCCTCAATGGTTTCTGTTTTTTGACCAGTGGCAGTTTCAGCAGTTTCCCAGTGGCGCCCTTTTTGTCTCTTTTTTTTGGAATAACTCCCCTTTAAACGCAACTAAGTAAAGAAAGATGCCGATTTTTTTCTCCCATGGCCCTCCGTGAATTGTTCTTGTGGTTCATTCCCCATTCTTTCAACCATCGTTCTTTTCAATAACCGATCGCTGTTTCACCTGGATTTCTGATGGTTTCTGGAAAGATTCGGATGCGTCCCCTGGAAACATGGGTTTTTGTTCACCCCACCTCCAACCCACCAAGGGGAATCTGATTAAACTGGTTCATTGCTGAGTGCCAGATATTTCAGACCCCATTCCGTTTTGGTTGGACCCCATTCCTTGACTGCTGTTGGGTTGGATCTTTAGACTCTAACTGTTTGGTTGAAATAAAGGTGCTTTCCACTAAACCCCCAAAAAGTGAGAAACTTTTTGCAGGGGGATCAACAGCAACCAAGATTCCAGTTGCTAGAATTGTAGCTGTTCCACGGAAGAAAAAACCCGAAATACCCACACCCGGCCGCGAGGAACTGGAGCGGATGCTGCAAGAGGACCCCCGCCTGGCGGCCATGTGGCACCTCGGTATTCAGAAACGGGACGGCGTCGGGGGAAAAGCATGAAAATTATGCATGTTTACATACATACATGTAGGTGTGTATATATATATATATATGTATATATGTATACATATTTTTCAATATGAATATCTATATATATATATATGTAGGTGTTAAAGCGGGATTGACTTTGTAACCACCTAGCAACCTGATGTGAACAGACCTGTGATGTGTCAGCGGCACTTGTTGTCTCCAGGCAATGGGCTGTAGTCTATCTGTAGGCTCAAGGCCTTGATGTACAAAGGAGCATTGCCATGTACAAGATGGATGTATATTAACACCCCTTCTTGGATTGATGTAGTCCTACAGCAAGCCAAAACGATTTTGTTCCAACTGTGCGAAGTGATGTAAATGTCTGTTATCAGCTCGAACATCTGTACAAACTGCATTCATGTGTGGCCTGATGTCTGAAGGATGTAGCTTCAAAATCCGGTCTTGTCCTCATCGATGTCAGCCACAGGTGTGTCTGACTTCTTGAGGCTCCTCCTGTACTCATTGATCTTGTCAATGTACTCGGGGTAGATCACGCTGTTCCTGGTTGTAAGGAAGGCTGCGTGTTCGCTGTGTCCTCTCAATTGTTCCAAGGGCTTCACAGCTGTTGTTGCAACCTTGTAGTTTGAGCCGCAATTGTGAGGTCGTCTACCCAAAGAATGACGTTGTACGAGTGCAGGAATCCTGACTCCCAGGTGTACTGGTTGTAGATGTCGAAGATGCATGTACCATGTGTAAGACGCCATGCTGTCAGTCTTTCCTTCTCCATTGTACTCAAAGGCCATGTACTATTGCTGCACCTGTTGCAGCATGTAGCCTCTGTTAAATGTGTTTGCCCTGGACCTGGATGTGAGGTCGAGAAGCTTCGTCAGGTCACAGCGCCAGGCGAGGATGTAGAGGTCCAAGGTGTTGGCTGTGGCCAAATTCCCAGAGCTCATCAAGAACAATGTTGCCATGACCGCATCATGCGGATTGGTTGTGAGCACTGTGAAGTCAAAAGCCGGGTAGCGAAGGTTGCCCGGATGTATCTGATCTTCTCCAAAGCCGAGGCTGTTGTATCTCCGACAACGAGATGCATACTCCTCCGTAGTGAGGGGCGATGTAAAGAGCATTACTGTAGTTGGCCAAGGTAAGGTTGTGCCAAGCTGTGATGCCCTGATCTGTGCCCTTGAAATTGTCAGCTCTCACAAAGCCGATTAAAGCCGATGTCTGCCACCGATGTGGTCATCCTGCGCGAGCATCGGCAAAGGTGTAATTGGCTGCATGTCCATTGCGATGTGTACAAGCCGATGTACCTCCAGACCAAACTGGTGTAAACAAAATGGCTGCAGAAATTTATCAAAGCATTGTTTGAGACATGTACAGACTGTAATGCAAGTGCTGTTCCCAAAAGATGTAAAAGGGGTCGACGTAGTTGCGAAAGCGAGGGTCGATCCATAGCAATGTACCTACCCTAAAAGACTGTAAATGCCGGCTGATATGTAGTGAAACAAACACGTGTGTGAACTGTGCAACTGCTGTTCAACATGCTGTGCACACCTGTGTGAAATTGGTTGTGATGGCCTCAAAGGCCAACTGCATATGTGTGTTTGTTGAGTGTGTGACTTTACTTCGTGCATTCTGATGATTTTGCAGGTTGTTGTATGAAGAGGTGTCGCAGCTCGAGGTGCTTTGCTTTCTTTGACATGCCTTTCGCATTGATATTGACTTTGCTGCGCTGCTGCCGGTGTGTATCCTGATGTTGGTGCGTACTTCAAATGCTTCCCTGATGAAGTTGCTGATGTAGAGGCTCTCTTGTGCTGCTGTACCAATTGCGTACAATTCTGATTCTGCTGATGAAAGTGCTATTGTTGCTTGTGTTCTGCTGCCATAGTGTACTGCTGCTCCAAAGAAGTATAGCACGAATCCTGTTGTGCTCTGATGTCTGGTCGTGTGTATGGTAGCCATTGTATCTTGCCAACAAGCCGCCTGTACTGCTTGTGTTGGTCGTGATCAACCAAGTGGTGCTTCATCTTCTGTTGTAGCTTTCATGTGTGACACTCATGGTGCTGGGTTGCATGTAGTCATTCCTGACTCTTCCAAGATGATGTCCACATAGTTGTCGTTCAAGCTGATGTCATTGTAGTTTCCTTTATGTGAGATGTTTCTGCCAACGAAATGTATTGTTGATCCAACAGTTAGATCGCCTGTGTGTCTCAGCAGGACTTCCTTTTGCATGTTGCTGAACAAGGTGTCGATGATGCTTTGTACTCCTATGCATAGGAGATCGTCTACATAAATCATGATGTAGACTAGGCAATCCTTAGACCTGTAGACATTGCTTTCTGTTGTGCACCTCACAAGTTCAAGTGTAACTGTGAGAATGTGTGCAATGTGGTCTTGCCATTGTGTCGGTGATGATCTCAAGCCATAAATGGCTTTGTTTAGCCGCCACATCATGTGTCTGTTTTCTTCACCATAGAACTCGTGTGGCGGTCGCATTACCAAGTTGTATGAGATTGCTGCTGCATGTAGAAACGCAACACTCACACCTCCTGTACAGACCGACCAGTTGTAAACCAGTGCCATTGTGAGATGTACTCTCAGTATGCAGAACAGTGGTGTACTTGCGAAGAGCAGGTCGTGGTCTGTAACGGGGTCTGTGTATAGTCCTTTGCCACTATGCGTGCTCGTACTTCGTTGTGTTTTTGTTTGAGAGCCCACCTTGATTCGATGATGTTTGCTTGTTGTTCTGGTGTCATTGTGTTGCCATCAATCTCTGTGAAGACTGATTGGTCTTTCATTTGTAGCCTTCTGTATCATGCATGATCGGCTCTAACAGGATCCTCTCGTTCTCGATTTCTTGTATGTCCTCATTTGATGTGGTCTCGGTTTGTTTACCATCCTTTGTTGTAATGGCATTGATTCTCATCTTTCCTTTTGGTGGTTCGGCTGTTGTAGGCCGCTCGGGTGCTTGTCTCTCTGCTGTGGTTCGCTGTTGCTTGCCTGTGCTGTCTTCTGCTACTGTGTCATCTTTTTCTCTTGTGAGCGACGTAGGCGGTGGTGCTGGCAATGCTGGTCGCTTCTGATGTGTTGGTAATGTAGCCATTAGTGATGTAGGTTCTGACTGCTGATCACTTGCTTGTGATGTGCTCTGTCTCTTGCCTTCTGCTGCTGTGCTTGTTGTTGCATCCTTCTGTGACGGTGGTGCTTTACTTGCAGCTGGCATTGTCACTTTTTGGGAGAGTTGGTGTTGCTGTGTTTTCCAGGGACCTGTGTTCACACAGTCCAGTTGCTGTTGGTTGTATTTGTGAGGCATTATCTGCCTTCTGATTGTCCTTGCTCTGGCAATCCTGTTGTCGATCCCAAGGAGGGATTCGCCTGTGGTTGTATCCTTGCCAAGCCAGATTCCATTGTAGAATCTTGGTTCGGGTTTTGGAAAGTGTTTCACTGTTGGTAGCATGTATTGCACTGACTTGCCAAACTCAAGTGGTGTGTGTTGCTCTCTGTTCCAGCTGTTGAAGTAGCTTGCGCATCCATTGCTGTGACCTGCATACCTGTTCATGATGTATGCGCTGTGTCGAACTATCCAAGGCATGAGTGGATGCTTCATTGAAATGTGTCTGTTGTAATTCTGCCTGAGTTGTGCCTTCAGTGTTCTGATTTGTGCAAAAAGTGTTCTGTGTGCTCGCTCTACTCCTCCTTGTGATTGTGAACTGTATGCTCCTCAGTTCCTTGTAGTGGTGTTGCCGATCCTGTTGGCCACTGCGGTGGCGAGTGTGCCGTTGTGATTTGGATCCCCTCTGAAATGGGGCATCCGATTCAAGCTTATGGAAGTCCTGGGCTACATGTTCAAGATGGCTGGCGCGTGTGATGCGGTGACCAGATCTTGGCGTTAAAGTCAAGCCATGTCCCTTAAACCGGCGGATGCCCCTGCCATATTGCAAGCAAACCGACCACACATCGGGTGAAAATGTCCCTCAAACCTACGGTGGGTGCCGTGAAAATATTGCAAGCAAACCAACCACATAGTGACTTCCAGGGTTTCCAACGTGCTCCCTACTTGCAAGATTGAGTTGGCATCCACCGTACGGGTCCAAAGCCGACCTTTTGACCTAGTGGAATTCTAAGAGGCAGGTGTTTGGGAACCCGAGAGCTCGAATCCCTACAAGCCAATGGTTTTTACCTTCGGGCTAGGGAACCCACTGGCCACTTCCAGGTGCTGCCAGGACAAAAAGCATTTGGGTTTTTTTGCTTAGGGGGTCCCAAAAGCTTGTGTTTGCTCTTTTGGCTTTCCTGTGAAACCATACCTTGAGGAACGCAAACCGCGGTTTTCCTCAAAAGTATGCAATGGAAAATCTATCCTTTCGAGCCATATCCCATTACACATGGACGGCAATACTGGGGATCTTCCCTTGTCTTTGGTTTTTCTCGCACCCACACACACAGAATACGTTTGGTTGTTCCGTGGTCTGTGTTGCGTGTCGCCGTTGATGTCGTCATCGTCGGGTGTCGTTTGCGAGTTTGTTGAACTGGCTGTCAATGGCTGTTTGGCTGCCAGGCGGCGTGCTGAAAGTTGGACTAAGTGGTTGCGTCGCATCATGTGCTTTTCTTGAGGCCCTTTACAAGTGTACAACAAACTCACGTGGCATGTTGCGGCTGCTTGGCCCATCGCTTGGCATCCAACAGCGTCTAGGTCCCCCAGTAGTGCAATTTTACCCTTTTTTGGGGAGTGTTCCCCTACTAAAACAGACTACAGAAAAAAAGGGCACCCTTATCCTAACCCTTTTTCGCACTTCAAACGAGGGTGCGCGCAGAAACAGCCTCGCCGCCCTCGGGGCCAAATTGGTCGCATCATAGGCAGAAGGAGCCGGCGGCGGTCAAGGGCTAGCCCGGAGGCGGGTTGCGGGTTGCGCCTATGGCGGGCTCGTGGATGCGGAGACGAGATGGATATCACAAAACAAGATATTTTGCCTGGTGTTCCTTGGCGCTGGGTAATTGGAGGTTAGCGTATGTTCGGTCTTGGGTCATGCCTAAGGAAGCTACATGTTAAATTGGTTTCCAGCAATCCTGCCGTGCGCATGGGTATGTAGTAGGGGCATCGTCCGCGCAATGCCCGGTGTTTTGATTCAGACCCAAAACAGCGGCCTCGCCTGGTACAAATTCACCCAGGGCCTGTCGGAAAAGAATAAGGTCGTTCGCAAAACTTTCGCGAGGCGAAAACGATTCTTCCCACTCTACCACCAGATCCTTGAAGCGGGTGTCGTTTTTTGGGGGGGCGTCCTCCCCCTTGAGTTCTCACGGCCCGGCATTCAAGATGGACAATGGACGTTTGTCCCACGCGAATCCATAAGGCCCAAAACACCCTCTGGCTGGCAAACTGCCTATGCCCTGGTAATTTGTGCCCTTATACCCCACTCCCCATGTTTGACCCTTTATGGTACTCACTGCCCATGTTTGCTGACCCTTGCTTGGCACAGGCGCGTCGTGCGCTTGACGCTTGGCTGAAAGGCACACGGCATGTCACGCGCGCGCAGCATCACAGCTAGCGTGAGCTCGCGGGCCGTCGGTATGCTCAATGTACACATCTGGGGTACAGTGAAGATACATGTGCAATTTCTGGCAGTGACCAAAAGTCAAGCCAACAGAATATTTGTGTGCTTTAAACAATTGCAGCCATGACAAGTGCAGAGTGGTGCTGGCGTGCTGTAGGAATTGAAGTGCGTTTCACCTCGCCCGAGACTGGAGTCAGCTGGCTCTGAATCTCATTGACACTGGCTCGACAAATGGAGAATGCCGAATACGTGTGTTTTTCTGTTCATATGGATGTGGGTCAAAAATTGGTACCCAAAATGGAACCCTGGTAAATGGAAGCAACTTTGTCCACATCCATATCTCATGACAGACAAACCGGCCTTAAACACGCATGACACCGGTAAACCAATTCTAGAGACCACGAAGCACATCTAAAGCAATCCCAAGGCAAGAGAGCCACGACCAAACAACTACACACATCAATGAATACAGAGGCAACATACATGTACCTATATGTATGGGTATATGCAAATATATCCTCAACCCCTGAACTGCCTTTGTAGCATATGTTGTAGCCAAAAGCTAAGCACCTGCATAGAGACTAACCAAAACCCACTTGAGTTCAGCTCATGTTCATGTAATTTCTTTGTGGACAGGAAGTTACAATGATTTGTAAGCCGACATAATTCGATGACACCGAATTGCATTGACATTGTGTGTAATGAGTACATTGTACAAAGCGAACATGTTATGTACATGCTTGATCATTATGAATATCTAAATGTAATTGTATGTTGTATGTTTAGGAGGTTGTGTTTTTGATATTTTTGGTAAAGTACGAATGATGGAATAGTATAGACATGTTCAATCTATCATATAATGATGTATTCATGATTTAATATATATATATATAAGATATGATATAATACAGCTTGTTTGCACAATCATATTGGGTTGTTTGTGTATTTTACAATGTGGTGCACTTATCAACCTCATTAACCCCAATTGCATGAGTGTCTCACTGGCGTGGCTTCGTCATACTCGCTACGCGTGGCTCAAGAAAAGCATGCTTACCGCAGGGTTGAATGTTGACCCTTTGTAAGCGGCTCACTGTACAGAGTTGAATCTCCCCTACTGAGGTGAACCCTACTCCTGATGAGCATGCGATTGATGACCCCGCGCACTATGCGCCTACAAGTCGCGCGAACTCACAAGCGGGACAAGCTTTGAGCAGTCAAGGCCCCGAATCGCTTCGGTCCAGGAGCACTGAGGAAGACCTGAGTGGTCTGGTGCTCGATCTCCTTCACCTGTTGGATCCGATCGGCATCGGCATGGTGACGTCGTCACGTATGACCCTCAGTCCGACCTCGCAAGGGGAAACCCTGTGCCACAGTCCATGAACCACTTCAATCAGCATGTTGCGAATGTTCACCGGTAAATCAAGAGGTGACGAACTATCAGCCGTTCAATGCAAATCAGGATACTGGACCCATGATAGCTTAGGTTGCGGAAGCACGACACAGCGAGATCATTGCTGGACTTCAAAGCCAATCTGATGCCATGAGGCGGGAAATCCAGATGAATGCTGGTCAGACGGTTGAAGTGATTCAGGCATGTTTGTTCATCTTGATGCAAAATTGGCATCGGCGCTGACGAACATCTTGGAGGGGCAAGTCGATATCTTCAAAGAACAAGAGGCAAAGGAGAAACGATACGCGAGAGGCCGGCAGATTCTCCTGATGGTTCACAAACATGTCAGCACGAAATAAAGCATGGTGCTATGTACGATTTCGAGGACTTGCTTTCTTCAGCTCATCAACGAAGACTTGAAGAATTTCAACAAGATGGGATACAGTCATCGCTGGCCAGGACAACGAGCAGAATGAGAAGACCATCGGCAACCTAAAGCATCGCCAAAAGACAAGAAGAAGAGCAGCAGGCAATCTTCTCGTGATTCAGAAGATCCAAAGGGCTCTCAGTCCCCAAAGTCTCCAAGCCCATCTAAGGGCGGCAATGCAGCAGTGTGCTTCCTACGAGCGATGGCGCGGCAACCATGGATTCGGTTGCCTCTGTATCCTTGCTTGCCTATAGTGTGAGTCACAACATTCTTTAGGGGATGCCATGTATCAAGAAGAACGTGCAATTCTTGAATTACCCATCCATTACAGACTGAGACTGACGGCGAGCTTTCGCCTTTCATTGCCTCGTCGAGAAGGTTTGCGCAAGAGTTTCCGGTGAACTATGTTCCAAAGTTCAGCAAGAGAGCAATTACGGATGGTGCTCATCGGTGTCATCCATGAAGCTACGGTGCAAGGAATGTTGAAGGGTATAAAGACTTCATGTCAATATCAGTGCGATTCTGACTTCGGCTGTCACTCCTGCATTCTCGCAAGCCTAACGGCCATGCCAGAAGAGCCCAAAGATATTCCTCCGAAAAGAAAGGCTGCTGTTGCTCGACTACCAATGGATTCGTCTCACATTCCATGGATTGCGAACACCGGCGCTGCCCAAGATGTGCTTTCGAGAGCTGATGCACAACATGGCGATGTCTACGAATCACCATGGCCGTTGAGGTTCTCCACTGCAAACGGGAACATTTTCGGCACGAGCAAGCGGATGTCAAGATCAACCAGACCGAGAGTGTTGTTCGGCCACACATTCTTGATGAAACTCCAACTGTGCTATCCGTGGGTATGAGATGCCTGAAAGATGGATATGATTTTGCTTGGAGAGCTCACAGCAGACCTTATTTCAGGTTACCGGATGGAACGCGCATCAAGCTTGGGGTTAAGGACAATGTACCATTCATTCCTTCTGAGACTAAGAATTAATGCTCTTCCAAAGGTCGCGACTTTGCCATCAACTCCAATTGAGATTGAGGATGAGGTTTTGGTTATTGATGAGGAGCCCGAAACCTTGGAGGAAACACTCGTGACAAAAGAGGATGATGGGGATGAACTGGCAGATGACGACTTCTTGCTTGGTCCACGTTTGCAAATCTTTGAAATTTGTGTCGGAAAGGGGAGTGAGCTTCAAAAGGGAAACCCTCTTCGCAAGTTTAAAGGAGGGACCCTGTTTCAGGGAAACAACGTGACAGACGAAAATGCTGAACAAGCGCTATTTGCAGAACTTGGATCGGCTCCTTCCACTATGGAAGAAGCCAAGCCATTGATGCTTATGGAGCGATGTGGGAATTGCACCCAACAGTCTGACGGACGACAGGCATACACTCAGGCTTTGTACAAGGGCATCAAGACATGGGTGCGCCTCCCCAAATATCGCTGGCCGAAAGGTTGGGCCTCGAAGTTCAGCGATCCGGTGGTGCAACTTATTCTTGATCTATGGTCACCCGGATTCGGGGGGTCTATGGGAAAAGCATTGTGAAGACATTCTTTTGTCCTTGCATTTTCGTCTCATTTTCCCTGGAGCCTGGCCTTCGGTATTCTGGCATCCCAGACTTCGGCTCCTGCTCGCAGTCTGCTTCGATGATTTTAAGATGTCAGGACCGGTTCAGAACATGGCCAAAGGGTGGGAACTAATTTCGTCCAAAATTGACATAGACCCACCTACAGCAGTGGGCAGGTATCTCGGATGTGAACATGTTGCTACGGAGAAGGTTCGGCTTTCACCGGAGAACCATCTTTGCTCATGTTTTCAATCATGACATTGAGGATCCTTCCGACAAAACAGCTGCTGCAGCTCGTCGCACTCAGGATTTCTGGGAACACTATCCAGAACATGGCGTGGTGGTTTGTCAACACGAACAACCAAGGCGCAAGTTTCGCCGCACGCCTGCCAAGGAAATTGGATTTGGCAGGGTGCGGTACACTGAATGCAATCCGTGTTTTGACAAAGATGGTGCTGCTCAACAGTAATGGCATTTCGATGAAGACGACGAACATTTGCAAACTGTTTGTTTTCTGTGGGTTGGGACCACGTATTTCTTTCATGAGAGCGTTGGTAATGCCCGCCTAGCGGCAGCGGCCGTGAAGAAGTTGAGGGACAAAACGTCAGCAAAGAAAGCCAATCGAGCAAAATTGTTCTCTTGTATTGATGAGCTATTCGGTGCTCGCCAACCTTGCATGGATAAACCTGTCAAGCTAGTCACCTATGACATGACCGGATTTCTCCAGCAATGCCTTGATAGGTATGTTGAGCTTGCGGGGCGACATCAAGTTCAAAAAGGTATCCACACCATTTCAAGACGACCGCATTGCAAGACCCACTAAGGATGATACAGAGAAAAAGGGTGTTCTTCAACCCGCTGCATCCAAAATCCTTGTGAATGTGCTGTTTGCTGCGCGAATGGCCCGCTTTGATCTGAGAGCGACCCAGGCGAACATGATTCACGCGGTACGTCCGGATGTTTTCTTGCATTGATTGGTCCAAATGCATTTTATCCCTTGACTGCTTTCTCAAAGAAGCAGACATCAACAGCGATGTCATCCACGCAAGCTGAGGTGATTGCCGCAAATGTTGCTTTGCGTGCTGTTGGCTTCCGTCTTCCTGCCTCTGGGAAGTCATACAGTCGGCGGGGGGTGGTAAGGACAACCCAACATGCACCCGCACCCCATCAAGACTTCCGACTATTGGACAAGCGACACCAATAAGGGATATATAATCAAAGTCCAAAAAGAAGAGATATCAACTATTTGTCCCATTGACTGATGATTGTTGTCCAGTATGAGGTATACGGTTCAACTCTTTGGGAACGGCGTCATCGATCTCAATGTCTCCAAAATTGGTTCAGATTCAGCAGACCAGCTCCTCATGGATCGGCAAGGCGTACTTCTTCATGCGGGGGGCTTGTGAGGTCGACCTGAACATCGAGACCAAAGAGATCAGGGAACACCTCACAGACTTTGATCATGTTGGAAACGAACAGATTGGAAATGAAAACGTCTTATCAACAACGGTTCTTTTGAGGGCATCTTTCGCGAGGACAACCAGGCCACAACACGTATTCTTGAAAGTGGTAGGTTTCCAGCATTTCGCCATACGGACAAAACTCAACGTGTTAGTCTTGCTTGGTCGGCGGAACAATTCAGACGGAAGCACTACAAGCTCACTAATGTTTCTACCGAACTTCAAGCTGCCGATATTCTTACAAAGCCGACCACCAGTGCTGAGAAATGGCAAGGGGAATTGAAGCTTATGAACATCGCTAGCAGGATGGATTGCTGAGGCACGCCGGCTGCTGTTTCGCCACGCCTGGAGAGATCCGAGGCCAGGAGCACGGGGGGTCACACTAACCATATTGTGGTCAAAGTTTGCTGTTCGCATGAGTCCGTATGAGTCCACGCTTGGGGATACTTCGCGTCGTCTGGTGGCTGCCATACAATTCGTATTTCGCAGGATGATGATGTTCTTTCTCACGCCACAAGGAAACATGCCATTGACGAGGTCAAGAGTGTTCGTGCCATGAGCAACAAGATCCCTATCCCTGTATTGGTACTCAATAGCTCGGGTCTACTTGTCCTACTTGTATCTTGCTTACGGAACGTATAAGTATACTTAGCCAGAGGTCAACATATGTTAACTTAGGCTTCTTATGGGGCTACCTCTAAGTTCACCTTAAGTAACCCCACCTTGTGCATGTGCAGAAAATTGGATTTCAGGTGCAGACATGCAAAATAGGGAAAGAAAGACCACATGCGGCGACGCAACTTCTTTTATTGCAGGCAGTGCACGGAGTCGGCATCGCAGCGCCACAAGGCAGGCATCAGCCAGGGCTGAGCTGAATTAGGTTTAAGCAGGCAGGTGGCGCCACGGACGCCGTGGTGGGTACGCAAAGCAACTGCACCGCCCTGAGCTGGGGAAAAAAGGCTGCGGGACGAGGTCGGCGGAACATTGGCGAGGGCTGCCGAAATCGTAGAAAAATGATAGGTTTCAAAAGGATGTTGAAGGGCTAGTGTGAAATGCGTCAATTTCGCGAGAAAATGCTGCAAAATACGACACTTTACTGGCCCGGACGAAAAACTAAAAAAAAAATCCGCACCCGTTTCGTCGGCCTATATATCTCCTTTTAAAGGGAACATCGGCGAAATATCGGCGGACTTTGCCGACACGTGCTAAACCTGAGCCACAGATTGGGTGGCGAAAAAGAACAGGGGCAATTGCTTTTATGGTGGGGTTCCCTATAGGGGTTCCCTAATACGAGTACGTTCCCTACCAGTGACGAGCCGGGCTAAGCCGAAGATATCATCTCACAACGTCAAACCCCCCCCGCCCCCCTTATAATCTCCAAAGGTTATACTCCACTCACATTGAATCACATTGTGCCTTTTTGGGCCTCGCAGGGTGACATTTTGTCCTCGAAAACCCCCCAAAAAAAGAAGAGAAGAAGCTAAGTTCACCGTAAGTACCCCCCAAGTACCCCCTAAGTTCCACGAAGGAAAAACATAAGTAGACCCTAAGTACCCCCTAAGTAACATATATGTTCAACCAAAAGATGGGGGCTACTTAGGCTATTTAAGTAACTTACAGCCCTACTTAGCCAACTTATAACCCAGTTATAACCTAGTTATAAGTTCTCTAACTAGCCCCGAGCTATTGAGCATGGGCGAGCGTTCCCTGTTCTCAGATCATTATGAACAATGATACGGCGAAGGAGGGTAACACGTCTGTTTACAAGAGAATTTGGAATTCATTGGACTTTGCCAAGCCGTTGACTGCGACCGAAGTCAAGTTTGATGGTTGTGCTGCCGGTGTGAAAACTGTTGATCTTGAAGAAACCATGGACCATTAAGACCAACATGCACTGCCTTCACAACAATCTTGACGGGAGAGTTTGTTCATGTACTGTTGAACATGCGGGAGGTAGGGGACGAAATGTCAAGAACACTGAATCCTACACGTGTGTCATGACCGACTTGATTCACAAGGCTTTTGCTTATGCAGAGTCGGTTCAAAGCGAAGCGGCGATTGCAGTAGTCGCGACAATGGCTGAGCCTATGCCAATTGAGAAGACTCTCAAGTCTGTGAGGCCCGCGTTCGACTCCAGGAAATACAAGGATGTTCCTCTGGCCCGGTTTGACCGCGGCTCCGACTTCTTGCTTCACAACGGTGTCGTCAAAGCCGAGCTGATTCCGGATTCGTTGCGGATCACCAACCGAGAGGCTTGGTCAGATACATTTCGCGATGCGGCCACGCAGTCCTTCATCGACGTCAACTCGGGTGTGGACTTGGCCAAGATGAGCGAGCGAACCGACGCCTTGGCTCTTGCCAAGACGGCACACACCTCCATATCTGGGGCTGCGGGAATCGGCGCCAGTCAAGGCCTTTGATGTCCTCTTCTGCCCAGGGAGACCCGCGGTCAATTACCTAGTTTTCGGTGACTCCTTCAATGCGTTGGTCAAGGGAGGCACCAAGACAGACGTTGGGACGATCATCAAGGAGAATAAGAAATCCCTGTTCGGCCCGAAGCACGAGGTCTGGGATGTGACGTGGGATCTTTCGGGGTCAATTGTGCCCGGCTCGCCCAACGGCCGGAGCCTTGTCCTTATGTGATCGTTATTTCGTGGTCTGGCGACGACGTTGTTGGTCGCAATGGCTATATCGACAACCCTGCCGCCCTAGCGGGCTGGGCCACGAATACTGGGGGAAGGCCGCCACGGACATTATTGAACGGAATGCAAGGGCAGTGATGACGGTGCACGGCTTTGTCACATCTCTTACCGCGATGACGTTCTTCAAATCGTCCTGACCGTGCCCCGGGATTTCGATGCGCCGAATCCTACAAGGTCCAAATGGATGGACACGCTCGGGTACTCGGCCGTGGGAGCATCACTGTGCTCAATCCCCAGACTCTGATCAGCAACACCTCGAGATCGGGCCGGATTCACAGTCACACCGACGACAATAGCTGAACCGGAAGCACTACATTCAATATACTTCGTTGCAGCATCGCCAAAGTCGAGGTTTGTCTTGGAAAGGGAATTCGTGGACCTCGACACGTTGATTCCCATCTATGGCGCTTCACCCCGGTCCTGCCTCTGCGAAACATCCTGAATTTCCCCTTCAACAACAAGATCAGGGAGAAGGAGTTGCAGGCGGTGAGCAGGATTGCTGCACTGGAGCCAAAGAGGGAGGCGTCTCTCAAGGAGGAGAAAGAGGCCAACCCTCTCCACCCGCTCGACACTACGAAGGAAGAATGAGTGCTTTGGATGATGCAGCCAGACATCCATGCAGCCACAGTTAATGGCCTGGACAACGTCCTCGAATGGACCTCATCGGAAGAGGAAAATGAGTACGAGATTATCGTCATGGTCTTGCCCCCTGGCTATCAGCCAAAGGCAAGCCGGCCGAAAGGCCAGGCCGTGAAGGTTGCAGCGGTTCACCCAAGCGATGTCGGAGAAGACGGCGAGATCATCGTCAAATCCGAAGAGCAAGAACAAGATGACTGAGGCTCTCTCCTCGGCTACACCCAAGATGAAGGCAAAGGCAATGCCGAAGCAAGCGGCAACATCCAGCAACAAGGCTCCGGCATCCGCGGCTAGCAGTAGCGATGCTCAGCCCGGTCCCCAAAGGCGAAGGCAGCTCCAAAAGCCGCCACTGAGGGAGACCCGTGGCCCACACCACCGGGAATGGATCAGTTGCTCGGGAATCAGTATGCCCCCGATGGAGGACCATGGGCGGAGAACTTTCCTCACCAAAAAGATCTCCTATCTTGCGCGGGATCATGCGCATGAACATGCAACCGGATCAATCCCTGAAATTGACCTCAAGGACCTCTCGCTCGACTTCCCCGCTGTTGTCAAGTGGGTGCAACGCCGCTACGATTGGCACTGTACCCAATTCGCCCTGCTCCAAAAGGCATGTGCTTCCAAACGCTTTGAGGTCTTTGTCGAGCGCACGGCCCCGGGCGTTGAGTGGAACGGAGTGAAGGTCATGCCACTCCGAATCGGATCATTCACGGGTCACAACTGGGTGACCGAGGCGGCCGGCTTCAACCACATCCCGGGCATCCCATGACCTTGGATGAGAATTACACCATGGACGCAAAGAGCGGTGTGCGCCCGGGTTCTGTGGGAACTTCACGGACGTATCACACCTGCAACATGCAGAATTTCTTCGACATCATCTACATGGGAATCTTTTTTGGTTGAATGGGCGACAGGCAATCCTCGCGCGGCCACGCCTACCAAACGGTAGTGCCACCTTGGGATAGGTTTGGACGCAAAGCCGGAGGTGCACAGGCCGATCGCCCCATCAACATCGCGATCGACGCCGAGATGCTGGTACAACTCGGCTGCCGCCTGCACGCGCCCGGAGACGGGGAGGCCCTCGTCACGGAGGACTGGATCACGAACAAGGTGATCATCACGAGATTCATCTGGACCAACAGGATGTAATGTACGTCAACCTTCGACGGACGTACCAGGAACGCATCAAGAAGTTCCAGGATGACATGAAGGGTGGCCAGAATCTCACGCCAGTACTTGTCGCATTTATGGAAACCGTCGACAGACAGTGCAAGGGCTACTACTGATCATGGGCGCCGACAGCATGCCGTGACCTGATGCGCCCTCGCCGCACCGGTGAACCCGTAGAGTCAAAAACATCGTCGACGAGAACCTGCCGAAGAACGAGCAAGTGGTTTTGGAGTTTGACACGGCTCGCTACGCTCTCTACCGCAACTAGGCTCGCGCTGTGCATCAGCAGCCCGGGGAGACCCGTGGCCGGAGCGGTCTCTGGCAGGACCTGGTCCCCAACAAGAAGAAGTCCAGCAGTTGGCTTTGCGGAGGTCACGCACGTTCCGGACGAAGTCTGCAAAGGGTGCAATGGGTCAAACCCAGTGGGCTACATTCACTGTTTTCAGTGCGACACCTTGCAAGAACGTATGCCCTGTGAAGAAAATCGCCCGGGTGTTCGACTTCAAGAGATGGCCAACAATGTCGGCATCCCGCTCGTAATGGAGCAGATCGAGACTCAGGTTCCCACCCAGCACAAAGATGCTCGTGGCGGCCGTAGCAGGGAGCGCTCGGAATCATGAAAGACATTGCGAAGAAGGCCGTGCTCAGAAACAAGGAGTACGGGACCTTGTCATTACGAGCGTCTCATCAACGACCCCTTCTATGCGTACACCTGACGCCCTCGGCTCTCGAATTCATCGAGAAGGTGGCCCGCTGCATCCTCCCCAGCTTCGAGCGGACAAAAGAGATGATCAAGGGAATCGTTGCCGTGCCCAAATATGCTGCACGGCTAACGCTGGTGCCACCTGGAGAGGATGTGAAAGAAGTGAGCCTCAACAATGCCGTAGGTTTCTGCAAGCGGAACAATTTGCTGCCATGCCCGGGAGCCTGGAGAAGGAACAGCAATACAAGGTCACGGGCTGGATGAAAGAATCGGTGACGCCGAGTCTGCCGAGACCGTTCTCGTCGAGCTCCTTTGCTTCGTTGAGAGCGAGATTCCGTGTATTCAGGTCCCCTCGCAGCAATCCCTTGCCTGCCATTGGAGTGACGAGCAAGCCCATCCCTCAGCTCCGGGAAACTGGCAGCCAGTGGCAAGATTGGTCATGGACCCAAGCCTACTGGGGCAGCTGGGACAAGCCGTGGGACTCTTGGTGGGAGGAGGCGCAGCGCCCATGGAAGAGCTCTCGCAACTGGAATTGGCGCTGAGCGGGTGTAATTCCAAATTTTCGGCAGACATCCATTTGCATATCAAATTTCAAACTATTACATCTATTTGATCATGTTTGCCGAAGACGAATGTACAGGAATGAGCGAAAGCGGTGGCCAGCAGAGGCGGAAGACCTCAACTGGCCGTTGCTTATATTATCAATCAGGTGCTCATTACCTGCAAAAGACCTCATGCCGATCGGGTTTACTTGGTTGTGCTCATCCCTAACATTTGTCCTCCTGTTTCACCGTCGGTCACGGGGGGTGTATTTTACAATGTGGTGTACTTATGATCCTCATTAACCCCCCAATTGCATGAGTGTCTCACTGCGGTAAATGTTGACCCTTCTCGGTTGTTTAACCTGTTCTAAGTGCGAAAGCACGGGATATGATATAGCGAGCGCTGGCGCAGTAGTGATGTTTTCGTTCGATGCCCGAAAATCATGGCCAAGTGTCTAGAAAGGGCCAGGGGAACAGCCATCCAGGGTCTGTTGAAAGGCCATCCGGAAGCAGCATGTTCTTGCCATGCCTCACATGACGGTTGGGATAGTTGTGTCGCACGGGGTGGAGAGCCCGAAATGGCCGAAACCTATCGCGTAGAGACCAACTCTGGCGCAACCAGAGAGTGCTTGACCCCATGAGATCACTTATTAGCAGCTGTTTGGTGCTTTGGATTTTTGGGCCCTGAGAGCCTGATAAATGCCCGGAAAGATTTGAGAATGGAGGATCGTGACTGGCTCTGTGTTCTTTGGAAGCTAGGATTTTCAGGAACACACGGTGACCGGGCCTGGCCCCGTCACGAAGGCAGCATGAAGGACGGACCTGGCCTCAGAATGACATCTCGAGATCTGGAATTTGCACGCGCCCACTTGCACGAGAGCACTTCCACGAGCACAAGCTCAACCAGCACACTTGCGCAAGCACGACGAGCTCGCTTGTGCGAGAAGCCTTTCACGAGAGATTAAAATGATCTAACTTTTAAGGCGGCGCGGTGAGGAATTTTGCTACTTTCTGCGTTTCGCGCGACCGTTTGCAAGGAAACTGAAGACTTTCGCGACATTCTGCGTTTCGCGCCGACGCTTTGCAGGGATCAGCGTGGCCGATGTGCAGAAACTGGGGCCTGTTTGCTACTTTCCGCGGTTCGCGCGCTGGTCGATTTGCAATAACTGGGGGGGGGGGGGGGGGTGTGCTACTTGCGGAGGTGCCCGCGCGACCTTTTGCGGGATCGGCGCCGTCCGTGTGCAAACAAAACTGAGGACCATTAAAAATTGGCCCGGAGCAACTCTTAAAGAATACTTCCTGGAGCAACTTGCGCAGGGCAACTTGTGCAAAGCAACTTGCGTGGAGCACTTGCGCAGAGCAACTTGCGCAGCATAGTTGCGCAAACCACTTTCACGGAGCAACTTTCACAGAGAACTTGCGCAGAACAACTTGCGCAGAGCAACTTGCACCGAGCACTTGCGCGAAGCAACTTGCGCACTTGCACGGGCAAACTCGCACGAGCACGCTTGCGCCAGCAAACTCGCCCAAGCACACTTGCGCAAGAAAATGAACACGAAAGATTCAGATACCAGTAGAGCCGGCGAGGCCGGTGGGCGGACGTTTCAAAAATATGAAAACTATAGTTATATTTATCTTTCTTTTCTTGGCTCTTGTTCTCTCATTCTCCTTTTTCATTTGTTTCTTCGCCATTCTTTCTTTCTGTCTTTCTTTCCTTCCTTCCCCACCCCTTTCTTTCTTTCCTTGTTTTAACGCCGTTCTTTCTTTTGTCTCTTCTCTAACTATCTATCTGTCTGTCTGTCTGTCTATCTATCTATCTTTCTATCTATCTGTCTATCTATCTCTCTCTCTTCTATCTATCTATCTATCTATCTATCTATCTATCTATCTATCTATCTGTCTCTCGTTGAATCTTACCTAACTATCTCTCTACCTATCTAACTCTTTATCTATCTATCTATCCATCTATCTATCTATCTATCCCTTTTTTCCCTATCTATCATTTATCTATCTATCCCTATATGTATCTATATCTCTAGCACTCCAACTCTTTCTCGATCTATCTCTTTATCTATCTCTTTATCTATCTATCTAACCATCTATCTATCTATCTATCTCTCTTTTTTTACCTATCTATCTCTCTTTTATCTAGCTATCTATCAATCTATCTATCCCTATATGTATCTATATCTTTATCCATCTATCTATTTACCTATCCATCTATCCATCTATCTATCTACCTATCTCTCTATTTATCAAAAGTGCTGCCCCTGCGACGAAATCTGTACTTTACATTGCGAAAGTGCTGCCTGTACTTGGCCTTGCGAAAGTTCCTCCCCCTTTCACGAAATCTGTACTCGACCTTGCGAAAATGCTACACCTGCCACGAAATCTGCACTTGACCTTGCGAAAGTGCTGCGCCTGCCACGAAATGTGTACTTGACCTTGCGAAAATGCTGCGCCTGCCACACAATTGGATCCTTCGGAAACATTAACCTTGCGAAAGTGCTGCGCTTACCACGCAAGTGAAACCTCAAGAAAACTTGACCTTGCGAAAGTGCTGCGCCTGCCACGAAATCTGCACCTGACCTTGCAAAGGTACTGCGCCTGCCACGAAATCTGTGCCTCACCTTGCAAAAATACCGCGCCCGCCGCGCAATTCGAACCTCCAGAAAAATTGGCCTCGCGAAAAGTGATGCGCCTGCCACGAAATCTGCACCTCACCTTGCGAACATGCTGCGCCTGCCACGCAATTCAATCCTCAAGAAAACTTAACCTTGCGAAAATGCTGCGCCTGCTGTGCAATCTGTACCTCATCTAGCGAAAATGCCGCCTGCAACGCAATTCACACCTCATGAAAATTTGACCTTGCCAAAGTGCTGCGCCTGCCACGAAATCTGCACTTCACCTTGCGAAATTGCTGCGCCCGCCATGCAATTTAATTCAATCCTCAAGAAACTTGACCTTCCGAAAGCGCTGCGCCTGCCACGAAATCTGTACCTCAACTTGCGAAAATGCTGCGCCTGCCACGCAATTTAAACCTTGCGAAACCTCCACGTTGCCATGCCAATAGGCCCGCGCTCTGAGAGTTTTCCGAACGCGCCCCGCTGGGCCATGTTTTTGCGCCTTTCTATTCTCCCACCACGTGCGCGCGCGCATTTTTCTCGCGCGCATATTGCTTCTCTCGTCATCTGTGTCAGAGAGCTAGTTTTCAATTAGTTGCCTTAACGCATTTTTTCTCGCGCGCTTCTTCCTGCTCTCATCATCTCTTTCAATTAGTTGCCGTAACACGGAAGTTCCCTCTAAACTTCCTTTGGTTAAGATTTGCTGTGCAGCGCCCTTGGTGAACTTCCATACCGCGCACGAAAGCAAGACCGCATCTGACATTTCACGCAACGCTTTTGGGCCACCCGTTCTTCTAGTTGTTGTTGCTCCTGCAAGCAGGAACCCCCTGACAAACGAACAGCACACGCTCAAAAAAATTGTGCTCCAGGGAGCTGTAAAACTCCCCTGAAAATTAATCAAGCTGTGAACGAGCAAGCGAAGGTGGGTGAGCATAACACAACATGAACCGAGGCTGTTGTGCAATTACTCTTCTGGTTCAAGATGAATTAAGTGCATGTGTTGGATTGCACTCCTGGTGTAGCGGGTGTGCCGTCACCAGGGTCCAGCTGCGCCGCCTATTCCGCGTGGGCCCAAAGTGCGAAGTGGAGGACGTGTGCGTGCTTTGCAAGGTCCAGCAAGCAACACAGCGTAGAAAAAAACAAACGGTCATGCGCAGCATTTTTTCTACGACCAGATCAAAGCACAAAGGTCCCAGTGTTTGATCCATTGGCTTCTGAAGAATGTTCCATTCCAGCTTGTGAGGTTGCCCTTGGCTTTTGTTCGAGAATGTTTGAGCGCTCGGGAACATCAGGAGCCGCGTGCCGCAGTGACGGAAGATGAGAGGCAAAGTGCGCTGGCCTCATGACATCACAGCTGATTGATGCTGAATCCTTGCACCTCGCAATTGTGGCGAAGCCATTCGTTTTTCACTGCTGAGTGTGGTGAGCACTTAGAAAATCAGACGCAGTCTTCACGAGTCTCGAAGCTCTCGGAAGAATCCGATGATTCGCAAGGTTCGGGACTTTGGCAGACAACTCGTGCAGGGGCCTCAGCAACCTCAGCAACTGCGCACCTGGATAAGGAAACATTGTCTGAGCGTTCGCATCCTCTTTGAGAGAGGCAGCACTATACTTCATGTGTTGGCTTAAGACACAGGTTGCCGCAAAGACGTAGCCCGCCACCTGCCATGGCGTCCGATGGAGAGTGGGAGGTGGTTGCAGGGAAGCAGGTGGAGAGCCCCCCCGAGGTCTATGCTCAGATCGCGAGCAATTCCTTGAAGGCTGCCTCAGTACAAGTAAACGAGAAGACGTTGTTCTACTGCTTGCAGCCCAAGGAAGCTTTGCCGAAGGAAGCAGCTCGGCTTTGTTCCGCCAACCTCAGCACGAGGTGCAACACATGCATCAAGCGCATCCCGGTCTTCGCACAGCTCCTGGGCGCTGAGGGGAAGCATGTCTACCTCAAGGAGGAACTGGATGACACGAATGTGAAGGCACTTCGATCCATGCGCAACAAGATCAAGAGCAGCGAGCCTGCTGACTACCATCTCTTGCCGATTGACGAGGAGTTCTTCCAGGCCAATCCCAAGGAGGTTGGTCCCTTCTGTCACGTGCACTTCTTGAAAGACCAGGTCTCCGATGCCCAGCTCAGCGAGAGGGTCAAGAAGCTGAAGAATTATCTCAACGGCAGCTTTGAGAACCGCTTCCAAAGATTGGTCAACGACCCCAGTTCCCTGAAGGTCATCCTGGATGTCTTGCCGGAACTGGTGCGGCCAGATCACTGGAGAGGTGTGGTGACCTGGGCGGTGAACCTCTCAGCCCGTGCGGAGGGTCGAAACTGGCAAGACGTGGCGGTGCATCAGAAGTTTGACCTCATGGTCTATGCCATGCTCACAGGCCGTGCAAGCGATGCTGTGCACTTGGAAATGCAGCAGGCCGCCAACCTGGTGGACTTCATGGACAGCGCCGAGAGCCGGGAGGCCTTGAAGGCCATGATGGACGACCGAAGCAACCCCGAGACCTACCAAGTCTCCCGCGTCGCGGAGCGGCTGCGCGAGAATCGTGTGGCCTCACTTTGTACAGTGACACTCATGTGGGGCTTGGACGGGGCCCCTAACCAATCAGACCTGGACATACACACTGTGGTCAATGGCACTGAGCTCTACTATGCCAACAAACAGGTGGGGAAGTGCAAGCTGGACTTTGATGCCAACGCCTCCAGCATAGAGAAGAACCCAGCGGAAAACATCTCCCTGAACCAAGTGGGGACTTTCGAGATCATGGTGAACAACTTCAACAATCGGGACAAGAAGGATGTCCCGTTCAAGGTGACGGTCAGGAAGTCGGGCCAAGAGGTGGCAGAGCATGAGGGGACCTGGCCTCGGACGCGCGCCAAGGACAGCAAGATGACGGTGTGTCGGGTCACAGTGCTACCGGAGGACCTTGTGGAGAAGCCAGTTGAGCTATCAGAGGCAGAGCAGAAGAAGTTGGCAGCCAAGGAGGCGGAATGGTCCAAACTCTTTGGA
The DNA here is from genome assembly GCA_963377175.1 of Effrenium voratum. Classification (NCBI taxonomy): domain Eukaryota; class Dinophyceae; order Suessiales; family Symbiodiniaceae; genus Effrenium; species Effrenium voratum. The sequence continues at coordinate 1,662,029 of CAUJNA010003427.1, forward strand.
GAGCCGCGGGCTTTGTTAGCCTCAGAGACAGATGTCGAAATTCGCCTGGTGAGCCATTCGAATGGTTATCCAGCACAGGGCGCACAGCAGCGCTTTCAGGAACTGCTCCAACCAAAGGCGAAGAAGGGAAGCCTGGCGGAGCGCTGTAAGGCTGAAGAGTTGGACGGCTTCATCGAGCGCGTGACCTCGAAGGGCGCGGCCGCCTGTCGCCTGGAAGTCGACATCCGAAACTTCGCTCCTGCATACATCACGCGCTTGGACACCGCCACCGACGTTCTGAAGAGCAAGATCGTGGTGAATGTCTTCCAGCGAAAGTTCGAGCTGCCGCAGGCACCCCGGGGTGATGAGCCCAGCAGCGCTCGGCTGGATGCCAGCTGGGGCCTGCAGCCGCGGGCAACTGTGAGAGGCTTTGTGAAGGTCCACGCCCAATGGTTCATGGTGCTGGAGAATGCGCGTCTTCCAGCCCATCAGGAGTGGCCCTTAGCGGGTGGCATGTATCCCACCAATCTGAAGCCCGAGGTGCACCAGCATCGGAGCAAGTGGGCGAGCTTCCATTCCTTAGTGCAGCCAGAGGCTGTCACTTCAGGGGGCGGGTCTCTCATCGGCTCCATGTTGCTGGGCTTCCCCAAGTTTCACTTTATCCTTGACGGCAAGCAGGTCTCGGTCAATGCGAACACCGTCACGCAGTAAGCAAACTGCCTTGGACTGTCGACGAGTGAAGCCGTGACGTCGACTGGGTGACGAGAGGCTGAGGGGTAGAAACGAGAGGAAACGAGTTTGTCATGTTTCAGTTCGAGTCATTTTGTGTTTTTACGAGAAGAAGCAGCCCCAATCTGCCACCAACAGTGTGTACAGTGTACAGAATGGCGGATCGGCTGATAGTTTCAAGTGCACTGAAGATGGTTAGACTTCAAACTTGACCAGCAAAATCTAAAGTCCAGGCAAGGCCGACTTTGGCTGTTTCTTTCGGCGGCGGCCTCGCGTGCCAGGAATCCTTGCCCGTACCGACGCAGAGGACAGACCCGCAGAAAGCCGCGAAGGAGGCGGGCGCCGCAATTGTTTGAACCGATTTTTCATCGATCAGCCCGTGGCTAATTTTGTTTAGACGCCATTTTGGGAGGGATTGCTATTGCTTCGAGAAGTGAAAGGTTGCGCCCAGGTACTCATGAAGCAGTGGAATGAGAATACATCCAAACATGTTCTCTGTTTTTTTGGTTGGAAGACACTAAGAGTATGATTCTTGCTGGTTAGGATATGTTTTTTGGCATTTGCACGAAGGCCTAGTTGGGAGATGTTTGTTTCGAGGTTAAAGGGTCTTTGGTGTAAATCCCCAGGCGACCCCGCCCTCCAAGAGCTCCTCCGCGACCTTTTCTCCGTGGCGCCACGCCTCCTAAGGTCTTTCCCAAAAACCTGAGCCCCTTGGCAATCGGATTCAAATCGGCTGCAAACTGCTGATGGACATGCCCAAGCGAAGGCACACGATTGACACTCCCAAAAAATGAGTGTTCGCTTGAACCGTACCTGCATCTACGCTTTTTATCAGAGGATGGCTCCCCATTGGCCTTTAGCCATTCAAGTCTGGCCTTCGCATTGGCCCGAGTCTTCAGCATCTCACCTTCATGCTGAAGGGCATACCGGCCTAATTGCAAACAGGTGGGGATGGCTGTTGGATCCATGGCTTTGGTAAGTGCATCTGCAATCTGTGCTCCACTTGGTACCCATCTCAGAGTTATCCCCAACTTCAGCTGTTCCTGAATCAATCGGGCCTGAAGAAGTACTCTAAACTCTTGACAATTGGGTGCAGTGCGGCTCACCATGGCGTTTGCAGTCCGTGGCGGTGCCTGTCAGCCCCGAGACCGGGTGACTGGAGGCACTTCCGAGGTGGCACTGGCAGCCAGCTGGAAGCGTCAAAAGGGTCTGATCTCCGAGTTTCCCGGCAGACGGTGTCCACGACCAAAACAATCTAATCCAAGACACGTTGTCAAGGGCTTGTGCCAAGTTGATGTCACAACTTTCTGAATTTTCTTGGAATGCCATGAAATGGGATTCACCGGACTCCTCTGGTTCACTTCCAATTGGGTGTTGGTTGCGAATATGAACATTCCTTGATATGCATCAGTGGTCTTAGCTGACATGAAAGAGGCATCTGAGAATGTCAAGAACCTAACATCCTGAAGGGGAATTGGCTGGATTTGGATGCTTACCTGCGAGTTGGCTTTTGCTTCATGAAGCAATCGGTTGCCATCAAGTACATCCTGTACCTGGGCCTGGTTCACCCTCCCTTGCATAAGTCCCAGCCGGTGCGACAGATCTGGGCGGGTATTGACGGCAGCATACTGAAGGCTGCCAATCAAGGCAGGAAATGTCTGGCGTTCAGACTCAGACACAGGTTCCTCCAAATTGTTCCGTCTGGAACGGGCAAGGACGATTGGCTCTATGTCCTTCACGTACTCTTCCTGTTGAAGTACAATCTTACCAGACCTTTCCTGGCGAATCTGAATTCCCGTGAATTTGAACACTTCACTCTTTTTGGCACCAAAAGGAAATTTATTCTCAAGTTGCCGAATGGCATCATCAAACACAGCATCTCCACCACATAGACCGTCATCTACATGCACTCCTATGGCCCCATGTACACTCTTGGTCCTGGGATCGAAATGAAGAGACAAGCATGGATCAAATGGGCTCACCTGAAAGTTTAACAACACGCTCCCTTCAAGAGTTGGCAAATTTCTGATGGCTGCAGTTTCATCTGTTCTCACATTTCACTGGGGGGTTCCATACCGAGCAATCGTTGATCCTTTGCACTGCCTCACATCGAAGGACGAGAGCTTCCACCCTCGACTGGCAATTTGCAACCGCAACATCCTGCCAAGTCTGCTGAGAGCTGGGCTGTCTCTTGGGATATTTTCATGATCCCACAAATCAAGGTCTGCTGCTGTGAGGAAGACTGCACATTTCCAAGCTTCGGTGCTCTGAAGCAGGGTGCTGGCATCAACCTCTACCCCATCTGGTACCCCGGTCTGACTGGTTTCTCCTATCGGTATGCTGGATGTCTCAGCTTGTGAGGGTGCTCTGGACACAGAGGGTTCACCATCGGGTTGTTCCATTTCGGGATTTCGCCCCGGGTTCTCACTGGACAAGGCATTCTGCTCAGGCCGGGAATTGGACCCCGGCAGTACCTCAGGTGGCACCCCGGTCGTTTGCGCACGAGTTCTGAGTTTCACCTTGCTGTTCAACTTTGCGTCCCACATGCTCAGGTGGTGCTCGAAACAACTTTCCCGACATCGTGACCCCATGTGACTTCCTGGCCTTCTTAAACAACCTTCATGGGACCAATCCAAGCTCCATCTCCTACTTTCTTGGTTTTCCAGACCATCACCCAATCTCCTGGCTTGAAGTCACTACGGAAGGTTCGTGGTCTGCTCACAAGTGCTCTTCGGATGGATTCATCATTGTCCAGTTGGACAAAAGCACGACGGGCAGCTTCACGACGTTGCAATTCTCTCCGGAATCGCACGCCCTCTGGAGTTTGGGACTGTGCCAATGCATGAGCGGGTATCTCACCATCTGACCTGATGGATGCGGCTACCCGGGACAATTTTGCAAACACAAGTACCTCTGGTGGAAAACCTTTTACCCTGGTCCACTGATTCTTTACCATGCAAGCCTGGGCTAACGCACACTGAAACCCATGAAAATCAGGGATGCCGACGTCACAAGCTATTCTGGTGAGGATTTCCTGAAGGACGCCTTCATGCTGATTCAGCAGGAGAGTTGAATTCAGACATGTTTGCAAGTTTTCTTCAAGAATTCAACATCAGAGGAACCACAATTGCAGCAGAGGGGCATTGGCAGAACGCCAAAGCAGAGAGGCATGGAGGTGCTATGGCGCCCCGGCCCAGCAGGACTGCATTGATGGCCCCTTCCAACTGCACGGCAACGGCTGTTTGATAACTTGTGGCGTAATCTACACAGTGATAACAGTTGAATTCTTGACCTGCTTGGTTTTTCCAACTGATGCCATCCATGGCCACAATGTCACCAAAGTCCAGGTCATCCTTGACTTGACCGCCGCTGACCGTTGAATCTTGGGCCTCTGCAATTCCTGGCATGTGGAACACTTCATATCTGCCACGGCATTGACCATGTCACTTGGCCAGTTCTGCTGTTGGAGGACCAAGGTTCCCATGTACTTTAATGAGTGCCCTGCGCTGCTTGGGTGGGGGTTGCTAAAAGGCAGGTCCACGGTCACGGAGGTCAAGTCTATGATTTCCCGTTGAGTGAGATCCTCAGTCACACCTTGCGATTCCAGTCTCTGCAATTCGGCATCACCCTGCGGATCTGGTTCTCGCTCCAAAGCTGGCTTGGGATTGGGAGGCCTTGTTTCACTGACATTCCCAAAACCAATTATGCTGATGCTTGACGGGGGCATGGGACGTCTGTTTGGTTAACAGTTGTCCCCACCTTTCCCAGTTTGGCTCCACTTCAATGGTTCCTGAGCGTCTGTGAACAGAGGCCATTCGTTTGTACGGTGCGGCCCCAATGTCCTTTGCCTTAGCAAGCGGCTGATGTCTACTCACCCCTCTCCCCACCGTGGCATACTTTTATTTGGCATCGTTCCAAGCACTTTGCACGGCATCAAACAAAGCCCCTTGTTCAATCACCTGTCTTTCCCTTGGCGGTGCACTTCGACGGGCCAACTCAAAGATAGGTTCCCTAACTGACTTTGGGTCTACCTGAACTTTGGGCCGCTTGCTGGACTCGGACGTCTCTGGCTCGGGGTATTCCCGAGGACGACGGATCTTGAAGCGGATCCTACGCTTCTTCAAGATCTTGGCGGCTCTTACCGCCGTGCCCGTCCCCGGTTCGGATTGGCGCCTGTTGGCCGGACGTTCGGCCTGCACGGGGAAAGCTTCTGCCACAGGGATCGATGATGGCACCGCTGATTGAATCAACATGAATGTGGAACGGTGCATTCGGCCTATCTCTGTGACCACATTTCCTTGGACTTGCTGATGCGAGCGGTCTCGGTTACAGAACCGGTTCGAAAGCACATGCCACATGCGATCATTAGTGGTCAGAGCATTCATTCGCTTCCGAATTGGCATTCAGGATTCCGGATCACAAAGCTGGCCGACACGACACATGTCAAAACGGCAGGACTTCGTGTTCTGGTGCACCGATTTCATCCCAGGGCAATCAAACATCTTAGATCCCTCAGGTTGTTCCCAACGCAAATGCCCACCTTTCTGAACCTGATGTTCAGTCAGCGCGATTCCAAGGGCAATTTGCCAGCACCATCTACACCCTGCCTTGCACACTGGACTGAACCACACATGCTTTGGCTTTCGTTGCACCATGTGTTGAAACAGTATGCGATGCCCAGTGATGGTGCTCAGATCTGCATTCCCTTGGTTTATGCGAATTGCCCGGCCCCCCAATCGATTGACCTGGTGAGTGATCTGGCTTTGATGGCTACAAAACACTTCAAGCACGTCAATCTGGTATAACACACTGACGGGTTTCCTCAACCGAATCTTTCCTGCCAGCGTGAGGGACCTATCGCCCGCCGTCCTGTGCAAACATTCCTGGGGAACCGTGTGAAGAGCGTCATGCCACTGCTGATCACTGACCATTTGTGCGTGGTGTCTAGAATGTGTCTAGATGTCTCTGGTGGCATGTTGCTCGCTTGCACATTCTCTGGCGCACTCACAGATCTATCTCGGGACCCTGCTGCCTGTCCCGCTGATGAAGGTGTTGGATCACCTCCTGCAAGGCCTTCTCGATGTTGCGCATGTGACTCTGCAGAGCTTGCAAATTCGGGTCGATCTGGCTTCCCAGAGACTGCTCCTGCTGCGAAATCTGCCACTGGTCCTCGTCCTCCTCCCGCTTGGTGATCTGGCCCTTGGTGATCGTCTTCAACTGCTCGGCCATTTTCTTCATCTGACTTGGCTGCTCCTCCATTTCCAAAGTCCTCAGATGCACATACTGGATGAAGGTGTGGTGCTCGCGCCGTCCCAAACGCAATCTTCTCGTGTTCCAGCTCGTCCCTGGTGAGAGTCTCCACCGGTTGGCCGTGTCTCTTCCTGGATCAGCTTGTGAAGATTCTTGAGGCGATCTGCTAGCGCTAGCGACATTGGTGTCTCTCGGAAGGTCCACACCGTTCTTTGTGACACACTGCCACACCCGCTTCAGCACGCTGATCATTCAGATGCGCATTGTCACTTGACAACTCACATGTTGTTTGGCTTGGCTCACTCCTGGCTACCCACACACTGACTTTCCGCCACAGGGAGCGGACGGTGAAGCAAGTATTGTGCTCTGTCACTCAGGTCATGTGGCAAGATGTCATTGCAATCAAATTGCGGTTTGACAATTGCACAGGCACTGTCTTCAGAGTTTTCTTGAACGTGATTTCCTGCCGACCTGTGTCTATAACTGCTCCAGGTGTGCCGCCATCTACAACAGCAATCTTCACACACAGCCCTAGCTTGTTGATAGGTACAATGAGTGCGGCGTGGCTCGTGAGGGAGCTTTGATTTCCAAATCGGAACACCATGCGCACACTTCCGGACACGCTGGCGTACCGACGTGGGCAACCCATCCAAAAACTCTGACACCTGCCAGCGTCCCATGACGCTCTGCGATGCCCCAAGATCCGCAACTCCTTTGGTTCCATGTGAAGCAAGCAAAGTTTCCATTACTTCAGCGTTGGAGGCGTGTTGGGAAGCGGCTGGAACTTTCGGTGGCTTCTGGTTTTCACTCCTTTGGCGGATCACTTCTCTAAGTGGTTGTGTGACATGTGGTTAACACCTCATGAAACTCTTCTGGACACATGATTGGACTTGCCCTTGCGCTTGCAAGGGGCTTAAAAACCACGGCTTGCTTAGGTCAAATGAGGCTCAACGCGCACACAAACAGCGCCCCTCTGACGTGGGCTGCGGGTGCCTCGAATTTGGGGCAGGGAAAAAGACGTTTTTTTGCCTAGGTCATATGGGCTCTTAACAAGTGAAAAGAGACCAAACTCTGACGTCGGCTGCAGGGTACCTCAAGTTTGAGGTCTGGAGAAAGAGGCCTAGGTCACATGGGTCTCTTAACGCCTGGAAGGAGAACAAGCAACGGTTCTGTGGAAGGAGAACAAACAACGCTTCTCTGAGGTGCCTTGAATTTCGGGTAAGGACATGGGCCTCTTAACATGTGGAAGGAGAGGGTGCCTCGGATTTGGGGTAAGGAAAAAGATGATTTTTTGCCTCGGTGACGTGGGGCTCTTGACGAGAATACAAACAACGCCGCTCTGACTTCGGCCGCAGGGCGGAACACGTGACAGGAGAAGAACACTAGGGTCTACTCTTTAAACCACCCCCCGAAAGGCTATAAAAGCAAGGCCCCATTTGTTGTAAGTACAACAAGGCCTTCTTGGCACTTTCCTATTTTTCATGTCCCAGTGCTGAGGATGCTGGAAATGCAAGGGATGCAACCACACAACTAACAGGAACAGACCCAATCTTCGGTCAAGATTTTAAGAGCTTTCAGACACGCAACATTGACCAAGCACAGAAAATACCAGAGATGTGGGGAATGCTGGGACGCAGCCGGCTAGCCACAAACAAGCGAAAAACCATGGTTCTTCGATATTTCCCAAAAGCGGATGTTTCGCAGTAACTGCTCCGTACAGGTGGGGAATTGCGAAAAACACTCATATTTGCAAATTTCAGTGCCTCACACTTGGCCCCACCCAAGCCCCTACCAGGCCAATTCCAACAGCGCTTGAAACAGCAAAACACCTCTAGTATCTGCAAGAAAAAGCGACAATTCATGGCAACAAGACAATCCTGATGATGCCGGGGATGCAGATCCTGCGCGTCCGGGGAAACCCCCCCAGCGCAGATTTTAGCGCGAAAGACCCAAAAAAAGGCTTTTGGACAGCTAGCGCATAGCAGCCTCAAAAGCCTTCGGCTTTGAACATTCCGTTTGGTTGGACCCCATTCCTTTACTGCTGTTGGGTTGGATCTTTAGACTTTAACTTTTTGGTTGAAATAAAGGTGTTTTCCATTAAACCCCAAAAAAGTGAGAAACTTTTTGCAGGGGGGCCAACAGCAACCAAGATTCCAAGTGCTAGAATTGTAGCTGTTCCACGGAAGAAAAAACCCGAAATACCCACACCCGGCGAGGAACTGGAGCGGATGCTGCAAGAGGACCCCCGCCTGTGTGGCACCTCGGTTTTCAGAAACAGGGCGGCGTCGGGGGAAAAGCATTCATCTCATATACATATATATATATATATATATATCTACATATACATGTATGGGTATACATATATACATACACATATATACATATATGTATGTACATAATTTTCAGAAAACATATATATATATATATGTATATGTGTGTGTAGGTGCTACGATTCTGGACCTGAAAAACAGAGGCTGTTGGGGCAGGGAGGTGTTCTGTCGCTCTTGGTGTTTATATTTGCCTTGTTTTTTTTGGGGGGGGAGGGGGACTTCTGTATTCTTTCTGTTCTTTTCTTTTTGGGTGGATTTCTGTTGTCTTTTTTTTTTGGGGGGGGGTGCCTTTGTCCTCTGAAATGGAATGCGTCCGACTCAAGCTTATGGAAGTTTTACGTTCGGGCTAGGGAACGCGCTGGTCACTTCCAGGTACCGCCAGGCAAAAAGCATTTGAGCAGCGCCATAAACCCTGACAATACAAAGTAGCAAAGGGGGGTGTCCTATAGAATCTCCGCGAAAGCCAAAACGCAGGCCGCGAAAGCTTGCGAAAGCTTATCGCGAAAGTAACCAAAGAAGGCTGCGAAAGACCCGCGAAAGCCTGCATGCTGTGTGACAGTCCGCCGCGAAAGCGTCGCGAAAGCAATTCTACAGAACACAAAGCCCGCGAAAGCAAAACATGGGGTCGCGAAAGCATCGCGAAAGGGTCCGTGAAAGCAAGTTCATAGGACCGCTTTTTACACAAGAGTATTTGGCACGGCTCATTTGGTTTGTTTGTTTAGGGGACCCAAGTAGCTTGTGTTTGCTCAGTTGGCTTTTTTGTGAAGCCATATCTTGAGGAGCGCAAACTGCGGTTTTTCCTTAAAAGTATGCAACTGTCCGCCGACATTGTCCTCGTCCTCCCTCCCTCTGCTCCCCATCCTCCCATCCCCCCAAGCCTCTCTCTCCTCAATCTCCCTCTCTCTGTCTCTCTCTCTCTCTCTCTCTCTCTCTCTCTCTCTCTCTCTCTCTCTCTCTCTCTCGTTCTCTCTGTTTCACTGTCTCTTTCTGTGTCCCTGTCTCCTTCGTGTCCACGCCCCTCTGCAGAAAAAGGGTACCCTAACTCGAACCTCTCTACACTCTACACTTTCTCGCTCTTTCTCTCTGTCTCTCTTTCTCTCTCTCTCTCTCTCTCTTTCTCTGTCTTTCTGTGTCTCTCTGTCTCTCTCTTTCTCTCTCTCTCTCTCTGTTTGTCTCTTTCTGGCTCTGGCTCTGTCTCTGTCTCTCTCTCTCTCTCTCTCTCTCTCTCCCTCTCTCTCTCCCGCTCTCTCCCTGTCTCTCTCTGTCTGCATTGCGGCGTGACGTCCTTTCTGAGTTGCCTCGATGTCCGGGCACTGCCCCTTCATGACCCTGAACTGTCATCTCACTTCTGGCTTTCTGCTTGATTTCCCCTTCATGTCCTTTTCACGTTTCCCATGATGTCCGGGTCATGTCCCTTCCATGCCTTTCAACTCCCCCTTCAGGTCCCTGACAGTTTCTTGGTATGTCTGCTTCATTTTCCATGTATGTCCCGTTCTTTCGTTGCGAGTCATTTCCCTACATCTCCCGTCGTGCCGATTGGTGTCCTTGTGCTTCGTTTCCCTCTCATGCCCCCTGCACTCCCCTTGTTTTCATTTCTGTCCCTTGCATGTCCCTTTCAGTTCCCCTTTGTTTCCCTTTCATTTTCCGCTGTTTTCCTGTCATGTCGACTTCCTATTTCCTCCCCTCATTTTTTTGACTTCCTTGCATTTCCCCTTTGCTCCCCAATATATCCCGCAAAAAACACTGTTTTTCCAGCGTTTCGCAATTAGGACGTCCAAAAACACAGAGTTTTTCCGCAAAAAACATGGTTTTCCAGCGTTTTCGCAATTAGGACGTCCAAGCCAGCAAAGAGCCGGCAGGGGGAATCGAGCCTGGGACCCCTGTTTTGCGACGGTTCCCCGAAGACTACGTTTAGTGGAACGTCATCAAATTGCCGCGCGGTCCGTGGGGGGGGGGGGCCGAGCCATATCCCATTACACATTGACATTTTTGCTTGTCTTTGGTTTTTCTCGCACCCACACACACAGAATACGTTTGGTTGTTCCGTGGTCTGTGTTGCGTGTGGCCGTTGATCGTCATCGTCGGGTGTCGTCTGCGCGTTGGTTGCAACTGGCTTTCAATGGCTGTTTGCCTGTCAGGTGGCGTGCTGAAAGTTGGACCAAGTGGTTGAGTCGCATCGTGTGTTTTGTTTCAGGCCCTTTGCAAGTACGTGTGCAAAAAACTCACGTGGCATGTTGCGGCTGCTTGGCCCATCGCTTGGCATCCTACAGCGTCTAGGTCGCCCAGTAGTGCCTTTTTAACTTTTTGGGGGGAGGGTTCCTCTACTGAAAATAGACGGCAGAAAACAGGGTGCCCTTTTTATTCTAACCTCTCTACTGAAGGACCTAGGCGTCTTTCGCGCGTCAAAACGCGGGTGCTCGCAAAAACAGCATCGCCGCCCTCGGGGCCAAATCGGTCGCATAGGCAGAAGGAGCCGGCGCTAGCGCGGAGGCGGGTTGCGCGTTGCGCCTCTGGCGAGTTCATCTGATCTGGAGATGAGATGGATATCGCAAAACAAGGTGGATACCCATTTAAAAAATTGGGTCCACGACCCCTTCATTTTGGGTAATGAGTCATAGAGACTCCAGGTATGTCTTTTTGCTGGTATTCCTTTGCGGCCAACGGGACAATGGCAGTTGACCCCCTAAGAGATGTATGAGAGGCGTACCCACATGGGAGCCTTGGTGGGCGCAAGACCATTTTTAAGATTTTTTTGGCCAGCGCGCGTTGCGCGGGGACATCGTTTGCTTTGGGGCGCGGGGCGCTTAATTGGAAATAAGCAGCCAGAGAGTCCCTGAAAGGAAGCCAACTTGACCACCTTGAACATCACGACGCCTTGTGATGCGAATGACAGTCGCAGCTCGTGGCAAAGTTGAGGTTGCATCTCGGCCATGCTTCCCTTTACTCTGGCGTGCAGCAAGAGTGTTGCCATTCAACGCGGGAAGGCATCGAGGTCGAAGGAGTTGGGGTTGGGGTCCTTTCATTTTTCGACTACTGGAGACTGACCATGTAAGCAAGGGTCGAGTTTACATTTTGGCTGGAATCCAAAAGTTGGCTCCGACTTGGCATGGACAGTCCCAGTTTTGAAGACCCTGGGTAATTGGAGCTTAGGGTGTCTTCGGTCTTGGGTCATGCCGATACAATGGTAAGTGTCATACATGAAATTGGTTCCCAGATGTTGGCATCGTCCGCGCAATGCCCGGCGCAAGGCCTGCCATGTCGATTCAGACCGAAAACAGCGGCCCTGGTAGAAATTCACCGAGGGCCTGTCGGAAGAAAAGCCGTTCGCAACACTTTCACAAGACGAAAACCGATTCTTTCCACTCTAACACCAGAGAATCATTCAAGCGCGTGTCGGTCGTTTTTTTGGGGGGGCGTTCCAGAAGTGGATTCGGTCTTCGTTTTCGTGGTTTTCCTTGACTTCTCACGGCCCAAGCTGCACTCTTCTTTCGAGATGGACAGTGGACGTTTGTCTCACACGAGTCCATACGGCCCAAACCACCCGGCAATGTGCCCCTGCCCCACTGCCTATTTTTGATTGACCGTTGCTTGGCACAGGCGCTTCGTGCGCTTGACGCTTTGCTGAAAGGCAGGCGGCATGCACGCGCACGAAGCATCACACAGCCTGCGTGATCTTGCGGGCAGTCGATACGCTCAATGAACACGCCTGGGGTACAGTGAAGATACGATCAAAAGTCAAGCCAACAGAATAATGTGTGCTTATAGTATTGCAGCCATGACAAAAGGAGGGCTATTTTTTTAAGGCTTTTTCGTTTTTTGAAGGATTTTTTGCTTTTCGGGGTGGGTGGCTTTTCGGCTTGGCTTTTTCGTTGGTTTTTGTGGCTTTTGTGGCTTTTCATTTCGCATCCTCTGCATTCACAGTTCCTCTCTTTTTGTCTTTTCGCATCCTCTGCATTGCCAGTTCCGCTGCGGCAGGTGGCTTTTTGTCTTTGTGGCTTTTGGCGGCTTTCTGGCTTTGGCTTTTCGCATCCTCTGCTTTCCCAGTTGGTTTTTGGCCTTGGCTTCCTGCATCCTCAGCATCGCAAGTTCCTCTCTAGTGCCCCCCGCCACCCCCCTTTCGATTAAAATGCACGCCTAATTAAATCATCACTTTTTAGATCATCATGCGACAGCTACTTTTTAGATTCTTTGCCCCTAATTGTTGGATCATTACGGGGACCTGCCGCCCCCCCTCACCCCCCCTTTTCTCGGCTTCTTTTTTTTCTAAATATATATATATATATATATATATTTGTTTTGGCCCTAATGGAATCATCACTTTTTCGATCATGGGGGGGCTGCCGCACCCCCCCCCCCCCCAACCCCCCCGCTACGTTTAATTTGGTGTTTTACAGATTAGTTTGCCCGTATTTGAATCCTCACTTTCACCATGAGGGGGATCCCTCTTTTTAACATGCATACATAAATGCCTACCTACCTTGCCGCAGAGGAACTGATGATGCTGAAGATGCAGGAAGCCAAGGCCCTCGATTTGCTGGTGATGCTGGGGATGCTGGCTGGACATGCGGGGGATGTTGAAAACGATGCTGATGATGTTGATGGACTAGCGTACAATGCGTACATTTTGCGAGAAATGCTGCAAAAATAATTGCAGCATTTTAGTAGCCAGGACGGAAACAAAAAATCCCAAACTAAAACAAAAAACCTTCCAAAATTACATCTCGAGCCAAATTGCAGAGTGCTGGCGTGCTGTAGGAATTGAAGTGTGTTTCACAACCTCTTGAGTCAGCTGGCTCTGAATCTCTGAATCTCAACTGCCTTTGTAACATGTGTTGCAGCCCAGAAGCTAAACACCTGCATAGAGATTGATGCCACTTGAATTTCAACTCACGCTGATGCTATGTGAAAGTGTAAGTCAACATACACCGATGAAATCGAATTATATTGCAATTATTTGTCATTCATACATTGTATAAAGCGAACACTTCATTTACATGTTTACTCATTATGAAGATCTATACTAAATGTGAATAGATGTTGTTTATGTTTAGGTGTGTATTTGTATAGTCTGAATGATTTAATATTAGGGACATGCTCAGTCTATAATATTCTGATATACTCCGTATATATAAGCTATGATATAAACCCTATTTACAAACATGATATAGGGTTGTTCGAAGGCATAAGATATAGCCGCGAAAAGCGCAATTCTGCTGTTTTCGTGCTCGATGCCCGAGAATAGTGGCGAAGGGGCCAGGAAGAACAGCCATCCAGGGTCTGTGAAAGCCCATCCTGAAGCAGCAAGTTCAGGTGAGCTGGCTGCAAGCTAATTTAGTAGGGAGAGGGTCAAGCTTGAATAATGTCCAGGCAAGTTTGTAGGGAATAAAAACCAACGCTCAGGTGTTCTTCGTGTTGCCATACCTGACATGTGGCGCATGCTTCGTTCCTTGGATCGACACAATCCCAGGCTTCAAACAAAAGCTGTGAGTGGATTGGGCCCAGCACCATGCACCGAGCATTTGCAGAGCTGAGAGGCAGAAGTTGGCCGAAACCTTTTGCCTAGAGCGACAGAGATTGCTTGACCCCATGCAGCTGTTCAATGGTCCTTTAACTTTCTGTGCCCTGAGAACCTGACAGGTAGATGCCCAGCTGGGAAGGCTTGGAGGGAGAAAAGATCCTGATTGGCAAGCCAACACCCACTTAGGATTTTCAGGAGCACAGTGGTCGGGCCTGGCCCCGCCGCGAAGGTAGCACACCTCGAGATCTGGAAGGACTGCCTGAATGTGTTGGAAGTTGCTTCAGGTACCGAATCTGCCGTTCTTTCTCAGGTTCAGCGGAGCCAAGAGAGGCTCGTGGGAATTTAGTGAGTAAGAGTTTTGGGCTTTAGACATTGCAGGCCGATAATATCCGATACCGGAAGTTGTTCTTTTCCGCGAAAGCCTTGCGAAGGGTTCCTCCGGCAAAATCGCCAGCCAACTTCCACCAGCGCACTTGCCTGAGCGCACTTGCAGCAAGTGAGCGCGAGAGATTGAAGTGCTCTTTTAGTTTTAAGGCGGCGCGGCGAGGAATTTTGCTACTTTCCGCAGTTCGTGCGACAGCCTGGTCGACACGGAGAAACTGAAGAGTTTCCCGACATTCTGCAGTTCGTGCGCGACGCTTTGCAGGGGTCAGCGTGGCCGATGTGCAAAAGCTGGGGGCTGTTTGCCACTTTCCGCGGTTCGCGCGCTGGTCGATGTGAAAAAAAACTGGGGGGTTGTGCTACTTGCTGAGATACCCGCGCGACCCTTTGCAGGATCGGCGCCGTCCATGTGCAAAAAACTGAAGACGTTTAAATAGTCTTGTTTATGACTTGCGCAGAGCAACTTGCACCGAGCACTTGCGCAGAACAACTTTCAAAGACACTTCCGCAAAGCACTTGCGCGAAGCAACTTGCGCACTTGCACGGGCAAACTCGCACGAGCACACTTGCGCGAGCAGACTCGGTCAAGCACACTTGTGCAAGAAAATGCGCACGAAAAATCAGATTAAGATTTGCTGTGCAGCGCCCGTGGTGAACTTCCACACCGCGCACGAAAGCAAGACCGCGCTTGACATTTCACATCATACGCCACGCAACGCTTTTGGGCCACCCGTTCTTCTAGTTGTTGCTCCTGCAAGCTGACAAACGGAACAGCACACGCTCATATACTTGTGGTCCAGGGAGCTATAGAACTCTCTGAATTTAGTCGACGAGCAAGCGAAGGTGGGCCAGCATAACACAACATGAACCGAGGCTGTTGTGCAATTGCTCTCCTGGCTCAAGAGTACATTTGTCGGATTGCGCTCCTGGGTCCAGTTGCGCTGCCTCTTCTGCGTGGGCGCCAAGTGCGAAGTGGAGGATGTGCCTGTGTGTGTGCGTTGCAATGTCCAGTAGCGCAGCTTTTTCTGCGACTAGATCAAAGCACAATGGTCCCAGTTTTTGCTCCATTGGCTTCTGAAGACTGTTTCATTCTATCTTGTCAGTTTGCCCTTGACGCTGCACCTCATTTTCGTTCGAGAATGTTTGAGCACTCAGGAACATCAGGAGCCGCGTGCCGCAGTGAACGGAAGATGAGAGGCAAAGCGCACTGGCCTCAAGACATCGCAGCTGAATCATGCCGAATCCTTGCACCTCGCAATTGTGGCGAAGCCGTTTTTCACTGCTGAGTGTGGTGAGCACTTAGAAATCAGACGCAGTCGATCCGATGATTCGCAAGGTTCGGGACATTGGCAGACAACTCGTGCAGGGGCCTCAGCAGTTTCAGCAACTTCATGTGTCGGCTTAAGACAAACAGGTTGCCGCAAAGACGTAACCCGCCACTGGACATGGCATCCGATGGAGAGTGGGTTGCAGGGAAGCAGGTGGAGAGCCCCCTGGAGGTCTATGATCAGATCGCGAGCAATTCCTTGAAGGCTGCCTCAGTACAAGTAAACGAGAAGACTTTGTTCTACTGCTTGCAGCCCAAGGAAGCTTTGCCGAAGGAAGCAGCTCGGCTTTGTTCCGCCAACCTCAGCATGAGGTGCAACACATGCATCAAGCGCATCCCGGTCTTCGCACAGCTCCTGGGCGCTGAGGGGAAGCATGTCTACCTCAAGGAGGAACTGGATGACGCGAATGTGAAGGCACTTCGATCCATGCGCAACAAGATCAAGAGCAGCGAGCCTGCTGACTACCATCTTTTGCCGATTGACGAGGAATTCTTCCAGGCCAATCCCAAGGAGGTGGGTCCTTTTAGTCACGTGCACTTCTTGAAAGAGCAGGTCTCCGATGCCCAGCTCAGCGAGAGGCTCAAGAAGCTGAAGAATTATCTCAACGCAGCTTTGAGAACCGCTTCCAAAGATTGGTCAACGACCCCAGTTCCCTGAAGGTCATCCAGGATGTTTTGCCGGACCTGGTGCGGCCAGATCACTGGAGAGGTGTGGTGACCTGGGCGGTGAACCTCTCAGCCCGTGCGGAGGGCCGAAACTGGCAAGACGTGGCGGTGCATCAGAAGTTTGATCTCATGGTCTATGCCATGCTCACAGGCCGTGCAAGCGATGCTGTGCACTTGGAAATGCAGCAGGCCGACAACTTGGTGGACTTCATGGACAGCGCCGAGAGCCGTGAGGCCTTGAAGGCCATGATGGACGACCGAAGCAACCCCGAGACCTACCAAGTCTCCCGCGTCGCGGAGCGGCTGCGCGAGAATCGTGTGGCCTCCCTTTGTACAGTAACACTTATGTGGGGCTTGGACGGGGCCCCTCACCGATCAGACCTGGACATACACACTGTGGTCGATGGCACTGAGCTCTACTATGCCAACATGCAGGTGGGGAAGTGCACGCTGGACTTTGACGCCAACGCCTCCAGCATAGAGAAGAACCCAGCGGAAAACATCTCCCTGAACCAAGTGGGGACTTTCGAGATCATGGGTCAGGAAGTCGGGCCAAGAGGTGGCAGAGCATGAGGGGACCTGGCCTCGGACGCGCGTCAAGGACAACAAGATGACGGTGTGTCGGGTCACAGTGCTACCGGAGGACCTTGTGGAGAAGCCAGTGGAGCTATCAGAGGCAGAGCAGAAGAAGTTGGCAGCCAAGGAGGCGGAATGGTCCAAACTCTTTGGAGAGCCACGGGCTTTGTTAGCCTCAGAAACAGATGTCGAAATGCGCCTGGTGAGCCATTCGAATGGCTATCCAGCACAGGGCGCACAGCAGCGCTTTCAGGAACTGCTCCAACCAAAGGAGAAGAAGGGAGGCCTGGCGGAGCGGTGTAAGGCTGAAGAGTTGGACGGCTTCATCGAGCGCGTGGCCTCGAAGGGCGCGGCCGGCTGTCGCCTGGAAGTCGACATCCGAAACTTTGCTCCTGCATACATTACGCGCTTGGAAACCGCCACGGATGTTCTGAAGAGCAAGATCGTGGTGAATGTCTTCCAGCGAAAGTTCGAGCTGCCGCAGGCACCCCGGGGTGATGAGCCCAGCAGAGCTCGGCTGGATGCCAGCTGGGGCCTGCAGCCGCGGGCAACTGTGAGAGGCTTTGTGAAGGTCCACACCCAATGGTTCATGGTGCTGGAGAATGCGCGTCTTCCAGCCCATCAGGAGTGGCCCTTAGCGGGTGGCATGTATCCCACCAATCTGAAGCCCGAGGTGCACCATCATCGGAGCAAGTGGGCGAGTTTCCATTCCTTAGTGCAGCCAGAGGCTGTCACTTCAGGGGGCGGGTCTCTCATCGGCTCCATGTTGCTGGGCTTCCCCAAGTTTTACTTTATCTTTGACGGCAAGCAGGTCTCGGTCAATGCGAACACCGTCACGCAGTAAGCAAAGTGCCTTGGACTGTCGACGAGTGAAGGTGTGACGTCGACTGGGTGACGAGAGGCCGAGAATTTCAGTTCGAGTCAAATAATTCTTGCCACTTGCCGGTTACATCTGCTTGCTGTTGAGCGTGTTTCTTTTACGAGAAGAAGCGGTGGACGGGCCGGGTAATAATTCCTGGAGGCCTGGTCCATTTTGCTTATCAATTTTGAAGTCTAAGTATCTTCCGTGCATTTGAACCTATTCACCCGATTCGCCATTCTGTACACTTTTCACACTGGCAGATTGGGGCTGATGCAGAGGAGCATAGACGGAGAAAAGGAGGCTGTTTCGGTTATTTGTTTGAACTAATATAAATTAATTAGCCAATTATTAATTATATAGATACATTTTGGAGGGGGATTATTGTTTCGAGAATTGAAAGGTTGTTAAGGTATTTATAAGGTAATGAAAGGAGAATTTGTCTAAATATATGGTTTGTTATATTATTGGAAGATATTAATATAAGAATATAATTCTTGTTGGTTAGGATAATAAATTTTGGTATTTATATAAAGATTTAATTGATAAATATTTATTTGGATTAAATGAATTATTTTTAAAAATAATTTATATTGAATATATATATAGATATATATTTAATATTGATTTATATTTGGTAATGAATTTAAATGAAATTATGTTTTCGAGACCATACCGATTTTAATTTAGAACAAAAAAACATAAATAAACAAAAAACTAAAAACAGAAATAAATATAAATAAATATTACTAAATAAATAAATACGAACCCATAACAATAAATAGAAAGACAAAAAAACACAAAGAAATAAAAACATAAAGACAATCAAAAACAAACTAATATAACCCGACGAAACAAATAAATACGGACATACGGAAACAGATTAAGCGACATAAAGAGAGGCAAACATATTATGTTTTTTTTGTCACACGCGCGCCTTGGGGCATTAAGCCATCGGTCACGAGAACGACTAAACAATCATCGAGAATGAGACGGGTGAGACCGAGAGGGACAAAGTGCTGGTGAAATGAGCAAAACAAAGAAAAGAAACCGAAGACACAACGCGACAAACCGCCAAACAACACAACGAGGCACCAAACACAAAACCATTCCCCAGCCGAGCAAAACGGAAAGAGACGAGCCAACGCGGCAGTTAAAAGTGATCGTGGAACATAGTTCCAAAAGACACTGACTACACCGAGGAGCTAGGCCTGTGAAGCATGAGCACGTTAAAAAGGAACATGCGCGCTCCAAACCGCAGGGGGCACATTTGCGCATCGTTTACCCCCACACGTGGCCACACGGTCGGAGCAAAGAGCGCATTGTTCCAAAAGTTAGGCAAAGCAACACACGGAAGAAGAAGGCAAAAGGGGCCAAGCAAGGGCCAGCAAAAGGCGAGCATGCAATAATTAATTTGTGCACAGGCATCACCCGGAGCACAAAGGCAAAAAGAGGACGTGCAACGAATTACCCTCACACTAACATCGAGCGGAGTTGATATGGCCAGGCAGATGTGACGGGCGTCACAGGCCTGGCCATCCAGCATTGCACACAAGACAAGGGGTGAGCGTGCAATGCACCATCAAGTTTGCTAGTCGCAGAGCGATAGCAATATTTAAGCGAGATTACCAAGTGGTGTGTTAGGGTTTAGGGTGCGCTGATCTGCATGCCTTACCAGATTGCGGCACGACCAGACTGGCCAAGTGCGGAGGCACAGAACAATGCACCAGGCAACAATGCGTGTGTGCAGTGCCGCTGGCACCAAGGACGACAGGGAGAACCACGAGATTAGGCAGTGCCCAATACACTTGGAAACTCCCGCCTCATGCATCGCAAGGAAATGCCCCAAAGTGACGACAATATTCGTCATGAAAGGTGTCGCCTGGTAACCAAACAAACGAGCGGCCAAGAGGCCAAGCGACAACAGGGGGAGAGCCCAATAACTACTACGCTTATGAATGAAAAGAGGGCACCTCCCTCTGCATCCTGCTGCGAGATAGGTTACCGGAAGAAACGCATGCACACTCTGCCATGCAGAGCGAGCAATATGCAGCGAGATTACCAAGTGGTGTGTTAGGGTTTGGGGTGCGCTTCAATGCATGTCTTACCAGGTTATGGCACTGCAGGTGGGCCAAGTGTAGTAGCACAGAACCATTCACCAACAACAGTGCGAGCGTGCAGTGCCCGCACCAAGAACGGTTGGGAGAACCACGAGATGGGGCAGTGCCCAATACACTTGGAAGCTCCCACCTAAGGCCACAAAGGAATGCACCAAAGTGACGACAAAATTCGTCATGGAAGGTGTCGCCTGGCAACCAAACAAATGAGCGGCCAAAAGGCCAAGCGACAACGGGGGGAGGGCCCAATAACCGCCACGCTCATTAATGAAAAGGGGGGCACCCCCGTCTACATCCTGCTGCGAGAAAGGTTGTCGGAAGAAACGCGTGCACACTCTGTCATGCAGAGCGAGCAATAGGCAGCGGGAGTACTGAGTAGGGTATTAGGATTTAGGGTACACACTTCTATGCATGTCCCACCGGACTGTGGCACCGCAGGGTGGGCCAAGTGTGGAAGTCCCAAACAATTTACCAGGCAATAATGCGAGTGTGCAGTGCCGCTGGCACGAAGAACGACAGGGAGAACCACGAGATTGGGCAATGCCCAATACACTTGGAAGCTCCCGTCATCATGCGTATTGGTGATGCAGGGGAGGATAGCATGGCGACCAAATCCGTGCATCCCATTAATGGAGGCGCAACGTGCTGCGGACTGTGTTGGTGAGCGCATTGAAAGCACTAAGCGATGGCGCGTCCAAGAAGTCGTCCACACTCCTGGACGTCTTAATTCCCTTGCTGCGGAGCTCCTGCAGTGTCATGCCCGAGGCCTGAACTTGAAAGGCATCAACAGACGGAAGTATCATCTCCGCGGTGTCAACATCAAGCACGGGCGGGGTTGCAAGCACGGCAGACCTCCAACGGTGGGAAGATACATGTGCCCTACGCGCAAAGTCCGCAAAGGACTGGCCTGCGGCTGGGAACGGGATCCACATATCCGTCCGGATGACACTCGGTTCGAGGGCCCCCACCAGGCCGCAGTAGTCTTGACAGTCAAAGGGGAGGGCCTGCCGACTTCTAAGCTGTTGCAGAAGAAGGTGGCGGTGGGGCTCCACGTCCTGGAAGATAGGCGGTGTGTAACCGCTTTCAGTCCGCCTGCCATGACAAACCGCATGCCCCTGGAGGCCTGGATCGTACCTTTGAGCGCCACTCCGCCTCCACTGGCCGAGGCAGCGGTATCGGCATCACAAAGATACGCCATAGCTGCGACTGGGATATGAACTTTCAGCCTATGCAGAGGCCAATCGCCTGGGCCGGAACGTCCAAACCATTGTGCTACCTGTTCCCCCGTGGCGAGGGACTCAGTACCTGTCTCCAGCTCCTCAAGGGTGTCATGCATTTGCAGGAGCTGCGCGTGCTGCCTGGTAGCTATGGTGAGAGCCGCGTTCCAGAATTGCGGCTGGGCCAAGCGGTCTAGCATAAGCTGCCGGACACGAGGATGCGCATCCTCTCTGCCTAGCGGCTCGAAGACGGAGGCGAGAGCGGCCAAACACAGGAGCCATGAGCGCAGGAAGCGCAGTTTTTCCTCACTTCCCAAGGTAGGGGCGTCCGAACTCAGCCTGCGGAGGGCAAGCGTGTTGCGCACAGCATGCAGCCCTGCCGGATCAGTGCTGAACAGGACGTCACCCCCCGGATAGCTAGTGGGGAGCAGCGTGAAATGGCTCAAGTCATGCAGGGAGAGGACTTCCTTAGCAGCGGCCATATCGGGGACCAGCGCGAGAGCAGCAACTGCCTCGTCTAGGCTCTCCAGCACTGCCGGATCGAGGTCTTCCTCAATTTCCGCATCGTCCTGCAGGCCGCGCCCTACCGGACCATTTTCCGGCTCCGGAGCAAAGGCGGACACAAAGCCGAGCCGAGCCGCATCCTCGTCCGTGGCGGGTAGGCACTCATGGAATTCCGGCGCAGAGCTGGCGACACTGATGCGATCGGCTTCCTCCAGGAGCGGTTCGGCCTCGATATCGGGCTCAATGCCCTCTGCTTCAGTATCCGTATCAACTTCGATCAACGACACATTCCTGCGGTGCAGGGCATTCAAGGCTTCATTGATCTCATCAGGCGCCAACATCCCTTCGAGCGGGGCGCCGTCGTCAACCTGCATGGCCTCCTGCCCAGCATTCTCGCCCTGGGGTACCCAGTGGGTCCCACCAGGACGAGAGGCCGAGGCGGTGTGGTCTGCACCGTCATCCGACATGCTCGTGGCCTCAGTGGCCGAAGTCTCCCCACCGTGTCCAGCCTCCTGTGAGGCCTCCACGGCAGCAGTAAGGTATTCAAGGGCATCTTGCAGTTCCTCCTTAGTGTGCACAGTCACGCGAGGCACATCGTCGGGCGCGGCCTCCGCGGTGAAAACCTCCATAGGAGTTGCCTGTGCCCGGGAGGAGCCCTGCACGATTGTGTCCGTGACATCCTTACCGGTGAAGGCATCATACACGGCAGAAATGCAGGAGGGGTGGATGCCCTGCACGTCCTGGCCATCAGTGAGGGTGAAGGCAGCCCTGGAGGTGAGCACAGTCTCACCACCCGCAATGTATAGCGCCACCCCTGCATGAAGGCACTTCACAAGGTCGACTGCGATGGCGTATGGCCGATGGCCCCGGGCCTCCACAAAGCCCTGTGTATTAAGCGGGTAGGTGGTCAAGTGGATGTGAGTACGCTTGCCACCCATCAAGGCAGGAAGCAGCCCCATCGCAAGGATGGACTCGGCGCTGACCCAAGTCGTGCAATGGAGTGCTATACTACGCCGGATGGCCTCATCATGCCGCATCAAGGGGAGATGGCGGGGAGGGTCGAGGACGGCTGTGTGGCCCGCGATGGCCCGAATGCACAACCCGCGAGTGGGCGAATGCTTGATTTCGAAGCGTGCCTTGCTGTGTGTACTGACGAAGTCAGCGACGGCAGCTAGCGCATCAGCAGTGACCGACAGGCCTTCACGGACAAGGTTCCGCAGGGCGCGGATCAAATGCATGCGGCTAGCGATGCTTTCCAGCAGGACAAAGCCGTCTACCGTCGCAGGAGTCTTAGGGTCGTGCCTAGTAACAAAGGTTATGCTTGCATTGCCGAAGGCAAGCCCTCAATATCACTGACCGTAATGAGGGGCTTGCGAGGATGTGCGAGTGATTGTTGCCCCTGTTCGATTGTGGGCCATGCAGCTTGGGCCTCACCTGCTACAGGGCCCCCAGACACTGGCGCAGGGTCCCACACGGAGGCAGCACGGTCGGTTGAGGAGGGAAAACGAGGCCTCCATTCGACTCCTGGGCCGCCGGTGGCAGGCGTTGGAGGCTGACCACGTGGCCGCTTGGCGGGAGCAGGCGGGATCGGAGTCGGACGCCTCTTGGGCGCCAGCCCAAGGCGCGGCCTGGTTATGCACTTCGGATCCCTTGAAAGGCAGGCAAGACTGGGCCAGGGCGCTCCTTCACAGAGGTCATCCCATGCGCCAGGGCCGTGGCCGCCCCGAAAAACACAAGACCAGAAACCGGCCAGAGAGAAGCGTCACCACATTGCACTGCCTCAGTAGTCTCCCATGCAGAACCTACAGGGAAGGCACCCATGGGGCCGTGCAGCACGAGTTGGTCGTCAAACATCGTGAAGGACAGGACCACATCGCCTCCGATTTCCTGATAGCAGAACACAGAAAGGTCACGGCTAGTTTTCGGGCCGAGCCCATCCAAGCGGAGCGCGAGCAGGAGGGGTTTCTCAGTGTCCCGCATTTTCAGGGCGCCAGGGGCAGCTCCTTCCACGGGGCCGCATGGCCGATGTGATGGGCACCGTGCCAAGAAGGCTCATCCAGATCCGCAAGGCCAGCACATACCAAACAAGTAGCAACGGGCTCCGCAGATTTCTGGCTGGCCATGTCCAATCGACCAAAAAGGCGCTCGCTGTTTGCAGCATGCCTAGCGGTCCGGTGGCACTCGGCGGAGCAAGGACCACAGTAAGCGCTTTGGCCCTGGTCAGCGACACGTTGAAGCGCGCCTCCGCTTCACTGCCATAATGGAGAAAACGAGAATCTTTGCCTATTATGACTACGGAGACCGTGCCGGTCATGCCGGTGGCCTTGACCGTGTTCGTACATTCGAGGTACTGACTAAAGAGTGTGGGCCTAGACAGCCTGTACTCCCGGACCTTAGCCGGGGTGATCTGCTGCAGGTAAGCAAGGCGTTCATCGTGCGTCAAGCGTTGAAGCTGCTGCAAGCAACTCTGAAAGCGCGCGTCAATAGCCTTGGAAGTGGCACGTGCCTTTTCCTTGGCATCATGAGCCTCGACCAGGAGGGGAGTGCACGCCATAAGCAAATGGACCAAGAGCACATCCTGGAGCAGGTCCGGCCACGCTTCATCGACCTGACCGCCGATAAAATGACGGCACACCGAATCGTGCGTGTCATTATGCGGGGTCATGAGAAGAAGCTTGGGTGTTTCATGCCCACGCCGAAAGGAGCCGTGGAACGAGGCGAAAAGGACGTCTACAACATGTTCAACGGCCTGCAAGGACTCTGCCGCAAGCCCCAGGGCGACATCACGACCTTGCAAGTACAGCAGCTTAGGTTGCCATTCAACGGAGCGGAGGCCGGAACCGGAAACTCCAGTAGTTATGCCATTGAGCATGACATTCCTGGTGGCTATGACTTCAGCAGCTTGCTCGACACACCTGCCGATAATGACTCGACCGTCATCATCCATGCGCGCCAGATGGGGGTACCAAACAGCCACACTCATGAAGTAGGCGGTAGGCGAAACCCGCATACTACTGGGCAGCACAAGATTGAGCCCGGGAGATCCTTCACTAGAAAGACCATTGGCGCTGCGGACGGTGGCTGCCGCAGTGGGCAGACCACGACCAGCAGCAGCAAGGTACTCCATGCCTAGGACGGCAGGTGTGAACGCTCGCCAGTGATTTGTGCCGCCGCCAGCACCAGGAAGTCCTGTGGGACGCTCCAATCCGAAAGCCCATGAAGGGCAACCTTCTTTTGGCCTAATCGTCGCAGAACCTCTTCTCGGATGGGGTCGTTGCCCGAGGCACCCCGAGTTTGCCGATCATCACCAATGTGGACTGTCAGGGCTGTGCAGTGCACTGCACCATGAACAGCCACATAGGCGGCCTGACCCGCCTGCTGGGACTCATCCACAAACATAAGATGGATAGCCTGAAGAACAGAGGCCAAGGGGCCACGGCGTCCTATTTCGTGGAGAAGGGAGCCGAGAGTAATGGCCACACAGCAGGGCTCATTGTCCCTGAGGAATTGAGAGCGAGTCTCATAAGCGACATCAAGGTCAGTGGCTTGGTCATGGTCACGCCCAAGCAAGCGCGGAAACTGACACAGGACCTCCGCCGGGGCATCTGCGAGCAGGGACTGCACATTTCGCGAGAATTCCTGCAAGGGCAAGTTGGGCTCAGCCACAAACAGGGCTTTGAGGCCCAGCATTCGAGTGAGCAGAATGTGGGCAGCACTGGCACAGTAAGTCTTACCGGTGCCAAAGAGTCCCTGGATGCCAAAGGCGACGCGCTGGGAAGAAAGGGCATGGAACACGCCAAGCAGGACGCTCATGAAGTGCCCATCGGGACCGGTGCTCAAGCGAAGCACATTGAAGAGGAAGGTGGGGCCACACTCCAGAAGGCGACGCCAGCCCTCCGCATGTTCTCCCTGCCAAGAGCCGGCCAGTCGCTCCGTATGGATCACCAAGGTCTCCCATGCGGCTGAGGTGAGCTCGGACCGCACCAAGTGATCAAAGCTGACCCACCCCGTGCCATCAGGCGCCC
The DNA here is from genome assembly GCA_963377175.1 of Effrenium voratum. Classification (NCBI taxonomy): domain Eukaryota; class Dinophyceae; order Suessiales; family Symbiodiniaceae; genus Effrenium; species Effrenium voratum. The sequence continues at coordinate 1,687,507 of CAUJNA010003427.1, forward strand.
GGAGGCTGCAGGCAAGCAAGTTGAAGGCCTGTTCCAGGTCACGAGCAAACCCAACATATTCGACGCGAGGAGGCAGATAGCTTCGCGGGGCGTCCCCAGAGGCCACCCCAAGGATAGAGGGAATGCGATCCGAGTGTACACCAAGCACATGGTGCCACATGCTTAGGGGGTTTGACGGAGCTGAAGTCCGGAACGAAAGTGAAGCCCTCTGCACCCACGAGCTCGGCATGGCTAATGAGGGGTTCCCGGTAATCACGTTGTTCATGAGAGACCACCACTTGCATGTTTCGCACATAAGCCTGCTTCGGGGCAGCCAAATCCTGGGGGAAGGAAGTCCTGATTTTGAATGCGAACCCTTTTATGTACTTCACACTGCCGCCAAGTGAATCCGGCAGCATGACTGCCAAAGAGACCTCGGAGCCATCAGGGAGCTGGCAGTCGGTACGGTTGCCATGGCCGTTGAAGTACTGGCACCACGGCAGTTTCTGGGCAAAGTGGACCGAATAAATATCCACCCCAGGATGCAGGCGATTGTACAAGCGGCTCCAGGCTGGGATTGCATCACGCCGAGAGAAGGAGCGCCACTGGGCCGGGGGGTCCCGGAAGGTGCGCAAGGCGGAGACACTGGCCAGGGCCTGGTACCACATAAAATCAAGCGCTTGGGCCACTGGCAGTTGCATCAACCGATCATGGACATATTTAGCAGCAGCCAGCCCAAGGGCAGTGGCTCGGTAGGCCGGCAGGTCCATGAGGCCATGAAGGGAGCGCGACACCCATGCGTCCGCTGCGTCATTAGGATCTGCCTTGAGCTCCATGAGGAGGCTACACTCCCCGGCGGCGCCGGCAAGCCAGGCAGCTTCAGAAATCATGCGTGGGATTTGTGGTCGGTCAGTGACACGAACCAACTCCTGGGGTTCCTGACACGCAAGGGCGAGCGCAATGTGCTGCAGGTAGTCCGCGGACCTTGGGTCAAAGCCCGCCCACTGGTAGTAAAGGTCATCCGATTTAGCGAAGGCGGAATGCAGCGATGGTCCAGCGCCATCTAGTATCTTGACAAGGTGGCTATAGTTGTGGCCATTTACGCCGAAGATGCGACGGTCATCATGCACAGCAAGGACACCGATGCCTTCGGCATTGAGGGCCGCACGGACACCACTTTCCCCTACGCTACTCCACGGACACGACGTGTCTGTGGTCACCTGGACAATTTTGACACTCCCAAGCGCATAGTCACCGGCCGACTGGGCGAGGCCTCGCAAGCAGGGAAACACCACCAATGCGCACGTGGAGGCGGGAATCCGGACCTAGCAAGTGACGCCACACAATGGCAGCAACAGTACACGAGTAGGACCCAGCCGAGAAGCCACGAAGCAAGGCACCACGTTCGGAAACAAGGCAAGCCACCATGGCGCAGCCCACGAGGAAGGAAGTGGACGGCTGAAACATGCTGCACGCAAAGTGCTGGGCGTATCGCGCGAAGTCCCCATATCTATGGGACGCACGTGCATCAGCGACATTCCACTGACGATGGCCGCGAAAGATGTGGGGCCAAGCGTTGCGACACATGGCAAGCGTGAGCAGGACCTTGGTAGCACGCAGGCAGGCAATGTGATCACACTGAAACCCTTGCTCGGCACGCCAGTCCACGGGCTGGGAAGTGGGCCCATACACACTGCCTCCGGGACCACTGCACAAGAAGGTGATGTCAGCCTCGGCAGAGGCCGATGCCTGCCCTACCGCCCCAAAGTCAACCGTGAGGCGCGTGGCCGGAGTGGCTTTCGGGCGTCTCAGGGCAAGGCCCGCAATGGCAGGCATAGAAACCTGCAGCAAGGCATCCTGGAGGTCCGATGCATGCGCTGCGATGGTCTGCAAGGCAGACCCTACACTTGGCTGGGGTTCCTGAGAGGACCCACCAGCTACCACAAGCGACAATCCCCACGTGGGTGAGAGGATGGGCTCGCATGCTTTAAGGCCCTCTGGCACCGGAAAGTGCTCCAGCGTCAACCCTGGCAGGCCGCCACCCAACGGGACCCGAAAACTGGAATGCGGGCCCGTTTGCAAGCGCCGCCGCAGATACCAAAAGGGGACCCTCTCAGTGACCGACGAACAGAGCGCCAGCCCAACACTGAGTGGGTACCAGGCTCCGAGGTCCGGCGCATCCCTAGCGTGCAGCGCCTGAACAAAGAGCGGCGGCATCCCCTTATTTCCAAAGGAGATGGTGTGCTCAAGGGTAGCTACATCACAGACGGTGGTCCCCCAGCCTGGGAAGGAGAGCACCCGGAGCGGCGCCAACACTTCCAGGAGTTGCAAGACAACCTCCGGGTGGCCTGCGTGTCCCGCACCAGTCGCGACATATGAGAGCGACCGGGACGGCTCGCGCACCTCAAAGCAGGATGCGGTGGCGGCCGTAGCAAGCAAACTGGCGAGGCATGCCACCTCCAGGGAACTTTCCGGACGGCATCCGGCAAATGGCGTGTGCAAACTGGCCATCAAGGCACGAGAATCCTGCGGGGTATCTGACTCAGCAACCGCAGAAGGCGCGAGTGTTACTCCGTCCATCACTTTTGCGCCTAAGAGCAAGCGAGGAGCTGGCTCTCCACACAGCATTGTCCCCAGGGTCCCCAACACTGACAATCGCCTCAGCCCAAAAGGGGTCAGGGTCCTGGCCTGTAAACAGGATCATACCCGGGAACACATCTGCAGCACCCGGCCCAAGGACTGCGAGGTAGATATGATCTGCCAGAGATCTGCCAAATTTGGGAAGAGGCCAGGCATGACACGCTCAGTCGCAAGAATATGCGAGCTGGGTAAAAAGCATCGGGCACATTCCATGACCTGTGGCAAGACCTGCGAGGCACAGGGATAGACCCCTTCATACACAGCACACACTGGAAAAAGGACCAAGGGTGGCGGCGAGCCGGCGGAGCAGGTATGCTTTACAGAAAGCCAACGCGAGATAGCGGCTTGGTGTTGAAAGTTGTGTCCCACAACTACAATCACCTCAGTCCACGGGGTGACCTGGGCGGGCAGTACCTGGTCCACATAGTGAAAAAGGTCCTCATTTGGCCAAGCCCCCTCCACAACACGCTCACGTGCCCTCTGCAGGGCATCCTCGAGCGAAGTCGAGGCAACTGCGGTGGGGACGTATGCATCAGTGCAGAGTGTGAGGCTGGCTGTCATTGCATCAACACCATGCTGGGTACCCGAGACGGAGGGAGAGGGCACAGGGCGAAATGGGTCTGGGTGCGGAGCAGACGAGGCCGCCGCCAACACACTGGAGCCAGGGACAGCAGCAGGCACACTCAAGTTAGGGGCAGGGGGTGTTGGAGCCGCAACTCTACGTTCGAGCAAGTCGGCCCCAGATAGCGGGGTCACTGTACGGGTGGGCGCAACCTGGGCAGGAGGGGCCGCCGGGCTGGCAGTACCAGCACCGTAGCTCCCTCCACCCGCAGCCTGCGGTGGCAAGTGGCCGGCTTCAATGAGTTGGGTGATTTCATCTGGCGCAAGCGCACACTGCGGAGGCAATGCAGCACCTTCCTGTGCCAGAGCAGCATCAGATCCAGGGGCTTCTAGTGCGCTGGCCAGGGATTTACGGTTAGCATCTGTTACTACCAAGGAAGCCAAGCCTGCAATAGGAAAGCCAGTCTGTTGCCGCAACCTGTCCTGCTTGACTTGCCGAAAAGCAGTAGCTCTCATGTAGGCGTCCATGAAGTTTGCCCCTAGGGATGCCTGATGGTATAGGCATACCACTCGCTCGGCCTCGTACCACACCACGTTGCTTTGCAGCGAATCAATCTCCTGAAAGCCGAGACTGCGAGGCCGCGGGCTACCGAACCGCCAACCGGGGTGCTGCTCCAGCTTAAGGCTCCTACAGGACCCAAATTTGACATAAGGGTGATGCGCAAGAAAGACCTTCCAGCTTCCGATGGGCAAGTCCCACTGCCGGAGGGCATTCACGTACCGATCCGTGGCTTGACCATCGAAGAGTACCTGGGTAATATCTATGGCACCTTGCACAAAATAGTACCCGAAGTTGAGTGCGTTGCTGATGGACAATGCGTTGTATTCCGCAATTGTGAGAGGCTGTTTGTCAGCCATGGCAGTGTTTGCGGGCAAGGCAAGCGCAGACCTCTAGCAAATTGATCCCAGGACGGCAGTGCCAGTCACTGTGAGCAATTGCTATCGGTCACACACTGGGCGGCACAAGCCCCGAAGTGCAGGCAGTACCTCAATGGACTACCAAGCGGCTGAGACCTATCACACACGCACTGTTGAGCCAGAGCGGCGGGACCAAAAGTTATGCAAGGTTTCACCAGTCGGTGCAACGGGGGCAAGTTTACGGGCCTTAGTGGGGCGGGATTCAGTGGTAACCAAGGCTTGGACCTCAGCTCTCCTAGGGAGGGGTCCAGGTGATGGGTGCTTATCATGCTGGAGCTTCTCAATTAAAGTGCGGGGGGGGCACGAGGTGAAGACCAAGGGAGGCCTCAATCAAGCAAGCCTCAAGGTCAACGGTTGAAGGCTCCGGCGAAACCAACAGGCCATCATGGATAAAAACCAACGACCGAGGCTTGACCCTACGGAGTAGTTCCCGAACCAGGGTGCGCATGAACGCTGCTTCAATGCCCTCAAGCAAGAAGTAAATGCGGTTGCCATCATGTAGCCCCACGTGAGATCGCAGAAGGTTAGCGTCTGTACACGCACGTAAAAAGGCCGGCTTAGCATTCGCGACACGTCGTAACAGGGCAACCAGCTCAGGGCCAGGGTTAAATCTGTTTTGCTCAAGCATTTGGGTGGCATGTTCAACAGAGCTATTGAGTAAAACAGTAGGCAACAGCTTAACGAGGTGTAAAGCGCTCCGGCCAGCAGGGGAGGCGGAAAGGTCTGCGTGTAAACGAGCCCGAAACTCATCAAGGCGAGGCAGAACCAAGCCTTGCTGCGCAACCATGTGCTGGAAAATAGCGTAATGCGCGCCACACATGTCGATTTCAAAATGGTCGCGGTGGAAAAGAGCTGCGCGAACAAAACGCGGAAGCGCGGCTGCACCTTTGACGATCGGATAGGCCCTACCTAAACAATCATCACCATCGATCCGGTACGGGACCTGCTTGAGGACCGTGACCCCCTGAGCATTAGAGCCGACACACGCCCCCCCGGAGGCAATATAAGCTTCAAGCGCAGCGCGGTATGCAGGGTGGTGGGCACGGTTGTGCGCAAGATCCTGCGCATGGAATGTGGGGCACTCAACCAGGCAGAAGCTTGAGCGTTCAGAGAGAGCGATTGCTGCGGTGGACTGCCATTCCTCACCTGCCGGGGCAGGGAGGGAAATTGGCAGAGTGGCCTCGTTTCGCGCGGCAGCACTAGCAATGCCAGCGAGGAAGTCTGCTTCTTTATTGGCTCGGTTACGTTGCCGGGCAGCCTACCACCTAAGGGGTAGAAAGCCCCCGGTCCTGTCCCCCCGGGAAAACCAACCCAAGAAGACAGCCCGGCCAGGGCGCCAACAAAGAAAAGGGGCCAAAACCCAAAACACCAGACCGTGCTTCTTTATTGGCTCTCGCACGTTACCGGGCAACCCACCACCGAAGGGATGAGAAGCCCCCAGGGCCCAACCAAACAAGGAAGAAGGGGGGACAAACACCAGCAACCAAAAAGAAACCCCCAAAAGGCCAGACCCCAGCAAGGGCAGCCAAACAGAAAAACGGGGCAACTCAACCCCCCGAGGCGAGCTCCCCATTTCCACTCCACAGCAAAATGGTCGGCCAAGCTATTCAAGGCCGCCACAAAAGGGGGAGGCAGAGCGCCTACAACCCGGGATCACCAAGATCCCTGAAAACCCAAACTACATGGTAGTCGAAAACCCAAGTTGTCACTCCTCCACTTCATGCCTCCTCGAAGGGGGCAAACTGCTCGGGCGGCCTGCCCTTCTTCACAAGAACATTGAAGCCAAGCAGGTGCGTTCTAGCTTTGAGAATTGCATCGTAAGGCGAAATCTTCACCTCAATGTCGGAATCAATTTGCAGCGGCTGGTGTAATCTGGTGCCATCCAACTTCCCCAGATATTGAGTGAGGCACTTCTGAGCCTTTTCAAAACAAGGTATCCAAGGTCTCCCATGCACAGTTCCAAACTCTCCTTGGAAATAGTATCCAAGTCCCGTGGCCAGCTGATGGGATGTCACCTTTGGAATCAAAGTTTGTTTCAAGATCTGCTGCAACGCCTTGATAGCTGCCTGAAACCTGACTACTTCTTCATTCAGCGGTGTTAAGTCCTGCACCAGCGGGTGTATCAGAGTCATGGTGAAGCACTTGTCAACGCTGGGGTGCTTGACCGGGACATTCATCCCACTGAAGCACTTGAACGAAGCCAAAAGTTCAACCCAAGCTACCCTGCCGGTGTTCTCTGGGCTAGAAGGCCAGGTCAAACATCCAATCCATCTATAAAGTTCCAGCATGAAGGTGTGCGTCCAATGACTGCAGTTCCGTAAGAGTTCCACATTATTCAACGGGACAGCTCTAAAGTGTGGCGGCGGCACCTCACTCATCTCCGGAACTCCCTCATTGGCCACCACCCGCTGAGGTGCATGGGCTGCACGGCTTGCTTCATAGCATGATTGGAGTTTGGCATATGCCTCGTAGACCGCCAAAAAAGTAGGGCGACCGACCTTAACCAGTCGGCAGGCGTTGTCCCTCCATCTCAAGACCTCCGGGTGGTCACATTGGACAGCTGCATTTGCAGCATGATCGGCTCTTCTGTTCCCCCAATAATGGTAGAAAGCAGCATCCTCCCGCAACCAGATATCCTCTGTACGCTCAGCATGGCTTCCGATCTTTTCGAAAACAACCGAGCGATCCGCTTGGGGTCCACCTCGCGCCCTCCACAGCTGAATTACCAGGTCTCCATTTGGGGCATTGGTCCAATCGCAAGGCCTGAAATCACCGCAGACCTTCTCCCAGATCTGCATCACATACTGTGAGTCCGTGAAGATGGTAGCATTCCAGATGACCTGAACTGCAATAATAGCAGCCTCAAGCTCAGCCCGATTGATCGTTTGTCTGCCCCTTAGCTTGCCCGTTTTCAGCGTCGTGAAAGTCTCAATGGGGACCTTTCTCCGTTTAGCATCCGCAACCACATCCCCTAGATCGCCTTCGTCCAAGGCCTTAGAGAACACAATCGCCCAGGCCGCATCAGCCGAAAGGTGGCATGTGGGGTTTTTTAACGAGCCGTCCGTATAGACCCAGTAGTGTGTCCCGTCATTCCAGGGTTGGACTTCATGTGAGGGCCGATGATAGCACGCCATTCTAAACAGTCTGCCATCTTCCAACATCGGGCATAGAGGCAGGGCGGCCTTGTCTTCTTCAATAGACCTCAAGAAAGGGTGCTCATCTCTCCAGTCACATGTTCCAGGGCAGCTGAGGGCTCTGTGCGTGAACGTGTCCACCTGACCACAAAAGCATTTATCCTCTCCATGGTTGACGTGGGAGTACTTCTTTTCCGTTGCAGTGGCACCTGTCAGAATGGTGTGCATCGCGTGTTGCGTCCTCTTGTCTTGCAGAGAGTGAATGGCAGAGCGAACAATGGTCCAGTCCACATCTTCACCGAAAATTACTTCTTCTCGCTTGTTCATGCTAGTCATTATGACTCTGCCCCAAGCAAAATGCACATCGTCTCGTAGATCCTCCAGCGAGGAGTTCCAAATGTTCACCTCGGGCCGGTCCTCCAACTGAAGTGTTCCATTTTCCCGCAGGTGGAAACCAAGGCTTTGCAAATGCCATTTTAGAGCCGAGATAGGTCCATACGGAACATGGAATTCATACATACCGCCAAGCACGTCATTGGCATGGGAGATTGCCTGCTCCTGCTGGAAGAAGGCAAGCCTTGCCTGCTTGATCTGGTTCATCGTAAGGTACACAAAAGGGTCCAACTCCGCGTCATGCAAAAAAAGGGTCATAGACCTATTGGCCCACTTGTGGTACTTGTTCAGTGCCGCGGCAACCAGATCCCGCAACGTCACATACCACTGCTTACCTAGGTAAGTAGTTTCCGCTCCGTAAAAAGCAGCAGGCCAGATACCCGACTTGACTAGTCGGCATTTTTCCTGGTCCGTGACAGGCAGCTTGCCTAACCGCACAATTCGGCAATGGACACTCTGAATGCGCTTGACCTGGATGCTGTTAAAAGGACGCTTGTTGTACGTCATCGCAGCACCAAGACTCTTTCCCCATTGGTGTCTTTCCATCTGTATCGAGGGCCTCTCCTCCGTTTTGAAGCCGAGATCCCAGCACCATGACTTTTTCAAGTCAAAAGCAAGTCCCCACGTGCTCTCAAGCTGTGAGATAACTTCACACGCATGCTCTAGCTCTCTGCCCGTCCTGGCAACCACATCCAAATTGTCGATGTAGGCAGTGGGAACCGCTGCACCACCATCACCAGAGCGAATGGCCTTACACCAAATAGCTCCAAAAAGGGTGGCTACCAGCACTGAGAGTGCATCTCCTTCAGGAATGCCCACCGAGGATAGATGGCCGGCACTTAGGGATTTTTGAACCCTCAGGTATCTTTTCATTGTGTCAAGGTGAGCAATCCATGCCCTGGCAGTTGCTGCTGGCACTCCTGCTTTTTCAAGCAGAGCGGCCGCAATCGGCCTGCGTACAGCGTTAAACATCTTCACCACATCTGTGGTAAGTCCACAAAGTTGATTACTTGTCATCTGAGCGTTCTCCACCACCACCTGTGCTTTATAAAAGCATTCCCAACCCGCCTTCTGCGGTAGGCCGCCCAAGACACCAACCGGGAAGAAACCCAACAGCTGACCAGTGAGTTTACGCGTCATGGCTCTGGCACATAGACGGTATGCCAATGGACATATCGTGATAGGTCTAGAGCTCGAGATAGTATCAGCTTCGAGGTGTTTCGCCAATAGCAACACCCTTGCCATGCTAAAAGTGGCTGGTACATAACACTGAGCACTGAAAATTTTGTTCCAGGCCGTTGCAAGAAGTTCGACCACAATGTCAGGCATCATTTTGAAATCATTCAATGACCACGCATCACTTCCAACACTAGTGTTGGTCTTTGTGCATTTGACAATCTGTCGAACATCGAAACCAGTTATCTCAGCATTCAGGGTATCTGGGAAACCAGTGAGGAGATTCATCCCAAAGGGGTCTTGACCACCATGTAGATCCGGAGCATTCCAGAATTTATCCCAGAAGGCGAAAAACTCCCGGTGGACTTCCTCCGGTGTGAAAGCCCAACCTTCGGCCCAGAATTTCGACGGTGTCTTCCCCTCCTCAGCAATAGCAAATACATGATTGCCTTCCTGCTCAAGTTGAACCAATCCAACATCCGAGACAATTTTCCTGTCCACCGGGAGAGGGGATTTCATCCTGAAACAAGGGGGGCCTTTTTCTCTTCGTCGGACCGGTACCCAGTCCAACTCCTGCTTGGTTTGCACATGCGATATCTCCGGGATGAAAGAGTTCTTGATGTGTCGAAAAGCAACCCTGCCACCCGAGACCGCAAATGATTTTGACAACAGATCTTTCCAAGCTCTGTGCTTCGCCGAGGTGTGCCTTTTAGCACCTTCCTCAGCAAAGGTCTGTACTGCTTCGAAATGTTGCTGCACCCCATGCAAATCGAAAAAGGGGAGCGACAAGGCTGGCAAATTCTTCTGGTGCGCCCAATGTGCATAAGAGGTTCCAAAACCTTTCGCAGCAAGAATGCAATTCTGATCCTGTTGCAGCGTACCATACTGCGCCGCCGGGAGCTGTTGTTCCCCGTACTTCCGCAGCATCCGGATAACACATTGCAATCTTCTGCATTGTCTTGTCACCTGCTTTGCATGCACCGAAGTGTCTTCTCCAGCCAAAGTATAGTCCCCAATTCTGCCCATTGAAGCGCTCGTCATCTGTGGTTGCCTCTTAATCCGTGGCTGTTTGCATCTTCCCATCTGTGACGACTTGAGTCGCAACGAAGGTTCAGCATCCAGCAACATGGACTTCCAAGTGGCTTCCACCAAATTTGAGATAGCATGGAAACTGTCTTGCCTGTATTGCGAGCAATCCTGAAAAGCATCCACTGAACCAAAACGGTCCTCAACCAAGCGGCAAAATGATTCCTGTCCATTGCATTGTCTGAGGTATTCCCGCTGTCTAGGTTCCAGAGGCCGCGCAAGTTTCCAATCTTTTCTCAAACCTGTATGCGATCGCAATGAGAAGGTGGCCATCAAAGGGAAATGCTGGGGGAATATGTGGTCCCTCAATACCCAGGAGCAACTGTGCCTAGCAGCCATGAAAGGTGACAGCAGGATGAAATCATGTCTGATCCCCTCCTGATAGGTCGCCGGCAGTTGCTCTCCTGTCTTGGCATGGTGGACCTCTCCAACCTCAGTCCATCCCATGAGGTCCAGGTCGCCCCAACTACCCAGGTCCCGGAAATCCCCATTGAAATCACCCATGATGACCGCTGGGCCTCCCCATGTGAAGGCTCTGTGGACTGCCTGTGTGAAGAGTGACTCCCTCACTTCCCGCCTGTCCTGATTCACAAATCGATGAGGCAGATAAAGGACAATTATCAGGACCTGCAATCCATCCACATGCAAGAAGGTGGATATCAGCCTAGTAGTGTTCCTGACATCCTGGGAAAATGAAAACCTGTCAGGCCGCACATAACAAGATGATACCACTGCAGTGCCCCCATAGGTTGGCGCATGAACCAGATTCTTCACATATCGTGTTCTGCGCTGGCATTCCTTACTCGCAAAATAGCCCAAGCCATGCTGCCGAAGGAAACGGCCATCGCCCACAATCTCACCTGCAACACTGGACGTCTCTGTAAGGGCCCAGCAGCCTGACGGCAGGCTAAGGACCTCATCTCTGTAATTGTGCAATCTTGTAACATTGATTGTGCCGAGGAGAGTGAAATCAGCCCGATCCTCACCCCCGGAAAAGGCCGCTCCCCAAGCATCATTGCCACCCATTGCCATGTTTGCACCAGCAACGGATGATAAATAAAATAAACCCAATCTGATCAACGACTCCTTGTTCGAGATCGGTCTTCAGAGGGATTTTTCGACTTCTGGCTGGAGGCGCCCTGCGGTGCCAAGAGGGATTGCATGGCACTCATGATATCTTCCGACTGCTTCTGCAGAGCTCCATTCAGGGTACTCTCGAAATGAGTACGCGAGTCCTTGATTTCACCTCGCAGCTGATTGACCTCCCTCATGGTCCTTTGCTCATGTGTTTGCAGCTTGTTCGCAAAACCGTCTAATTGCTCCTGCATCTTCTGCAATTTGGCATCTTGTCCTGACAGTGCAGTCGCTGTGGGCGCCTGTACCTGTCTCACTGTCTGCTGCTGCGCTGAAGCACCTTTCATTTTGCTCCAGGGGTCTTGCTTCAACCAGGGATCCTCAGTCCCCGGACTCTGGGGGGTTGTCTGCAAGGCCAGCGACCCTGCCACAATTGTAGATGCAGTGATCGACGGTCCCTGGAATTCCTCTACCAGAAGAGGCATGCTATTGAAAGACAAAGTCTGAGACGGGGGCAGCATATCCGTTCCCAAGAGCCAGACCGAGGCCTTGATCTTCTTCAGCACCTTGGCTTTCCATTCAATTTCATCAAGCCACTTCTGCACATGTCCGGCTTCAGCAAAATTGGGGATTCCCGTGAGCTTCCACCTGCTCTTGATCTGCACCAATTTGGGCACCTCCTCATTTGGTCTCTCTCCCTTCCAGATACCCTGAAAAACCGCATCCTCCACTCTCAGACCAAATGTCTTCTTGCTGCGGACCATGCCCAAGTGCTCATTTGAGAGGGACAGTTGCATGCAATTGTTTCTGTCCTTCGCCGTCCAATAGATCCTCAAATCAGCATAGCACCTCGGCAGATCTGCCCCTTTGACCTCGGGTTTCGGCGATACATAAATCGGCCTGGCTGTAAAACCTGATTGTCTCAACATATCCCTTGCCTGTTCCGGTTGTGCTCTGCAAAGGCAAGCAAAAAGGTCGGCCTGCTCCACACTGCAGGTCTTGCCCTGCGATTGCCATGCACGTCCCCATACATCTTGCAGCCTGCTGCCCTCGAAATAAGAAAGTAAGGTCTTAACCGGGGACTGCTTGAGCACAGCCCAGGCCTCATCACTCCATTCATCTCTGTGCACAACCATTGAGAGCGTATGCGTCTCTGAAGCATCAATCTTCGCATTTTTACCCAAGTTGAGCAGCACTTTCATCTCCCCCAAATGTACCAAATAGAGGCGTAGCAGCGCCCTTTTTTTACCATCAGAGGCAGGGATCAGGATCTCTTCCTGCTCAAAAGGCAGGGGGACCACCAATTTGGCCGTCGACAGAAAGCTGTGTTCATCTTTACATACCACCACCTTACCCTCCATGATCTTCTCAAAATCGCATGGCGGCGCCAGGAAGAGTCCAGATTTTGCCATGGCCCACTCCCGGTGGATAGTGGACTTTGTCCCATCCGCATTCTTGAAGAGACCATCCGGGAATTGAAGAGCAGTCAGGTCCACCTCTCCTCCCGACCATTTACCTCTCTTTGGTCCTGCCGGCACCATGCGTCTCCCCAAAGTAGGCAAGAGGCGTCTCAAATCAACCCCGCTCTCATCGCCCATTTTCAGAAGGCCCTCCAGGGCATTGGTTTCCGGCTGCTGCATGACCACCGCACTGAAATGGTCCAGGTCGATCTTCTGGCGAACCTTCTTCACCAGCTCCTGGGCCTGTTGCGCATCAGCCCCTTTTCCAACCAGGGTGCCAACCGCCTTACCCAGGCAGCGCAGGTCTGTTTGGGGCTTGATGCCCTCCAAACCTCCGCCACGGATCCGAAGGAAAACCCTGACCGTGTCTCCTTCGCCAATAAAGTGATCACAAAGGGCTCCGCTCATGACATTTCTTGGGCCAAAAAGCACATACAAACTTCCATCTGCAATCTCATCTTGTGAGTACCCCAAATGTGCCAATAGCTGCACCGCATCAGCGCCCGCCGGGATCCTGGCACATCTAGTCCCACCGGAGGGCATCTTAACAAAAAGGTTGACCAGGGGGACGAATTCCATCGTGCTGGCCATAGATGGTTGCACCCCTCCTGTCTCACCACTGCCAGTCTCTCCTCCATCACTCATCAATGCCGCCATCTCCTCAGAGGAATTGGGCTCCATCGCATCTGCACCTCTCTGCAGCTGTACCCTCAAACGGCCATCCTCCATGTGCTCAAAACCATGGGTTCCAATTCTCAGGCCAGTGCTCATCTGTGTCATAAATTCATTGAAATGCCATGCAAACATCATGCTTGTTACTGGCGACCGAAAGGCAAAAGCCGCAAACTCCTCTTCTCCAAACATCACCTGCACACGGAAACGGCCATCCTGCAATTGTTCCTCCACCGATGAGGCCGATTCATCCTCATACTGCATTGCTTGATTTGCTGGGCAGCTAGAGGCGGCAGAAACCTCTGTTTGGTGATCCTCCCCACTGAAAACCACAGGGTGGTCCGTCTTTGTGTTGCAATTCCAGACTTGCAGGGTCGGGCCTTGCTCGCCAAGCTGGAGGGCACAATGCGAGTTTTCATCGATCTGCAGATGTTGGAGCTGATCTCCTGCCAAGTCCGTCAAAATCTCACTCCAATTGACCTCACCTGCCACACATGTGAAGAACTTCCGGTCACCACAAATCACAATCACCTGTCTGCTGGATTCGGCCAGAGAGGGGGGAACCATCGGTGGGTCTCGAAAGACAACCCAGCCCCCTTCATGTTGCATCATGCGGCAATTTTCAGCTCGGTATCTGTGCGCCCTGAAATCGCTCCACAGTTCACTGAAGGGAATCCATGAGGGCCAGACTCCCAGGGAGACCAGGACCACCTGTATTGCCATCATAGCATGCTGCTCCGCGATGCTGTTTCCAATCACATGGAGGGCCAGTCGCATATTTTCTGGAAACCAAAATGGGGACGTGATCCCAATACCCAAGGCTATCTCCCCAGCGGTCAACCATCTCAGTTCATCACTCTGAGGTTGCAACCTGATGAGCTTACCGAAGATTCCCTTCTGCTTCAACGCCCTCTGAGAGAGGCAATGTTGATTCCCGTAGCTGGCCATGACTGTCCCCCCAGAGATTCTGTCATTGGGCTCCAAGGTGCGGTACCTCCAGATGTACCCATCTCAGGTGAATTTCGAACCTCCGCTGGCAGATATTCACGGCAAAGGTAAATGGCCTTAGTCTCCGGGTCGAGGACATGAGCCTGCATCAGGTCCCTGGGGGGGTTGCACCATACCCCATCATCTTGCATACCTTTCTTTGCACAGTGTGGCATGATCAAGGCGGTGCCAATAAGATCCGGACCTTCACATCTCATGAGAACCGCCAGGAAACGGCTTCGGTCAGCCGTGCTGTGTCCACCAAGGGAGACAACCGCCTCCCAATGTATCTTGTAACCCGCCCAGCTGCACCAAGCTTCAAATTCACTATGAAAGGTTGGGTCCGTCTTGAGCGGTGGCACATTTTCAATAGCCACAAACCAAGGCCTGGCTAAACGCATGTTTCCAAACAGAATCTTGAAGGGCAGGGCATCCTCATGGTTCCATCCTCTTCCGCCTCTGGCTCCTCCCGAAGAGAAGGCTGGGCATGGTGGCGAACACAGCCACCCCGTAGCACCCTGTAAGCCAATTGCACACAAAGGCTCAAAGCGGGAGATGCAAGCACAGCAACCTGCTTTATTCAGCAAATCATTCATCGCAAAACCAGTTTCCTGAATCTCTCTGCACGCAAAGTTTCTCTTGTGCACTTCAAAAACCTCTCTGTCCCTGTCAAGCGAAAAGGTCACCCTTCCTGGGAAAGCTCTTGATGCCATGAAGATTGATGCCCTCGTCCAACCCGAGAAGCCTCCACAAAAGAGCTCCGCAAATTTGATCGGGGACCTCAAGTTATTTCCGCAAGGGATAAACTCCATGCTCTCATCTGGCACCAAGAATCTGTGGTTAGCATGCCTGGCGATCGGAGTCCTCCTCATGTAAAAAGGGGAGCGCATCTCCCAGCTTCGCAAAACCACCTGCGCACACATCTGTTGCCTGTTCATCACCTCCCATGGTTCCGACAGGGCAAGGACCCCATGCACAACCCCTTCTCCTCCACACTTGCAATCCCCACAAGGGAAAATCCCATCCAGCTGAGCATGCCGGCGAACATCAAAGATGAGCTCTCTCTCCTCCTGTCTCAAATGGACCACCTCCACAAAGCCACATAGCTGCAGCTGTATTCCGCATGAAATACAGCCCATACCTTCAAAGTCCTCCAGTCGAAAAGAAGCCATGGTAAACCCCGAAATCCAAAGCCAATAATCAAAGGGAGGTCCGTCAGGTAGTGCCCAAATGAAGCAAATACCACGAAAAGAGTCGCCAAGAAAGGTTCAATCTGCTACGGCACTCCCATTGCCGCACCCAAGCCGCGCCGCGCGGAGGCTTGAACCGAAAGGCTTGCTTCTTTATTGGCTTCGCGGGGAACATAGCGCCAAGAGATCCGGGGAAGCTCCGTAGCTGCAATGAGCTGAGCCTGGTGCAGGACTGTGACTAGGGCCGGGCGTCGCACCCGAGCGGTGCGCCTCCAATAGCTTAAGATGGAGGAGTTATCCCCAATGATGAGACATTCCTGTACATCGGAATGATTGGGGTAAAGGCTCGCAAGGGCCTGGACCGCATATGCACTCGCAAAGCCCTCGGCGTGGTAGGAGTCCGGGCAGTCAGGAAGGGGGTAGGCCGTTTGGGCAAGGCGCACAATGACCCCAGCACCTCCAGCCGCATCAGCCCGATGACAGCTGCCGTCAAAGTGCGCTACCAGGGCGGTCCACCTCCACGCGCGAGAAGCGCAAATAAGGGGATCGCCAGGCCTCACTACCTGTACGGCAAGAACGTAGATATGGGCAACCCCGCACTCGCAGACCCTTGCTTCGAGTGTAATGTTAGGCGTGCCGTGGTGATAAGCCTGAAGAAGATGTCGCTCACGGCCGTGTTCCATGACAACCGCAAGCAACGACCCAGGCAAGGCCGACGAATCGCCCTGGTAGGTGAAATGTGGTATCTTAGGTGAGAGTGCATGGAGAGGCGCACCCGCAGCAAAGCGAACATGATCAAGCCAGACACAGCTACGGTGCGCGGAGGATCCAACTAACCAGGCAGGGCGCACCCCCATTCTGACATCGCTGGGCAGCAGTTCGAAGGCACAAGTGGCGACCAAGCAGGCAATGTGCAAAAGATCAAGGGGAGCAGCAGCAGGCGGGTCGCCGTGCTTAGCTACGAGGCCCCCTCTCTGCCTGATTATGGCG
The DNA here is from genome assembly GCA_963377175.1 of Effrenium voratum. NCBI lineage: Eukaryota > Dinophyceae > Suessiales > Symbiodiniaceae > Effrenium > Effrenium voratum. The sequence continues at coordinate 1,703,827 of CAUJNA010003427.1, forward strand.
CGGGCTCCTGCATATAAGGCATAGCATCTGGCAGATTGGGTTCTGGGCCAGTGCGCTTGCGGAAACCAATGAGAAAAGTGCCAAGAGCAGCCGAGCAGCAGCGAACCGGCTACACCTAGACACGCGCAAGAAGACATCCAGTGTTGAACACTGTTATCACCATGGCCACATAGGACACAGGCACGTTGCAACCAAGGGGCCGATTGCCGGAGCAGCGTGGTAGCGGAATCAAGGTGCCCGTCATGTCGAAGCGCAGGCGGTGAAGGCAACATGACGGGCAGCGAAGGCAATGAGCTAGTATGGACCCCAAGGGCAGCAGCCTCTATGGGTACATGTCGCATCCACTCAATTTCCAGGTTTAGATGTGCCTGTGAGAGGGCACCCGCGAAAAAGCCACAAGGAAAGAGTTTGCTGTCAGCACCACATCCACAGGCACACACCGACTGCCTTGTCCAATGGCGCCTAATGAGGAACCAAGTGTCGCTTTCCTCGTCAAAAGCCCACTTGAGGACAGCCTGCCGAACAGTAGGCGCAACAGTCTTATGTGGCAATGCATGAAGGAGAATTAAGAAAGAAATGTCCGATCGATCCTTCCAGGCGGCGGTGGCCATACGGCGAGTTAGGAAGGCAATAGCACGCTCTTCCTCAATCAGACCAATATATTTGGCAAGATGGGTCTTCATAGCCGCGGCCGGCTGTCCGCTTCCAGGACATGAATTCCAGACTTCACGAATGCGCGGGAAGGCGTAGAACAGCCTGCTAAGCACACGTCCCAGAGCCTGGGGGAGAACCGCCAACGCGGATTCCCAACTCAGGAGGTTTGGAGCCAACAACCGACTGGCCAGCCCGATAACTGCCTTGAGTACCAAGCAATCTGGAGCAAGCACAGGCGCAATGCGCAAATAGCGCAGTACTTCCGGCAAGGCGTTCATGTCACTCCATGCACGCGAAGGATAAGCGCACGGGCAAGGAGACGGCGGTGGTTAGTCAATTCCTTCGCAGATGGCCAATGCACACTGTACGCATATAAGTACGTGGACTGCAGGTAGAAGGCACAAAACATACCGCGTTCCCGTACGGATAAATGTAGGTGCCTAAAAACGCGCAGTCTGTCTGTGCAAGTGGCGTGCGCCTTAGCAGCAAAGGCTGCTGCGATACGAGGGGGGCCAAGGTCTTGACCGTGTCCGTGTAGGGGCAGGCCCAGCATGGTAGCACCAGAAGCAAGAATGCGGGCCCCCCAAGGGGCAGCGTCAGCGACACTGATGTCATGGCTGGTGGCATTGCTAGAACCTAGAGATGCGTTTTGCATTTGCAGGCGCATTCAACGTCTAGGAGGTGTGCCCAAATGTCTCGGAGCCTGTCCTGACCATCAAGGAAGTCGGCAACATCCGCACTGGCAAGATGGGCACGGCGAGTGGCGCACCCCAAGATGACATCTGCCCCTACTGGCATAGAGCCCAGCGCCTGTGAGAAGGATGGCCCCCCTTGCTTGATTAGGGTCTGGTCTGGGAGAGGCTGAGTAGTACCCGCACTCTCCGCAGACCAAGCCCCAATACAGTGATGTCCAAGGACCTGAAAACCTGCCGTGGTGGCCAATGTGAATGCTCGTTGTGCTTCCGAGAGCCACCGCCCATCTGCACCACAAGTAGCGTTGCCGTCCATGTAGCCCTTGACACTGAGCACGCCAGGGATAGCGTTCAGAACGACGTATATGGGGTCCATGGCGACACAAAATAGCAGAACTGAGACCGCACGTCCCATGTCAACTCCTTGATGTACTGGGATGGGTGGGCGATAAAAGCGTCCAATACGATGGCGCACCGAACGGCCAAAGAGGACGTACGTAGCATACTGCAGCACCCAAACAGGTGCATTGAGGATCTGAAGGATACGAAGGACCCAATGCGGATTGACTCGTTCGAAAGCTTTGGCTAAGTCAGACAGCAGCACAAAGTATGGCCGTGTGCGATCGCCGAGGTAGGTCTGCATATCCAGGAAATTTCCCTGGGGTTCCCTAAAAATATTGACAAGAGTCTGACTAGGATGAAGGGAACCTCGAAGGGCTGAGTGCACATACACAGCTTGGTCAATGATGCGATCAGCGGTATTAGGGAGCCCCAGCGGCCGAAAGTTGTCCGCGTACGACCCTGCATCGGCTTGGGAATGAAGACTAAGCTTGAAGGCCGACATAGTCATGTAGACGGTGCGTAAGCACACGGGATGCGGCATTAGGCGCCGCCAGTAGTAAGGAACAAAGGCTTATAGTCCCCTATTAATTGGGGCTTTTTGGGCCAAAAAGCTGCCCAAATGGCCATTTTGCGGCCAAAAAATCCTTCGTCACCACTGATGTCACCACTGCTTTTCGGCTCCGTTTCGGTCGAAAAAGTGCTCAAATCGGCCAACTTTCCGAAATCCCGAAAAGTTCGTTTTTTCGTGTCAGACGTCCAAAGTGGTGCCTGAGCCTCCAAGTTCGCTCGTTTTCCGCCGAAAACCGGCTCCAGACGTTCGCCGTGCTCCGAATTCCGTTTTCTGCCCTGAAAAGCCTGCGAATTCCAGCCCGCTGAACTCGTCACCGCTTGTCACCGCTTTGTCACCACTCGCTTTTTGGGTGCAAAAGTGCGTAAAATCGGGCCCAGTTCCCGAGCTCCTTCTCCGCAGGGTTTTTCGCGGCCCGTCAGCCCGCCGAGGTCCAGGCTCGGAGTCCGACAGCCCGCCGAGGTGGTCCGTCAGCCCGCCGAGCTTGTCACCACTGATGTCACCGCTCCATCCGGCTCCGGTTTTTGGTGCAAAAAGCGCTCAAAACGGTCGAGTCCGAAGAGTCCGTTTTTCGTGTCGGACTGCAAGTGGGATGCCCGAGCCTCCAAATTCGCAGGTTTTCGGTCGAAAGCGGGCTCCAGACGTCAGTTTTCCGCTTTCGGCCCGGAAAAGCGGCGAATTCCAGCCCGCCGAGCATGTCACCGCTTGTCACCGCTTCGTCACCGCTCTCTTTGGGGCCGAAAAGTGCGCAAAAGCGGTTCCCGAGAGGACACGCGGTTCTTGGCAAGTTTGAGTCAATGGAACCGGGTGATTCATCAATGGCTCATGAATGGAACCGGGTGATTCATCAATGGTTCATGAATGGGCAAGGTTGGTTCATGAAAGGGGCAAGGTTGACTCAGGTCTCGTCATGTGGCTGAGGTGTCCCAAGCGTTTCTTTGACCGAGATTTTCGGTCAATTCGTTGCATCATGAGATTTTCGGTCAATTCGTTGCATCATGCCCAGTGTCCGATTTTATAGGTCACTGCGCCACTTCGCGTACTGGTAGGGGCTGTTGCGAGTTGATATAACTCAAGCGAGGGAGCGCTGCGAAAGTACAACACCCCTGCGTTATAGACCTACTCCTAAGAAAACATGATTGAAGGACCTGTCACGGGCAACATCCCAGAGGTCCTGGACAACGGAGAGGTGACTGACGGCACGCACGTCACAGCAGGACAGCTGGCCCTCGCTCTGACGCCCTATGCTCAAGTAACTGACCTGGCGGTGAACACGGCAGCCGCCGGCAACAACGCCGCTGCCATCCAGTCCCTGGACGACAGAGTCACCGCCGAGCTGGCCTCAAAGCTGGACAGCAGCGCGCTGGCGCCGGCGATTGCGCCCCTAGCAACGGCCGCGGCCCTGGCCACCACTGACGGACAGGTGGCCGCGCACGGAAGCAGCATCGCAGCGCTGCAGAGCTCGCTGACCACGGGTCTCTCCAACAAGGCAGACCAGTCGGCCTTCGACGTGCTGGAGGGCGTAGTGGCCGCGAAGAGCACCCCGGACGGGGTGGACCTGAAGCTGTCCAACTACAGCACCACGGCGGCCATGAACGGCTCCATCGCCTCGGCCAACAACGCCACGCTGGCCACGGTGGCCGCCAACTACCGCCTCAAGACGGTGGTGGACCAGCACTCCCTGGACATAGCGGCGAGGATCACGCCGCTGGAGGTGGACACCAAGGTGGCCAACGCTCTCCTGGGGGCCTTCACCGCCGCGGCGCTGGCCTCCGAGCTCGCGAGCCGAGACGCCTCCATCTCGGGGCTGCAGGCCTCCAAGGCAGACGCCAGCGCCCTGACTGCTTACGCCCTGCAGTCGGCCGTGGACACTTCCTCGGTGGTGGACTCTAAGATAGCGACAGCCCTCTTGGGCGCTGTCACCACGGCAGCCCTGGACGCCGCCCTCCTCGGCAAGGCGGACGCAAGCGCGCTGGCCTCCCTGCTCTCCGCGGTGGACGGACTGGACACGCCACTGGAGGTAGACACTAAGATAGCAAATGCCCTGCTGGGCCTCGCCACCGAGGCCTTCGTCGCAGCGCAGCTTGCTAGCCGGGACGCCAGCATCACGGCGCTCCAGGGGGCCTAGGCCGACGCGACGCTGCTGGCCTCATACGCCACGAACGCCGCGCTCTCGGCCAGCGAGACCACGCTCCAGAGCGCCCTCGACGCAATCCTCGCGGAGCTCGCCGCCCTGCAGCTTTCCGGCAGCGGCGGAGTTGTTAACGCGCCGGCCTGGGCGGGCTTCACGACGTGGGAGCTCGTTCGCGGAAGTAACGTCGTTCGCAACCTGCATTTCGTGGCTCCTCTCTCTGCTGCGCTTGCCAACGGCGACGACACGCTGAGCATCACGGCAGACTGCTACTCCACGGCGGGCACCGACGCCGCTATAACAGCAGCCCTGCTGGCCTACTACACCTCGGCGCAGGTAGACGCGTTGTTGGGAGACTACCGCACAGGGGCAGCGCAGGACGCGGAGACGACCAGCGCCATCACAGCAGCGCTGCTGGCCTACTACACCTCGGCGCAGGTAGATGCGCTGTTGGGAGACTACCGCGCAGCAAGCGCGCAGGACACGCAGACGCAGGCCGCCATCGCGGGCGCGCTGCTGGCCTACCGGACGGGCCCGGACCAGGACGTCTTCACAACCAACCAAATCACCTCGGCGCTGGTGGCGTACCGCTCCGCCGCAGACCAGGACACGGCGACGGCCTCGAGCATCGCCGCCGCGCTGCTCAGCTACTACACCATCGCGCAAGTAGACGGCCTCCTCGCCGGCAAGCTCGGAGTCACGGAGGCGGCCTCGGCGCTGCAGATAGCAGTGCGCTTTCCGGACGATGGAGGGGCCGACGAGGTGGTGGCCGCCATAGGAGAGCAGATCCTGGGCCCCACGGACGTCTCGCTGTCAAACTGGACGGTTCGCCCCAGCAGCGGCTGCAGCGTGGCCCTGGCCACGCACACCGCGGGCGCAGTGAGCGTGGACGGCTACACCCTGACCCTGGCGGTGAACCCGTGGAACATCGTGCGCACCTACGACTTGACCCCGGGCCGAGAGCTCCTCTTCGCCTGCCGCTACCGGCTCGGCACGGCCTCCAACATCGTGGTGTACATGTCCGAGGCAGACAACGTCTACGACCCCTTGTACGGCAGCTTCGTGGGCGACCAGGGCGCCTGGAGCACGGCCAAGATGTACTTCACCGTGCCGCCCAACGGGGTGGCGAAGCTGCACTTCGGTGCGCACTTCCAGGCGCCGGGCCTGCCCAACCAAACGGCAGGAACGGTGGACGTCTACGGCCTCCAGATCCTGGACGCAACCCTGGAGACCGGCAACGCGGTGGAGGAGGAGGACGCGGCGGCCTCGGCGCTGCTGCTGAAGCACGAGTTCCTTGACGGAGGGGCCGACGACGTCACGCTGGCCACCCTGGGCGAGGTGCTGCTGGAACCCACGCTCACCACGCTCGGAAATTTCCTGGTGCGCCCCAACAGCCAGAGCTCCGTGGCCTCGGCCAGCTTCGCGGTGGGAGGCTTCCAGCTGGAGGGCTACGCCATGACCCTGAGCGCCTTCGCCTGGAACATTGTGCGCACCTACACCCTGACGCCGGGGAGACGCTACTCCTTCGGCTGCCGGTACAGGCTGGGCACGGCCTCCAACTTGGTGATGTACGTCAGCGCAGCCGACAACGACTACGTGGGCGTCACCGGCACCTTCCTCGGCACGGCCTTGCAGGGCGTCTGGAGCACGGCGCGCCTGGACTTCTCGGTGCCGCAGGGCGGAATCGCGAAGCTGCACTTCGGAGCCTTCGGAGGCTCGATCCCCGGGCTGGTGCAGCAGTCGGCGGGCACGCTGGACCTGTACAGCATGCAGATCAGGGCCTCAGCCTTCGAGGGAGAGTCGGTCTCCGTGACGGACCTGCTGGCGGACTACCACGGTGGGCGACGTGTCCACGGGCACGCTGACGGCCTCAGGCGCAGCAACCGCGGCGAGCTTTGCAGCCACCGGGGCGGTCACGGGCGCCACGCTGACGATCACCGGGGCGGCGTCCGCGGGCCCGCTGGACTGCGAGAGCCTGGACTGCACCTTCACGGCCACGAGCGGCGGAGTGTCGACGGGCAGCGTGGTCTGCGGCGACGTGACGAGCGCGGGCACGGTCTCCGCTCCGCAGCTCTTCGCGTCCAACACGCTCACCGTGACCAACACCTCCGACTTCTCGGACGATCTCTTCCTGACGAAGAACTGGGCGGGCTGGAGCAAGCTGCAAGTGTCCAACAACAGCGCGGCCCCCGACAGCGGCCCGGAGCTGCGGCTGCTGGGCAACCAGAGCGCCAGGGTCTTCCTGGAGCGAGACGGCGGGGCGCACCAGTGCGAGCTCATCATGATCAACGACGAGGCTCTGGAGCTGTCCTTGACCACGAACCAGAGGAACCCCGGCTGCCTCGTGATCGCGGGCAACACGGGCAACGTGGTCTGCAACACGAGCTTCACAAATTTGTCGGACAGCAGGGTGAAGACGGAGATGGCCGAGGCCGACGTGGCAGAGCTCCAGCAGCTGTTCGACACCGTGGAGGCCAAGCAGTACAAGCGCCCGGACATGAACGAGGACCTGAGGCTGGGCTTCGCGTCAAACGACTTCACAGGAGCGAAGTGGAAGAACCTGACGGGCACCGCGAGGTGGAGCGACGGCACGGAGATGGTCACCCTCGACTACTCTCACCTCACCAGCGTGCTCTGGGGGGTGAGCAAGGGCTTCCAGGCCCGGCTGGACGAGGTGGAAGCCTGGCAGGCCCAGCGGGGGCCGAAGAATCCATAAGAAACATGGCCGACGCCCGCAGGCGAACCATCAAGGCCGTCTACGAGGATCCCCGCACCGGTTTCGGCAGCATAGCGCAGACGCTGCAGCAGGCTCAGGTGCGCGACCCCAGCATCTCCAGAGAGGAGGTGAAGGCGTTTCTGGACGGCCTCCGGGTGAACCAGGGCCGGCCGCAGACTGCCCTACCCCTTCATGCTGGTGGCCATCGATGCGCTGACCAAGAAAGTGGCCGCGGAGCCGCTGAAGGACCGTCTTGCGAGCACCACCGCGGCGGGCATGAAGAAGGTGTTCCAAGCCCTGGGGGTGCCGGCCAACGTGTACTCCGACGACGGCTCCGAGTTCAAGGAGCTGATGGATTTCTGGGACATCAAGAAGCAGGTGACCAGGGGCCACGCCTACTTCGCCGAGCGCACCATCCGCACCATCAAGGAGGCCATGTTGCGTCGCATAGCAGCCGGAGCGGGCCGGCGGGGGGATGTGTGAAGAACGGTCTGCAGGCAGATCGTACATCCCGTCGGACATCGGGACGGACATCGACGATGAAGATGCGGGAGTTTGTCCGGACAACCCAGAGGAGGATGCGGACGCAATCCATCTCCTGCAAGTCAAAGCCATCTGCGTCGACGAAGCCGGCGAGGCCTCCTACCTCTCTGGATTCCTTGGAGTAGTACTTTTCAAGGTATGGAAAGTATTCGCCCACAACGAAGCAGATGACGTCAAGGAGCCAGGCAAAGAAGGCGGGTTATACTGTCCCTACATCTCGATCGACGGGAGGGACGATTGGATCTTCAAAGAAGTTGACGACGCGAATATTCCAATCCCGCCAACCTTGGAAGAGGTCACTGCCGCTCCCAAGTTCAAGAATGTGAGGTTCAAAAGCGCAAACCACAGGGACGAAGAAATGTTCTTTTGGTCACTGAAGCTGAGAGGGCTTTACATCATGTGTCGGATTTGGACCGCCTGTAGTATACTTGGTATTAAAGCGGAGCAGTTCAGAGGTGTCAGCCACTTGAAGGACATCACGTTCATCAGCGACACGATATTCCGATGCATCGCCCTTGGCCTCAACTGCGATTACATGACCTTTCACAGGACAGATGTGCACATTGGACGCAAGTTCTTGAAACTTGAGCTTGGTTCAATCATTTGCGTTCAGAACGTGAAGGAGGTAGATACTCCTCTTATCCAATGGTGCTATTCTCACAACATACATCTGCCCTCTTGCTTTCTCGCGAAGCTTGATCGAACCGAGGAGACACCACATTCTCTGTTAGAAAGGTTCCGATGGAGAGCGAGTAGAAGGGCCATCGCAGAATCACCACACTGGTGATCAAGCATTTTTCTTTACGAGTTCTTCTACGTGGAGAACCAACTGGAATTTGCACTTTACACAATGGGATCGTGATATTCATCGTGTATGGTATCATGATCAACCCATGTGGGACCCATCGTGCGTGGCACCATGGGCAAAACCGAAAGTATTTGCACGAGGCTTGCATATATCACCACAGAATGTTTTCTTATTTCCGTACAGTATCGTCATCGGCGACTACTAGTCTGGAGATGCCAGGTATTTGGTGGTCAATGTTTTCGATGCTACAATGATTGCTGGTTACAAAATGGTGATGGACTATGCTAGTCATGGATATTCGTTTTCTGCAGACTGCCGTGGATCTGTACAATTACCCGATAGATCGTTTGCTGCGCGTGTGCATCGATGGACATGAGGTCCGGTATGCGACCTGTAGCATTCTCGTTTCATGTTAAGTTTACAGAACCTGGTCAAACTCGTGCAGAGACGTTTCACTAAATTGAAAATGAAGCTGTGCGTCCATGTGTGTCGGCATGCATTTGTGATTGGTTCCCGACCCAGGGATGAACCCAAGCCCGGGATGGGGGATGCTAAGAATCTCCGAGCCGCAAGGCGAAAACATCCTAGGGGCAGGTTCTGAGGGTCACCCTGTTATTTCCCCTTGTTTAACGTCTCAAACCTTTTGGGGAGATTGTGTTTTGTGTGCAGCCGACATGTACATGCAAATGCATTTGGCTCAAGCCCTTGATAATAGAATCGAGGCAAACATCCAAACACTGCTGAGAAGCAAAGCAAAAGGGTTCGTATACCGCGGTCGCATCGAGTCGTGAGACAACGCAGATCATTTACCGTACAACCCCCTTTTACCACGACCACTACTATACGACTTGCTGTCGAGGGTATTGGTCACCCCACGGGAGTCGAACCTCAACTACCCTGTCAATCGACTGCGTGGTTGATCCGCCTCCTGGCACCTCCAATGTAGTTTGCTGTGTCCTCATAGCTGTTGTCATTCCAATCCAGCTGTTGTCATAGTCGTAGTCGTTCCAGTTCTCCTCCATGTAGTTTACCTCGTGTTGTCCTTCTTCTCCTTCGTAGTACCAGTCCCAGGTGTCGTTCACATCCTGAGGTAGTTCTTCATTGTTGTCATAATCTGCTTGTTCTTGTTCTAGTGGATGTAGTTCTTCTCCTTCTCCTATGTGCCATACTGGCACTCTGCAGTCTTGTGCCCAGTGGCCAGGCTTGCCACATCGATGGCATGTTGTGTAGTTGTTGTTTCCTTTTCGTTTTGATTTGCTGTAGTTTCCTTGGCCTCTGTAGCCTTTGCTTGATCCATATCCTTTGGATCCTGAGTAGCCTTTTCCTTTGCTCTTGTTGTATCCTCCTTTGTTGTAGTTTCCTTTGTTGCCTTTGTCGAATCCTTTGTAGTGTCCTTTACTCCTGTACTTGCCTTTGCTTTTGCTTCCCTTGTAGTTGCCTTTTCCTTTTCCTTTGCCTTTGTAGTTTCTTCCTTTCCTCCATACGTTGTCAACATCCATTGGTGCAGCTCCTCCATTCTCGTTTGTTCCTACTGCTGAAGTCGATCTCGAGAAGGCTGAAATCGTCTTGTAGTAGTCCAGGATGACTGCTCTGATCTCGATGTAGTTCGTGATTTGTCCAGCTCGCAGTTGGAGATGTTGCTGCAGTGCTCCTTTGGTTTTGTTGAGTAGTATTGCTATTTTGATTCCATCTGGTAGTGCTGTGCCGTTGTCTTTCTCGTAGCGGTTGATGTCGTATTCCCATTGTAGGAATTGTTCTTCAAACTGCGCTTCGTTGAATGTAGGTTCCAGTAGTTTGGTAAGGTAGCCAACGCTTCTTGTTCCTACTGGTAGGCTGAACCTGTTGTGTAGGAGTCGCAGTGTTTCACATCCGTTTGCGTTGTAGCGGTTTTGCCTTACTACTGTAGCTGCTGCTCCCTGACAGATGTTGATGAGGATGTAGTGTAGATCTCTGGAGAGGTCTACTGCTTTGCTTGCTTGTGTAGGGTCGAGTATGTGTGTTCTGATGTCTGTGTCCTCAATCGGTCGTGTAGCCACTTGTGCTAGTTGTAGCACCAGGTCGAAGTCTCGGTCTATGAGGCCGAGGTATGCTTGTAGTTTGAACAGCCATTCTTCATACTGGGAGTAGTCACCAGTGAAGAAGGGTGGTGGCAGTTTGTATCGATGTAGTCTCTGAACGTCGTTGTCTTGTTCTGTTCCTGCTCCCGTAGTCGTGGCTCCTACTGTGTCTGCTGTTGGCCCGTTCTCTGCTCCTGTAGTTTGTTGTGCTGAGGCTGATGCTGCTTCTCCTGACATGTCGTAGTAGTTTGGCATGTGACTGCTGTTGCCGTGGTTGTAGTACTTACTGCTTACTGGAGCTCCCCTATGTTTAGGATCTCAGCTCCGCTACCACGTTAAAAACGGTTGCTACTTTTACTTACAAGTGCAAGTGCTGTAGTGTTCAAACAAACAGTCAACCAATGTAGTCTGCAGCTGCCAACCTTTTGACTCATGCGATGTAGTGAGCTCAAGGCCTGCAGTAGTGAACATACATGCAACACAAATGCAGGAAGTGAAGCATGTAGTTTGACGTGAGTGAGTGAGTGAGTGAGTGAGTGAGTGAGTGAGTGAGTGAGTGAGTGAGTGAGTGAGTGAGTGAGTGAGTGAGTGAGTGAGGGAGTGAGTGAGTGAGTGAGTGAGTGAGTGAGTGAGTGAGTGAGTGAGTGAGTGAGTGAGTGAGTGAGCGAGTGAGTGAGTGAGTGAGTGAGTGAGTGTGTCAAGGTGGGGGGTGTGGCGCTGAGTTGACTGAGGTGAAGTGAGGAACCCGAATTGTTCAGCCCTCTGCTTGTTGGTTTCTTGGGTCCTTCCCGCCGGGTGCCCCGGAATCGCCCCGTTTTCCGGAATCGCGCTGAAGTGTAGCGCTCGGAGGGCATCCAAATCGGCGAAGCGAGGAAAGGAGCGGAGCGGCGTTTCGAGGCTGGAGCGGGGGCAGTTGAGGCGCGCTTTTATTTGTTTGGGCAACTACGCGGGTCTGGCATTTCGTGAGGTTTTTTTTTCTCCTTGTTTTTTTTTGGGGGGGGGGGTAGAGGAATACCAAAAGGATAACCAAAGCGAGAACGAAGAGGATAACCAAGAGAAACTCACCAAAAGGACAACCCTAGGCGTTTGCCTCATGGGACATGGAGGCCCCAACGGTTTGTCTTGACCCCTTCCCTAGAGAACGGGCCTGGATTTGAGGGGGTCTCGCCCCGATGTGTGATGGGCGGGGGACGACATTTTCGCATTTGATGATTTATTTTTAAGTCTTAGCCTTTGGCTAAAGACACAATCTGCGATGCTTGCTGCTTTCGGCTCAGAGGAAGCTAGAGCATTGTAGCCATTGTAGCTTGCTGATTCTGATTACTGCCGGAGACCGTTTTCCCGCCCGTGTCTCCGATCAGCAATTGCCATGGAAAGGTGCCGGAGGCTAGCGAGTATGACACACGGACACTGATTCTGGCGGCCGAGATTTTGGCTGGGAAATGCGATTGCGCAAAGCACTTGATTGACCCTTGTTCCATTGAGCCGCCGACTCCAGGTTTGGGCATTTGACGAGTTGCTACAACCTTTGCAACGCAGAGGTGTGAGTGTCTTGCATAAAGGCATGCCAGAGCCGGCCCACAGCTTGATGGCGCAGCCAGCACCAGCGGCCGCGAGCTCTGCCAGCCCTGCTGCCTCCTTCCGACCGAGGGGCATGACAGTTTCAATGGGCCCAACAGTGCCCCATTGCGACCCGTCACGACCCATCAAAGTGCTTGACTTGCCCGGAGCCCAAGCATGCTTGCGCTGGTGACCTTGTGGTCTGTGCTGACATTGAGGGCAGGGCCCACAGCAGACTTGGTTTTGTGGTAATCGGCAGTCGGCCTTCGAAGCGTGCTGCGTTTTCTGCAGGATTCCCTGCAGTCGGCAGTCGGCTACAGGGGCTGCGTCTGCTCACGGTACTGCATTGTTCATGCGCAATAAAGTGCCTGGAAATCGCACCTTGAAAGGTCACATAGGGCATTGCATGGATACAGAGCCACATCTTGACCCAGGGCCAACATGTCTAAGACATGGACAACCTTTGCAACACAGAGGTGTGAATAACCTGCAGAACGGCATGCCAGAGCGTGCCCGCAGCTTGATGGCGCAGCCAACAGCAGCCGCGAGCCCCGCCAGCCCGGCGGGGTGCCCTGCTGATGAAATTGACACGCCTCTTCTGCTTCCTTCCGGCCGAGGCATGACAGTTTCAATGGGCCCAACGGCGTCCTTGCGACCCATCACGACCCATCAAAGTGCTTGACTTAGCGGAGCCCAAACATGCAACAGTCTTTGTGCTTGTGGGCTCTTGCTCAAACATAGTAAGCGTTGCCCGCGGAGCTTGCTGAAGTGGAAAAGCGCCCACGTGGAAGGCCGCTTCAAAACAGTTGTGCGTGTTGGGGCAGAGGATGTATCCCACGCAGCAGCATAGTGCGCAATGAAATGAGGGACCTTTATCTTGGTCAGCGCCGCTCACTTGTGCTCCCGGCTTGGGCCTTTACTCTAGGCCCCTAGGCTTGGCAGCACAGTGTGCGCAGCTGCCCGTGGTAACAGGCAGTCGGCTTCGCAGTAAGCTGCTTGCTACGGCTTCCGAAAGATTTGTTTTGTTGTTCATCAAGATTGGGCAGCGGAACCCTTGACATTTGACAGTTTCCGCCTGCTCGGCTTTGCAGCTTTTGACGCCGAACCACAAGCAAACATCGCAAGTTTGCCAAGTGGACCCAAGCAGAAGTCTTTCGACGAGGATGCAAGATTTATAGCTCGAGCTATCTCACTAGCCGTTTCCACTTGCGTGAAAGGAGTTGGAGACAGAAGGCTCTCCTGCAGCGCTACTGAAGCACGCGCCGCCCAGGCGCTTGGGCTGCAATGGTGAAATCAGTTCCATTCAGACAGCAGTCTGGCGCACCTGTTGGAAAGCCCCGATCTTTGGAACTTGGCAGTCAAGCAGGGGTGTTGCGAGCCTTTCAATGGATGAGCGAAACACAAGGGGCTCGTGCTGCAAAACGGGATCTTCAGGCATTAAACGACAACGTGCGTCTGCGTTCAGTCACGCACACAGCAGCCATATAAACACAAGGGCAGAACTTTCGTCTGATGTCCTTTTGTCAGAGCAGTATGCGGATTGCCCAGTATTTCCACTCACTACTCCTTACCCGTTGTCAGGTCGCCTGTTGCTGCACATAGAAGCGCTGGTTGCGATCTATGACTGCTCGCGGCAGGTGAGAACCTCTTGCAGAAGGTCCGCAGCTTGCGTTGAACTGTGGCGTGGACGAAGTGTGGAAGCTCATTCTGGCAGAGACTTGCCCGCCCTTGTTTCAACTGGGAGGGAAACATGGTTTAGCTTGCAACATTGTTCTTTTCCGCAAGGCAGTGTTTAGGCGCCATAGGAGCCTAAGCACGCTATGCAAAACATTGAGATTTCGCGGGGGCGAACAAGAACGTGTTTTGTTGCGTGGCCTCAGAAACAGGGGCCGCAGCACATGTACAAACCCTTCGTTCGCGCTGTTCTTGTTTCGCAGGCCTGCTTCAGACAATGATGCCCTTGTAGCAGCAAGCCAGGAGAAGGGCTACCTCCGAGCGGTTTGCGACTAACGTCCTGCAAGCTGAGCACTGTCAGGTTTGCCAACGCCAGTGGCATCAAGGTAATCTGCAAGGCTGGAAGGCGCTTGGGTGGAGATTGCGCACAAGTCATTCGCGCGATCAAAATCCCCAAGGAACCCACCCTTTTTCGGGGCGGTGCCGGAAGGATTTGCGCAGAGCGCGGAAGCTCGAGCAAGCTTCCGCGGAGCATAGTGCAAAGTCTGCTTTCGCGGAATGCCGCCGACTCTAATTTTGTTGGCTTGTGTTGCGCGTTGCAAAGAAGGAGCTGCCAGCAGGCAGCATTGATTTTCTCAGAAAAGTGGCTTTCATGCATGCAAGCGGGTACGCGCAAACAAAGCTTGTTCTTAGTGCCACACACAATGCGAGTAGCTACTGTGTTGACCCCAGCAAGCCCATCAAAACGTATCCCTTGCATCTTGGTCGCTGCTCATTCAATCTACACGGCACAGACTTAGAAGTGTCATGGCTGACCGGTTTGGAAAACCATGCAGGCGCCGACCGTGCTGAATGCCGAGCCAGGTTCCTCCCGGTTTGGCGCTGGCTTTGCAAAATTTATCACCGCGCAAGCCTGCCTCACGCGCAACGCGGCAGTAATACTGGGTAGAACCCTTCCTGAAGACAACTGCGCTGCATCCTTCCTGTAATGCGGTCAGGGTCTGTGACGACAACGTTGCTTGAGATTACCATGGTGAACTCAGCTCCATTCCAACAGCAATCTTAAACCTTTTCAAAAGCCCTGGGCAGTCAAGTAGCGGTGTTGCAAGCCTTTCAGGGCTCAGCAAGACACAAGGGTGCCCCGCTTACTACTCCTTTAGTTTACCCTTTGTCAGGTCAGCCCAAATAGATGCAGCTCATACGCATAAACATGCAGATTGCCTAGCAACATGCTCAACATGCCACCTTAGCCTTCACCTATTTTAGAACTGCCCTGCCTCGCGGAAGTGCCCCGCGAAACCCCCCCTGCTCGACACCGATCGAAACAGCGATCTATCGCTTAAGGAGCTGATTGCCGGTGGTGAGAGCAAAGGTATGTACAGAAAGAACCCACCAGTGTGTCGGATTCTGGCTTCGCTGATCGCCGTGCCGCGCTTGCCACACATTTCTTCGTAAACATGCAGATTGCCTAGCAACATGCTCAACATGCCACCTTAGCCTTCACCTATTTTAGAACTGCCCTGCCTCGCGGAAGTGCCCCGCGAAACCCCCCCTGCTCGACACCGATCGAAACAGCGATCTATCGCTTAAGGAGCTGATTGCCGGTGGTGAGAGCAAAGGTATGTACAGAAAGAACCCACCAGTGTGTCGGATTCTGGCTTCGCTGATCGCCGTGCCGCGCTTGCCACACATTTCTTCGAATAGAAAGCCAGTGCCGACTTTGCAAGCTCCGCAGTGTCTTGAGTGTCTTGGCCTTTACTCTCCCTGCTTGGCGCTGCGCGTGTTTTTCCCGCTCAAGATGCCCAAGCGAACATGTCTAGATGTGGACATTTTGACAATCAGGTAGCACGGAGGCGGAAGGTTTGCGGAATGTGTGTTTCCGCGGAAGGTCGAGGAAGGGATGTGGTCGATTTGCGCGAACAGGAAGAACTAGCAGATCGTGCGCTCGAATTCTCCGCGGAAGCAGCACACTGTCAGACTCAGAGCAAAGCGAATGGGGTACGCGGTCTGGAGCAGAATTCGGATTGCCTGACCCAGTGGTTCGCAGAAGTTACTGGGGGTTCGCAGAACTTGCTTGGGTTCGGGGTGCCGCTCTTGGCTTTCGCGGGAATTCGTGGCATGCGGTTTGCAGCTTGCCAAAAGGGCCAGGACTTTCCGACCGGTGAGAAGGGGGCGGGGGATCACAGAAATTTCACAAGAGGCGGGGGAGTTGCAGAAGTTCGTGGGAGGTGCCGGGAGTTCGCAGAATTTCGCAGAAGCCGGGATTCGCCGAAGTTTGGTTTCATACTGGTTTGTCTGGGTGCTGCGCTGGTTTTGCCTTTACTGCACACTGTAAACCGATCTCGTGCTTCCTGAAGGCTCGCTTCCAGATGTCCGGGCCTGCAAGTTCCAAAGGCTGAGGGAATGCATTGCTTGCAGCAATAATAGTGTAGAGGATCATTTCTGCAATGCAGTCAGGGTCTGTGACGACAACGTTGCTTGAGATTGCCATGGTGAACTCAGCTCCATTCCAACAGCAGCTTGGAAAGCCCTGAGCAGTCAAGTAGGAGTGTTGCGAGCCTTGTGCTCAGCAAAGCACAAGGGTGCCCCCGGTTGCTACTCCTTTAGTTTACCCTTTATCAGGTCAGCCCGCCGGCTGCTGCAAATAGATGCAGCTCTTTCGCATAAACACGCAGATTGTCTAGCAACATGCTCAACATGCCACCTTAGCCTTCACCTATTTTAGAACTGCCCTGCCTCGCGGAAGTGCCCCGCGAAACCCCCCCTCGCAGAGCTTCGAATAGAAAGCCAGTGCCGACTTTGCAAGCTCCGCAGTGTCTTGAGTGTCTTGGCCTTTACTCTCCCTGCTTGGCGCTGAGCGTGTTTTTCCCGCTCAAGATGCTCAAGCGAACATGTCTAGATGTGGACATTTTGACAATCAGGTAGCACGGAGGCGGAAGGTTTGCGGAATGTGTGTTTCCGCGGAAGGTCGAGGAAGGGATGTGGTCGATTTGCGCGAACAGGAAGAACTAGCAGATCGTGCGCTCGAATTCTCCGCGGAAGCAGCACACTGTCAGACTCAGAGCAAAGCGAATGGGGTACGCGGTCTGGAGCAGAATTCGGATTGCCTGACCCAGTGGTTCGCAGAAGTTACTGGGGGTTCGCAGAACTTGCTTGGGTTCGGGGTGCCGCTCTTGGCTTTCGCGGGAATTCGTGGCATGCAGTTTGCAGCTTGCCAAAAGGGCCAGGACTTTCCGACCGGTGAGAAGGGGGCGGGGGATCACAGAAATTTCACAAGAGGCGGGGGAGTTGCAGAAGTTCGTGGGAGGCAGAAGCCGTTCATACTGGTTTGTCTGGGTGCTGCGCTGGTTTTGCCTTTACTGCACACTGTAAACCGATCTCGTGCTTCCTGAAGGCTCGCTTCCAGATGTCCGGGCCTGCAAATTCCAAAGGCTGAGGGAATGCATTGCTTGCAGCAATAATCGTGTAGAGGATCATTTCTGCAATGCAGTCAGGGTCTGTGACGACAACGTTGCTTGAGATTGCCATGGTGAACTCAGCTCCATTCCAACAGCAGCTTGGAAAGCCCTGAGCAGTCAAGTAGGAGTGTTGCAATCAATTGTTACACGTTTCGGATTTGCGCTCGTTTTGCGGGTATGTGCGCCCTTTTTGCGGGTATTGGCACCCGTTTTGCAGGTATGTTTTTGCTAGAACACCGCGCAACGGGCTATACAAGAAGGAGAAGCCAGAACAGCAAAAATTGCTCGAAGCAAAAAAATCGCCAAATCCCCTGCAAAACGCGATATGCGGCGGCTCAGCACAGCCCAGCTACAGGTGGTGGGGATTCACCAAAAGAAGAGCCTCTTCCTACACGTCGAAAACCTCCCGAATGCTCAAAGTGCTTTCAAATTCAGCAAGGGGACACCTAAGGATCCGAGTCTTCTAAGGAGGTACTTTAACCCTCTCAACCCCACGCCATTTTGTAGGGACGGGTATCAACTCACCCTGATCCCAGAAGATCCAGGTACCAGTAGCAGGTACCCAGGACACTCACCTCTGGACTTTGCATGATGGATTTTTCTGGTTACTAAACATGCTTTGACTCCGTCCATCTTAGTCGACCTGAACCCTGAACTCAGCACCATTCCTGTCAGAGAGTGGCGCTGCAAACTGTTCCGTTCCATCGGCCTTGCTTGAGCCCTAACAAACATCTCACCCTAGCAGGTGACAGCCTCCTTGCACTGCAAAGTGCAAGGGCTAGAGGTGACGCGATCGGACAGCGTGTGGAATGGCCGTTCCGATGGGCTCGCAAGCGCACATGGATCGATGTCACCATTGGTACAGCGATGGTGATTCAACCCACCCAGCTTTGAGTAAACAAAACAGACAAACAGACTTGCTGTCAACCATTATTACAACGGGACAATCAGTCGTCACTTTCAGAGAAGTGATTGAATTTCAGTCACAGTGGCCAGTTGATGTTTAAAAGCAGCAACTTGGCTATCCAGGCGCCCTCAAACTCTTGGGCATTGCAATGCGTTGCAGAGGTGCTGCGCTCGCGGGACAGATCGCTGCTTGCCCACAGATGCCCCATTGTTTCGTTTGCTTGCAAGGCGGATGGGCTTCTTCCCTTTTCGTCGGCCCGGCCTAGAACAGAGGGCAGCGCAGAAACCAGAAGCTGACTCGTGCAGTGACTCGTGCAGGAGTCCGGGCGCGACTTGACAGCCGCAGCCTGTGAGTGACAACGCACGTGATTTGACCCGATGTCGTGGCTGGTGGGACATCGGGCCATTCTTGGCCCAATACTTCACTACTTGATTGGAAAGAGCCAAAGAGCTGCTTTCGGACACAAAAAAATCTAGCAGTCCAGTCCGGCGAGCCCAAAGTGAGAAAAAAGGTGCTTGTCAGAATCAAGTCTGCGTTTGCTAGATGGCGGATTTGGAGAATCTCACAATGGGGTCGGATTGAGCTTTCAAAATTTTGCCCATGGGTGGACCACTCGCTTTTGTGCGTCGTAAGGCACTGTTTTTTCGTTGGAAACAAGCTGCTTGTCGAACAGGTGAGTGTCTTGGCATGGTGATTTCGGGAACGTTTTCCAGCTGCATTGCCACCCACGGTGGCTTCCTTCTCATTTCAAGCCTCACGATCATGTTGTTTTTTTTCTCTTTTATTTTTCTCTCTCTCTCTGTCTCTCTCTCTCTCTCTCTCTCTCTCTCTCCCTCTCTCTCTCTCTCTCTCTCTCTCCTTTTCTCTCTCTCTCGCTCTTGCGATCTGTTTTCCAGCTCGCTCTCTCCTTCCCTTGCACTGTTTTTTCCTTATTTTTAATTTTCTCGGTCTATTTCTCTCTCACGTGTTTTTTCTCTTTCACACCCAGTTTGTGCGGATCAAAGATCGAATAAGCCAGCGTACGGGCCGCTGCCACTTTGCACTTTGAGGTGAGACCCAACTCCGCGAACTCCGTTGGGTTTTGCGCGCGCGCGCGCGTGTGTGTGTTTGTGTTTGTGTGTGTGTGTGTGTGTCTGTTTTTGACCAATGTTGATCGCCCGCAACCATTTGGCTCAAGGCCCTTTTTCTGTATCATAGCAATACTCATGATTGCGTGACAAAAGGAACCTTTGCAGGCCGCTTACAGGATTATACAACAACACAATCCATCAGGGACAATCCATCCTCCAATCATCCATATTGGCATATAATATTGGACTCTTCTCCGGAATAGATCCAGGGACCACATCTACTACCACAAGGTACCAGTTCCCTTCTGGGATAGGTACCCCCGGCAGTGGGCCTCAATTTGTGGTAGCGGAGCGAAGCATCACAGGCTACTTCACTCAGGTAGCTGCGGAGCAGGTTTCCTGTCAGGACTGCGTAGTGCTTACCACCGCCAGTCATGTCAATCACATCATGCTGACTTGGCACCCTTATCCTGACCTTGAGGGCGCCTTGGGGAATCGAACCCCTGACCTCTTAGGATATAGGCTGATAACGCCTTATCCTGTGATCAATTTGTGGTAGCGGAGCGGGTTTTCCGCAGAGATCCAAAGAGAAATGTCATCCGATGGAGAAGACTTCATGGAAGCCTATTCAAGTATGGCCAAATCATCCGGCTATACGGAGGAAACACTCAACTTATCGATGACCGCCAAGCAGCCGCCATCGTACGACGGAAAAGTCAGCTGGTTCAGGTATGAAGAACTCGTGGACGACTGGGTGACAATCACCACGGTGGAAGCACCCAAGAGAGGACCACTCCTCAAAAGCAGACTCACAGGAGATGCTTACATGCACAAGGCAGTCCGCCAAAATGACCTTTTGCAAGATCCTGATGAAGGAGTCAACTATTTCAAGAACACGCTGAAGAAGTACTTCCTGAAAGGTGCGACCAACGTGTATCTGTACAGGCTCCTCAGTTTCTTCAATCACAGAAGGCAGAACCAAGAGTTCCTCATTTTCACCTCCAAGTTCGAAATCCTTCTCATGAGATTGAAGGCAGCATGGATGGACTTGATGCCCGTCTTCACGGCACAGTCCCCATCATTTCGACAGTCCGTACAGGAAGCAAACAACAGAACAATTGCTCGACATCAGCAAGCAGCCGGTGTTCGAGCACCGCCTCCAGTCCTGCTAAATGAGGATGATCCGACAGTCCTCAGACAGTATATCACGGGAATGCAGGACAGACAGCGGGACGCATTTCCTTTCAGAAATAATCTCATTGCGCAGTTTTTCATCATTCAGAGTGAATTGTCAGATCAGCAGAGAGAAAGACTGACCAGTGCTATGTCACTGAGAAACATTTCGCTCGAGAACTACTCCTATGAGATGCTGAAGACGCATTACCATGAACTCTTCATCACAACTAGGACATCCATCCAAGATCCATCCATCCGACCTCAAGGAGGCAACCGAAGCAACACATTCTTCATCCTCGAACAAGGTGAATACGAAGGAGAAGAAGGCTTTTGGGTTGAAGATGAAGATGGACTTGAAGGATTCATGTCGAACAACGATGAAGAGACATTCTGGGTCCTCGAAGAGAACGATGCGTTCATAGCAAGAAAAGTGTCAGGGCGGAATCTCAGATTCAAAAAGAGAAAAGGAAAAGGAAAATCAGGAAACAAAAAGGGCAGTCACCAACGAGGTGGCTTTAAACCCTTCCGAAAAAGCGGTTCTGGCGGGAAGGCCAATATGGCCAATGAAAACTATGATCCCTACGACCAGGCATATTGGGGAAAAGGCAAAGGAAAGAAGGGAAAGAAAGGAAAATCCAAATTCCAATATCCCTATGATGGAGACAAAGGTTATCCATCCACAACTCCTCCATGCAGTACCAACATCGACGTCCTTGAACAAGGAACTGTACCGATCCTCCTCAGCATCAGTCAGATGCGTAACCTCTAGACCATCGAGCACACACCTCAATGTGACAAGATCACATGCAAGGCCTTTGGCATGAAGTTCCAGTATCCGGTACAGGACATGCACTCGTTGACCTCGCGGGAGTTGCAAGAGTGAAAGCACATGGAGAAATTGCCATCAAGGGCCTCACCAACTACGTCTACTATGATGACAACAGCATCAAGTTTCCCTCCGGGGATATCTCCAAGA
Source organism: Effrenium voratum (assembly GCA_963377175.1). NCBI lineage: Eukaryota > Dinophyceae > Suessiales > Symbiodiniaceae > Effrenium > Effrenium voratum. The sequence continues at coordinate 1,725,159 of CAUJNA010003427.1, forward strand.
GTGAAACTGTCTGTGCATCCAAATCATCCGAGACGAAGGAGGACCTAGCAACTCCTAAAATCATTGGGTCTCAAAAGCAGGACTCTGCGGGAGTGCGGAAGCCTTCCTCAGGAATTGCCCTCAGGGGCGTGTGCTGCAGAGGCTGCGGGTTGGGGTCCTCGCTGGACTGCACGAAGTCGTCCAAGTAGAAATGGCTCGTGATGAACGTGGTGGCCTTGCGGTCCGGCTGCTCCAGGGGCAGCGGCTCATTCCGCTCCAGGTAGCCCACCACCTGCTCGAAGCGCGGGCGCTGGCTGAAGCCGTGGGCCCGAAGCGTCTTCATCACTTTAAGGGTTACTGCGCGGCAACTTCGCCCGCTGCGCGTTCGACGCCCCTGCGCTCGGCGCGCGCGTAGCGCAGCTGGGGTACCTGGCGGTGCACTGCCTCTGTCAGCCGGCTCACATCGTCCAGGTGCCGCTGCCCCGCTTGGGCCAGCCTGCGTTCCCCCAGCCAGTTGTTGAAGGCCCGCGCCTCCTCCAGCTCTCGCTGGCGCTTCAGCAGCAGCGGCTGCAGGTCGTAGCTCGGATAAGTCTTGCGGAACCACCGGAGCATCTGCGGCTCGCTGCGTGGTTCAATGGACAGCATCTCGCTTTTACACTAGTACGCTAGCGCCCGCCGTCAGCCGGTCGTAAGCCGACTGCCTCTCCAGCATGCGCATGGAGCGCTCGCTCGGCCGAGGCGCTTCTTCGGGCTCGGGCCGCACCTCGGGCCGTACCTCTCTGTGTACCTCGGGCTCGGGCTGTACCTCGGCTAACTGTGCCACGGGCTCTGTCTTGGGAGCTGCCTTGGGCTTGGGTGCTGCCTTGGGCTTGGGAGCTGGCATGGCGGCTGCCTTGGTCGCTGCCTTGGGCGCTGCCTTGGGCGCTGCCTTGGGTGCTGTCTTGGGCACGGCTGCCTTGGGCATGGGTGCTGCCTTGGCTGCTGCCTTGGGCGCTGCCTTGGTCATGGGTGCTGGCTTGGGCTTGGGTGGGGGGAGCGCGCTTGCCTTGGGCTTTGGCTCTGTGGGAAATCTCACCCTCTTCGGTCGGAAGGGGGAGTCTATTTCGTATGCTGGCTCCGTGGGCAGGTCGGGGTTCATTTTTTTACTCCTCTGCGGGGGCAGCTCGGGCGGCTTGGGCTTGTTCTTGCTGCCCGGGGGCCTGCCTCTAGGCCTTGGCGCCGGTTGCGCTTGCTTCATCGGTTTTTTTTAATAGAAAATATTTTTTTAAAAGACCTTCGGGGAATTAGACGTGATCCAAAAACAGCACGAAGGACAAGGACGAGCCCCTCAGTCGGACGACTTGCCCTTCCAGGTCTGTCAGCCGGAAGCGCAGGTGTCTCAGGGTGATGGGGCCCCTAACGGCCATGAAGTGCCCATCATCGGAGCCGGGCTCCACAATGGTGCCCACGCCGCTCTTCAGCGTTATCTTGGACAGGATGTCGTCCCCCAGATTGCCCAGCACGCGGCTGGCGTTGGCCAGCTGGGGGTAGCGCAGGTAGACCTCGTTGTATGCCATCATGCGCACGAACTCGAAGACCTGCTGCCCGCCGGAGACGAAGCTCGGGCCGAGCATGTGGTCGATGCTGAAGGGCTTGCTCGGAGAGGCAGCAGGCAAGGTGGGGTAGTCCGCAGCGTCAGAGAACTGCTGCTGCAGCTCCAAATCGTTCAGGATGAGCCGGTTGCCGTCGTAGGCTACGCTCAGGCTGTTCGTGGTCTCGCTATACGCTGCAGTAGCGAAATTGGAGCTGATCCAGGCTGCCAGCCGTGCGCCAGTGTAGGCGCCCTCGGGCAACAACGCCCAGTTCAGAGTCCCAAGCGCAGCGTCGACCCAGTAGAGGCGGCCCCGGTCTGTCGAGAGGAAACTGTCCGCGATTCTGATCTTGTAGACGGCCAGCCTGGCGTCGCTCTGCAGGTGCAGGGACTCTCCCAGGTCGACCTCGAAGTCGCTGTCCGAGCCGGCAACCCTCTTGCGGCTGTCCACGTAGATTGTGGTCATCCTTTTCTTTAGGAAGCCACCAGTTCGGCGAACGATGGGTGGCTGGACTGCTGCAACGGAGGTGCAGCAGGAGATGGTCTCACACCTCGCGTTGATCAGCGTGGAGCTGGCGAACAGCTTCTGGCCCAGGAAGCTGAGCGCCGCTCCCATCGGCTTCTTTTTCCAGTGCGAAACGCTCTTCAAAGCGCACGTAGAACATTTGGCTCTTTGGCTTCAGATAGTAGACGAAGAGGAATCTATAGGGTTCTCGGGTCGCCTGCTCGTAGATCCTGTGCAGCTTGTCCTTCGGCAGCAGGGCGCTGAGCTCTTCGATGACGGCAGAGAAATTGCTGATTGACCCGCACTGCCGCGCTGATGAGCCTCAGCTTCTGGGAGCTCACCCAGGTGCTGATTTGCATGTGCCGGCCTCGAATGAAGAGTGTGTCCAGGGCGCCATGAGGCTTGTGGAGCTGCGGCGTGTCAGCAAAGTCGTCGATAACTACAAGCACCTGGTACTGTTTCTTCATTTCCATCTTCTTGGACGTCTCGGTGATCTTGCGCTGCCTCTGGATGATGCCCCGCAGCGCCGCCTCGTCCCATTCGTCCCAGTAAGCCTGCTCTTTCTCAGCGTTCACCCCCAGGTCCTGCTCTATGTACTTCTTGACGGGAATCCAGCCATCGTCGATCCCGATCGAAGGACTGAAGATGTAGATCCTTTCGAAGACGCCCCGGTACTGCTCCAGAATCAGGCTGATCAGAGCCACTGTTTTGCCGGACTTGCTGGGGCCGAGGAAGATGCCTGTACATGATACCAGGGGCACCACGGGGTCCGAGGGCTGCTTACTGGTATACTCGGTCGTAGGAAACAGCTTGATCTTCCCCATTCGTCCTTTGCCTTACTTCCCAAATTCGACGCAGGGAAGCCGGGCGGCGAATCCAGTTGCCAACGCAGGATTGAGTGGAGCAATCCTGTTGTCAACACAGGATTGAGTGGAGCAATCCTGTTGTCAACGCAGGATTGAGTGGAGCAATCCTGTTGCCAACACAGGATTGAGTGGAGCAATCCTGTGCACCAGGCCCGCACCAGGCCCGCACCAGGCCCGCACCAGGCCCGCACCAGGCCCGCACCAGGCCCGCACCAGGCCCGCACCAGGCCCGCACCAGGCCCGCACCAGGCCCGCACCAAGCCCGCACCAGGCCCGCACCGGCCCCAAAGAGAGCGGTGACGAAGCGGTGACAAGCGGTGACATGCTCGGCGGGCTGGAAATTCGCCGCTTTTCCGGGCCGAAAGCGGAAAACTGACGTCTGGAGCCCGCTTTCGACCGAAAACCTGCGAATTTGGAGGCTCGGGCATCCCACTTGCAGTCCGACACGAAAAACGGACTCTTCGGGCTCGAGCGTTTTGAGCGCTTTTTGCACCAAAAACCGGAGCCGGATGGAGCGGTGACATCAGTGGTGACAAGCTCGGCGGGCTGACGGACCACCTCGGCGGGCTGTCGGACTCCGAGCCTGGACCTTGGCGGGCTGTCGGGCCGCGAAAAACCCTGCGGAGAAGGAGCTCAAAAACTGGGCCCGATTTTACGCACTTTTGCACCCAAAAAGCGAGTGGTGACAAAGCGGTGACAAGCGGTGACGAGTTCAGCGGGCTGGAATTCGCAGGCTTTTCAGGGCAGAAAACGGAATTCGGAGCACGGCGGTCTGGAGCCGGTTTTCGGCGGAAAACGAGCGAACTTGTAGGCTCAGGCACCACTTTGGACGTCTGACACGAAAAAACGAACTTTTCGGGATTTCGGAAAGTTGGCCGATTTGAGCACTTTTTCGACCGAAACGGAGCCGAAAAGCAGTGGTGACATCAGTGGTGACGAAGGATTTTTTGGCCGCAAAATGGCCATTTGGGCAGCTTTTTGGCCCAAAAAGCCCCAATTAATAGGGGACTATAAGCCTTTGTTCCTTACTACTCCGCCCGGTAGGCCGCGTAAGGCAGCCCGCAAGGCCAGGGGCACTGTCGGGAGAGCGTACCACAGCACGTAAGAGGTCATCATCAATAGGCAGGGTACATTTGGCAAAGGGTGGTGGTGAATACTGTGAAAGCAACTCCTCCCACTGTGCATCCCATACTACAGGCTCGTCTTGCCAAAAAGCGCGCGTGGCTCGCATGGCTTCATCGACCGCCTCAGTGGTCCTACATTGCCGACCAGCTTTGTCCAGCACAAGGCCACTGGTCCGGGCAACGCGCGGCGCAGCGACTCTGCATCTATCCCAAACACGGGCCTGACCTGGTGTCGCGGCAATTCGATTAGTGTCGTGAATGACCCCTGGATGCGCACTTGCTAGTGCTCGACCGGCTTCGTAAGTGTTAAGAATGGCTTCGGCAACTAGGCGAGGCACCAAATAGGCCTGATCATTGATGCGCAAGGAGGAGAGAGGGACAGGTCATTTCGCAGAGACTTTGCATAGTGGCGAAAGGGACATGTACGTTGCCGCCTTGAGTACTTTTCAAGGCTTTCCGAATCAGGCAGTGGGCAGGCAGCGTTTGTCGTGGAAGGGGCTGCTCACGCCACCAGGTCCATACAGTGAATTCACAGAGGTCATCAGCAGCATGGACCCTGCGTACCAGTTTGGAATACTGCTCATCGGCGCGGCACCTCCCCCTCTATGATAAGACACTCTGTGGGTACGACTTGCATAACTGAGTCCCCCGGGGAGGGAGAAATGCTAGAGGCGACCTTAAGTGTACCCCACAGCGCTCCATGCTGGCTCGGACGGGTAACAGGCCAGCGTACATGGTATGTGACCCGAGCACTGTCATTGTCCATGGGGTGCCTGAGCAGGAGGCGATCAAGCGCGGATCCGATACCACCGCTCAAATAGGTAGTAAGTTTGGGCGATACACACGAGAAGTGAGCGACAAGGTCTGCCCACATTGGAGTGTTGGGAAGTTGGTTGAAGTCTCCTCCGAGGACAACACACGAGTCGGAAATATGGGCGAGGTGTGAGATTAATCGCGCACCAACTTCCTTAGTCCGAGCGGGATGGACGTAGACGTTGATGACACGGACTTGAGCTCCATACTTTTCGTGGAGTGCGTCCTGCAGAAATCCCGGGATAATTTCAGTATGCTCGATCTGAGTCCACCCTAGGGGGGGGAGGATGCACACGCCACCACTGCCTGTCTGGTCAGGCGGAAGATTGCTGGCAGCAATATTAATGTGTGGGTGGACAGTGGTTAAGGTGGCCGGTTGAGCAGGTGTCCAATTAGTTTCCTGGAGCAACACAAAGCCTTTAACACGGCCAACCTGAATGTGCGCGAGCTTATCATGGTGATTTTGCAGCGCGGCAAGGCTAGTAACATTCCATGTGCAGACGTGGAGATTAGGGGGGCAAGCCTGTGTGTATACGGCAAGCCGCCGTTGGATAGCATGCGCTCCCAGCCCTGCCCATAGATCGGGGTCATAAGTAAAGAGGTCAACTCCCGGATACGCAGTCCGAAATTCATCAAATGTGAAATCCACAGGTAATTCACAGAGATAGCAAAAGCAGGCGAGACTGCGGACACGGAAGAAGGACCTTGATTGGAGTTGGCCGGCATGCAACGTATTCCATGCAAGCCTCATGGCAGATGTAAGATTGAGCAGAGGGATGACTTTGGAGGAGCGAGGGAGCCATCGAACCTCAAAAGTACCTTCATCCCCAGTCATTGTGGCTAAGGAGAACTCTCGGCACGGCCCCAAGGTCATGGCCTAAAAAGGCAATAGAGGGGACGAGCTTGCGCACGAGAGCAAAGCACTCTCTGTCCCGCACCAAGAGAAAGAGCACAGAAGTGCGATCATGGGGTGGCCGGAACAGAGACTTCAGGGAGGAAGGTGTACCATGTGGTCGGCACCCAACCAGTGTCGGTGGGGAGAGCAATAAGGACGACAGTATCAGCACATGCGTGCGCAATGAGGGCTGCAATTTGACATGGCAGATCCAAGCCAGGTCGAGGTTGATAGTTATGCTTGGAAGGGGGGCGGGCGGGCCCTCCAACAGCACGTCCTATGGCAATGAGTCCTTCGTAAGGTGTAGGGTGATCAATACATTGCCACGTGATAGCTCCCTTATGGACATAGCCGAACTCACTAAAGACAGGGAGAGAGTGGTCATCAACGAGTGTTGTTCTCAGAATGATGCCTTTTTCAATTTCGGCCGTGGCAGACTGAATCAATGGCGGCACCTGCAAGCGAGCAATCGGTGAGAAACAATTGTCACTGAGCACCTTGAGAAAACCGCCTGGGCGTAGTGGCAAAGTGTGACCAATACACTCGAATGAGTCGCCCTGGTGAGAAAGTGATGATGGCAGTCCAGCAACCGGGGGGCTGACAACCGACAGTGTGCGCAGCCACTCGATCTCCGCAGTCACCAATGAAGAGTACACAGGAGCGTGCTGCAGGGGCTGTTTGCTCCCACTGTCGAAGCCATAAAAGCATTCCCGCTGAATTGGGCATGTCAGGGTCACAAGTGCCGAGCATGTCAAGAAGGCCAAGCAACTCAAGCTTCGGGAAGAGGGGCTCTTCACCCGAGGACAAGGACCTGAGAGTATATTCAACCGCAGGCGAGCGCCGAATGACGTTCATAATGCTGTTCGCGCGAGAGATAATCAAGGATTGATCGTGGCTCTGACGGTGCTGTCGCGGGTTCTGCGAAGAGCGCTGGCGGAGCAGGCGCTGCGTTGGTTAGCTTGGGCCGCTGATACGGCATGGCCCGAAGAGCATGCCAGTAGTTTTCATCTCCAAAATTGCTCCCAAGCGGAAATGGATTTTGACAGCAAAAGCCTTGTAGGGTCTTATCGAGCTCTTTAAGTACTTGCTGTCGGATGGTAGCGTACTCAACAAGTAGGACGGAGGGAGTGCATGGCTTCCATGTCTGCGGTTCGACTTCTCCGCACTTGAGCTTACGCAAGTAATGTTTGCCGCCGAGAGCAGTGACAACTGCGCTGGGCTTGAAGTAATTTCCAATAAGATCGTGCATGAGACGATCGGGGATGTTGACGTCATGCATAGCATCTTCACCAAAACTGGTGAGTTCAGCATCAACAACCTTTTCTTCGAGGGATGGGAGTCGAAAAGGGAAGTTTAGGCTCGGATTGTCGAAGTATTCGGCCAAGATAGCGGCTGCTGCTTCCTGCTCTTTGTTCGGGAGCTGTGCAATGGGTGCCCCCCACTGAATAATTTGCTGTAAGGCTCGGACAGCGGTGGCAGGCAGAAAGTCAGCCCAAGGGAGGTCAGGCCAGCCTTGTTCGCCGCATTTTTCATGAAAGTCAGCAACCGTGCCAAAGTAGTCAGTCTTGTATAGAAGGTGTCTGGGGTGATAGGCACTAGTTGTGAATCTTATGTGCCCACCCGGCGTGATCCCTCGCGTTCGCAGCCAGGGGGGCAAAGGTGGCGAAACGGGCTTGTGCCTAGGTTTAGGCAGCATCCATCCTTGTTGCCAAGGGTCGGTTTGCCGCGAGGGCACGATGTAGGAGGAATTACTGACAAAAAAGTAACGATTCCTAGATACAGCCGACCATTCGGCAGTATTGATGCGATGTATGCACGACGAAGGCACCCCACATGTGTCCTGGATATATAGTTTGAAGCAGTTGGCCATACTGCCTGCATTTTCAAGCAAACCCTATGCGCCAAACCCATTTCCTGGAGCGCATACATGACAATGTAGACAACGTGGTAGTGAACACTTCGAGTGCCAGTAATGCCAAGCTTGCCACAACCCCTTCCGATCTTGGTGTTGTCCTGACACGGCGAGCCCGCACCAAATATAATGAGCGCGTCTTCGGGCAGCAGGGCTAAAAATTCCCTCAACGCGGCAAAATGATGGTGCACAATTTCCCAAACGTCCGCAAGATAGCGGACAGGGATCCTATGATTGGCGTACGTCCATGTTGCAGGATCAAGATGGTACCCCTGTACGGCCGAAATCACAGTTCTGATGCTGGAATCAAGTTCAGCAATGAGCATAGCACATGGAGGTCCCAACTCCTCTGCAAGAGTGTTCGCAAAGCTGCCACTCCCATCAAAGAAACTGATGATGCCATGTGGGCGGGTAGGACCACGCACCACGTGTCTGAGGCGCAGTTTCCGTCGGGATTGCAGGCACTCTAGGCCAATGGTATCTGCGTTGCAGAGCAGAACGGCCGTAATGAAAGGTAAGAGATGTGTGATTTCCTCACTCCGCAGTCGCACACCTTCCTTTGTTGGGGTGGTAAGCATGGCCAAATTGGCCATCAAAGTGTTCAACCAGCAGAGGTGTGTCATTCTGGATAACCAGGAGGCCAGCAAGGCGTAATCTGATTTTGGCACCCCGGGTCGAAAAATTTAAATTTCGCCCGAGGGATTGCACAAGGGTTTTGGCAAGGCTCGGCTCAGAAGAGACTGAGACGATGTAGAGTGGGAAGGATGAGCGCCCACTAGAGGAGGCCGGCAGTGACAACCAGGTGGCATCTACTAAATTTGCGACCGGCTCGGTGTTGACGAACAATCTTTGATTGTTAGCGTCGACTCCAGTAAGGTGCTGAACATATCCTATGGGCATGAGAGCAAGCAATTTGTTGATAAGCTCTACAGCGCCCTTGTCGGCAATGTCTGGAAGGCTGGCAACAGCTTCACGCACAACATTGGGAGTCAGGGAAGCGTCACAGTGACCAATAGGAACACCATCGGCGACGCATTCCAGCAAGGTCTGCCTGGGGTGTTCAATACTGTCTGTAAGTCGCCAAGCACCATACGCAAGCACCCTTGGCGCGACATAGAGATGCCTTAAGTCTGGTAATTTCTCCTTACCGTGCGGCTCATCTGGCTTAAGGGGGGAAAGTGGTTGGGCCTTGATCGGCTCATGGGTAGCGTTGTGGGTACCTTCACTCGTTGTCGCAGCAGCTGGTTGCACAACTGCAGTATCACTGCAGTATATGTAACATTGTTGCTGAACATTTTCAGGAAGGAGGGACATGACTTGCCCAAAACAACCACTGACATACATAGCTCCACCCTGGTGCCAGCCAATGTGGACAAAGGTAGATTCATGATAAAGGGCGATCTTATTGGAACCCTCAACATGAAATTTGCATATAATTTTGGAGTCTGGCGAGGGGACTTGCGCAGACGCAAGTTCGCAATGCATCCAAGGGAACTCCGATTGAATCGGCCAGTGCATACGGGCGAGGACGGCTTCCTCGAATTGATCAGGACCATACGGCATGGCCAAAATGGAAGCTTGTATGGACGCATGGTCGTTCGTCAGTGTAATGCAGCTGGCATTGAGGCACGAGCGCTGAAAAGGTGAAAGTTTAGCGGGGTCGGGGACAATCACAACAGGGACGCGTGAACCAGACACAAGATCTTGGGGTGGTTTGAAACGTTCCCAATGTTGGGCGGGCGTTTCCAGTGAATTCTTTCTGTTTTTCTTTTTCCCGAGCTCACTCAGCGTTTGCGGCCATCTAATGGTGGCAGTCCAGCTGCCAACGGCAACATGATGTGGTCCCTTGGCAAGTAGGTCTTCAGCGTAGGCACGGGGAACATCAAACCATAGTGCGGTCGAATGTTGTTGCGAAGAGGCATCTTGTACTGTGACAGCTCGAAAATGGTGGCCGCCCGCGTAGGTACACAGCCACTCTAGAGTAGTAAATCCGGTGTAAAAATCAATTGGCGTTGGTTCATGGTAAGCAAACTGTAGTGTGGTGTCAACAGTTGCACCAGGGTGGACGAGTTTAGCGCATCTGTCTTTGATGACAATACGATACGCCCCGTCTTGACAGCTACTGGGAAAGACAACTCCCTGCTCGTTCGCAGTAAGCCGTAGTGCTTCAAATGCTTCCGGCGTAATTTGGGCAGCAAGGTAACCAATGAATGGAGCGACAGGAATTCCCTGACTGCGCAGGAAGTCACAAACTTGCGTGACATCATAAGCGTGCTTTCTTACCACAAACACGACTGGGTCCTGAGTAAGTTCCTGTGAATCAATACCTTCATAGGCCTGGTGCAAGCTGATTCCAAAAATCTCGGAGGCGTGAGAGGTGGCTAGCGCAAACTGCAGTGCCCACTGGTAAGCATTGGGATTGCAGGTGGAGCTGTTGTGACTCTGGTAGCTAATCACCTCAGTGCTGCGTCGGTCGCCACCTGTCCGCAGTGCAAGGGGGTTAGATGTGTCAGCGAGGAAACCATATCGCACGGGCAGACTAAAGTCGACCGATACAAGGTCAACATGCTTGGGCTTCGCAGCAATTATATTCCAGTCACGAGCTAGGTTACCAATTCGGGTATTTTCATCGGGCGACTGCTGCAACCCAAACGCAATGATGTGATGCGTGTCCTCTTGTCAACACGTATGTGCCCCATGCAGTCAATGGTCCTGAGGTGCCTGATGAGTTGCGGCGAGTATTCACTAATACCTCTCGCTAGTACAGGCACCGCAGATTTATTGCCAAAGAACTGCAAGCAATATGTCGGGATGTGTGCATTTACAAGTCTTGTAATGGGGCCAAGGTGTTTTTCCAAGGAGATTGCCATGCAGCCAGGATGCTGCTGCCTAAAATTCAGTGCAAAACTCACATCCTGTGCATGGGTGGTGAGTACCCAGAAGTTTTCTGGAAGTGACAATTTGATGCCACTCGGTCTTGCAGCGAAAACAAAGACATGTGGCACTTGCAGCATCTTGGGATGACTTGTGAGGTTGCGAAGCGCTTCATTCAGTGCCTCTTCTTTTTGTTTATCATTCCATTCTTCAAACTGCAGTGCAAGGGGTTCCTCAAAAATAGACTGCCATTCATCTTCGCAAAGGTCTATTTCACAAAGTGCTTCCGTGTCGTTTGCCACCTCACAGCTGTGATTCCCATCATGCTGATGTGGCTCAGGATTTGGAGAGCCAGGTCTTTGTACAGCCTTTACATTAGAGATCCCTGGACCGATGTGATAAGGCCCACATTGTGTATTCATAGGAGTATCTGAGTAGTTATCCAAAGCAGTGTTAAGGGGCTCAAGAGGATCTTTGGCGGCAGCCTTGCTAGGAGTATCCATATGAGTGATAGCAACGCTCTGACTCTGGCATGGAATGGTTTTGAAGGCATGTCCGTAGTAAGACATCTTGGGGTGAGTCGTGTCAACAGGAGTCTTATCATCGATATTATCATCACTATCTGGCACAGGGATGGTGACTCCCGAGGGAGCGGGCGGGGCGCTAGTAGCACCACCGCTCCGCCTTCCCTGATTTGCATTGTTTTCTAGTGGAGTGAAGAAAGACCGGATAGGCTCCTGAGGTGCCACAGGCTTACCCGCCGCTCCTTTCTTGGCTTTGGATTTGTTCTGTAAGGATTTTCCTTTGGAGTCCCTTGTTCTCTTAGCCTGGTCTGTAGACTTACCCAGTATCAAATTTGGTTCACCCTTACTTTGTTCATTCTTAGTACCCTTTAAGGGCATATCTTTGATGACAGGCGAAACAAAATTTGATGAGGCATTCACTCTGCCAGATTTCTTCGCTTCAGCTTCCCTCATTGGTCACTTAGCCCTAAATTTTGAGAGCACAATAGCTGCTCAGCCCCTGAGGGAATTTGGGTTAGTGCACACTGGGGTCACGGCAAGGCAGGTCAATAGACTAGGCGAGGCAGTGCCTCACACTAGCAGTGAGTTGGTCACACAGACTAGGCGAGGCAATGCCTCACCCTAGCAGTGAATTGGTCACACAAACTAGGCGAGGCAGTGCCTCACACTAGCAGTGAGTGGACACGCAAAGGAGGATAATTCAACTTAGGCCAGGTGGGCAGTGCCCAACACTGTTCTAAAGTTGATTTTGGCCGGTGTTATTTATTTTGAGTTGGAAATGAGCACTTTCAAGTAGTCACAGGGAATACTGAAAGCTTTCAGGCATACAAAAGTGTCCCTATACAAGTTGTGTGGGCACAGGGTAGTGCAAGTGAGAGCAAGTTATGTTCCTACGGACACAACCAAAGCAACAACCTACGGGCCTACCCCAAATAAGCAAAGACCCTATTAAGAACCGTACCTAGTTACTCTAGGAGCCTCCACTTTCGGTGACAGAGGGCCTACCACTCGACACCTACTAGTTTCTTGGGCTCGTCGAGCAACTTGAGCCGATACGGCCTTGAGCCAAAATGGCTACGGAGAGGCAAACATATTATGGAGACACCCGGCACGAAATTTTCGATTCGGATAAATTCCCAAATATGGAGATACTCGGCACGAAATTTTCGATTCGGATAAATTCCTAAATTTCCCAAAAAATTGGTCTATTTTTTTGTTTTTTAAGAAATTTTTAAAAAAACAAAATTTTAGCAAAAAAAAAGGGATTTTTCAATCGCACGAAAAAAACAAGCGCTTGTGCTACGGAAATACCGGCTTATAAAAAAATAATTCTAATTGATTAATCAAATAATTTATATTTATATATTTTATTTTTTATTTATTTATTTAAATTAAAATTTATTATAATAAATTAATTTTTATGAATTTATTTCCTTTTTAATATTCAAAATATATGTATTTCTTATGCACCGGTAAGCCGTTGTAGCGGTACTCCGGCCGAATTGTAGTGTTTGTGGCGAGCGGTTATGCTTGTCTTAGGTTTTTCTCCCCGCGGCATAAGTTCTTGTTTTTTCGCGCCCGAAATTTTGCCGTTTTTTTTTTTTTAAAATTTTCGCGGTGTAACCCACCCAAATTTTCCCGAATTTTGGGTCGCTTCTGGCGACGCGGCTCTTAGGTTTCCGGACGTCACTCCCGCAAATGTCTTCAGAATTTGGGTAGTTTTCCGAAAAAAAAAAATACCGGGCCAAATTTCGGGGAAACCTGTCCGAGTCGAAATTTCTCGATTTTTTTTTTGTTTCCGTATATCCGTATTTATTTGTTTCGTAATTTCTGTTTTTCTCTATCTTTGTGTATGCCAATCTGTTTCTTTTTGGTGTTTGTGCTTCTCTGTCTCTATTTGTCTGTCTCTCGGGTTGTCTCGGTTTGTCTTTGTTTGTCTCTATGTGTTCGTGTTTGTCGTTCGTCTCTATTTCCTTGTTTTGTTATGTTTCTTTGTTTATTTCCATGTGTTCGCGTCTGTAAATTTGGTAATTGTTGTTTATATCTGTCTTTGTTTCTATCTTTTTGTTTGTTTGTGTTTGTTTTTGTGGGTCGGATTATAAAGATGGCATATTTTTGCGTTGCCACGTGCTCTTCAAATTGTGTTTTCTCTTTTTCGTATTGTCTATTTTTTTGTTTTTGAATTGTTTGTTGTTTTTTATTTTGTTTGTTTGCCTTTGTTTTTGTTTGTTTGTTTGTATGCTTTTTTATCTCTCTCTTTTTCTCTCTTTTTTTGTTCTCTCTTTTCTCTTTCTTTCTGTTTCTGTCTTTTTTTTTCTTCTTTTCTTCTTTCTCTTTTTTATGTTGGTTTTTGTTTTTTTTTCTTTTTGTTTTTTGTTTTTTCTCTTTGGTTTTCCTTAATGTTGTTTTTTTTCTCTCTATGTCTTTTTGTGTTCTTTTCTTTTTCTTTTTCTCTTTTTTGTTTTCTTGAATTGTTGGGTTTATTGTGTTTATTTAATTTAGGATTCTTTGAGGTGAAGGTTGATTCAGGAGGGTTTTTGGTTATACAATATTAATTTATTATGTATTAATATATTTTATTAATGATTATTTATATGTTAATGATACTTAATATTTATGATTTTGATTTTAGGTTATGATTTTGGTATTTTAAAGACATATAATACATAATTGGTTTGAAGGTTTATAATTATATGTTTTTAAATTTAAAGATTATTAATTATTAAATTTTAATGAATTTATGGATTGATTTTATTAATATATAATATTTTATGATTTTATATTTTTGAAATTGAGTTTGATTTTATGAGAAAAAACAACAAAACAATATATATATATATATTAAAATTACCTAAAATTACAATTGAATATATATATGTTGATTTATTTATATATTTATAATTTTAGATATTTAAATATTTATATATTTAAATATATTTATATATATATATATTTAAATATCTATTTGTTTACTTGTTTATTTATATATTTATATATTTTTATTTTCTTTAATTAATTTATTTTATATTGATTTATTTTAATTTAATTCGATTATTTATATATTATATATATAACCTAGGTTTCCAAAGGCCATTAAAAGAATGGTCGAGGTCGTTAGACTATTTTGTGCCGAAAGACCGTTTTTTTGCGCTTGGCCCTAAATATCCAAAAAATATGGCTTTTGTTGCCCAAGATTTGCTTAGGGTTAGGTCATTGACAGTCATGCCGCTCTTATCCTCCCAGCTGCAAATAACTGCACCCAAGCCACTCATTCCCCGGCTTGCCAAATGTATGGTCGCATCACTTTTCAAAATCGCCAGGTGTCCCGCCTACCGTATATGCATGTATAGATTCTTCGTATGTTGATATGGAAGTCCGGCTTGTATTGAAAATGCTGCAAACTTAGTGGCTTTAGGGCATCGTTGCCGATTAGGCATGTATGGTGGGCCCCTGGAGGTATGATTGTCCATGTTTTTAAATCTATTTTCCATGTTTTTAAATATATTTTCCACGCTAAAAAATGTATTTTCCACGGTTTGTCTATGTTTTGTCCATGCCTAATTTTCTTTCGAAATCGATTAAGCAATCAACAAACAACACGCGATTAGACTCTGTGGAGCTGTGAACAAAAAATGGAAAAACGTGCACGGGCATGTGAGGGACAAGCCAAATTGATATAGCATGGTGACGGCATGTGATTACAACGGGATGAAGCGACTTTAATAGATACTTAGCTTATTTGATAAAAGGCAGCAATATAGTTCTTCAACTTCTCAATGTACAGAAGCGCGCGGGGATGTTAGGAGTCTCAAGTTGACCAAATTGTCTAGATCTATTTTTAATTGCCGAGGGACATTATTTTTATAGCCTTTCGTTTTTTAAATGGTCGAGGCTATTTAAAGAATAGTCGAGGAAACATAAGGTATAATTTTCGATTTTTATTTTATAATTTATTAATTTTAGATTTATCATTATATCTATTTATTTATATATTTCTAAATTAGGTCTCCTTATAATACATGTTTAGCCGTTTTTTGGGGGAGGATTGATTTACTAAAATGAAATATAAAAAAACGGTTTTATTCTAACCTTTCTATTAGAGGGCATACCATCTATATTGTTATGTAATTTTGTATATATAGTTCTCTATTACCACACCAGATTGTGTTTTCCATAAATCTAATCTATAATAATTTTAATTTAATATATATTTATATATCCATCTATCTATGTTTTTTTATCTGCCTAAATCTCTATCTAATTATCTATTATGTGTTTATCTCATCTATTAATTTGTCTATTTATAATTGTATTTAATTATTGTTTTATCAATTTGTTTTTGTTTAGTAAAACCTATGATATTAAATTTATCGAATTCGTTAACCTAATAAGATGAGCCCATTATATCTATGAAACCCGTTAAATAGATTCCTTTGCATAGGTAAAATGGCATCCTATGCAAAATGAATGGTATACAATAATCGGTGGTATATTTCTCATATTATGGTCGGATCCGAATACAAAAATATATTTTTAAATAATTTTAAAAAATATTTAAAATTATTATATTTGTTTTATATTTGCTTTGTATATATATTAGATATATATATATAATTTATGTATTATATTAATTGGTATTATAAATAATTATATAAATTTAATTAATATATTATAATAAAATTAAACCATATTTCAAAATAAATAAATAATTATCAATAAAAGAATATATATATTTAATAAAAATATATATTTTATTAACCTATAGATAGGTATAACTATTATTAATTATTATATATTAAAATATATAATTTTCGATAATATAATTAATTCAATTTAGAATAATTTAATTAATATAATTATATTAAATATATTATAATTTGAATAATTAATTGTAATGAATTAAAAAATTATTATTATAATCTATTTTATTATATTCGAAATTGAATTTTATATTATTCATTAATATATATATATATTGTTTTTTTTTAAAAAAATAATAATAATATAAATATAAATATACCATAAATAAAATATAAAAAATATGTAAAAACTCATTTATTATTTTTTTAAAACATTATAATTAATCAACACAAATTTTGCCCTAAATCAACAAAAATCAATAATCCAATTCCTAATATAATAAATACCATTGTGTATTATTTTTGTTTAATTCAATTAAAAAAAATAAATAACATAATCATCCTTATATATTAAAAAACCATCTATAAACCAACATTAACCTTACAAAAAATAAAAACAATTATAATATTTAAAAATACATATTTGATTTTACCTTAATATCAAATCTTTCCTAATTCCTATTCCGATCCAATATAAAAATTAACATTCATAAGCAAAAATAAATTAATCAATATATCGGAATTAGTATAACGATTATTATTTTAACAAATTTAAAACATATTATCAATATATAATTAACAATATTATTTATATAACAAATATAAAACATCAAATTAAAATTCCTATCACAATACAATATTCAAATCACAAAATATAAATCTATATTAACAATAAATATATATATACTTTCCCAATATCCAAATATAATTTTAATTATTCAAAATCAATTAACCAATAATCTCATTCATTTACAATATATTCAAATCAATAATATAATTTATTCATATAAAAATATCACATATTAAATATTCGAACAAATATAATATAATAATATAAGTTAATCCGATTTTAAGGATATTTAGCCCCAAGCCGAAAATTTAATACCGAATACAAACAAATGGTCTTTATCATTCATCATAATTGTGTTTATTTAATTATTTTCTAAATATACATTATACATATTATTGAATAATTTCATTGTTTTCGAATAATCTTGAATGAATAATCACCTGGTCAAGCAAGCGCTTCGACAAATATCAACTAGAATGAGGGGTTTCCCAAGACTTCAATTGCTAACCCTTAATGTGCTTGCCTTCCACCAAGAAAGGGTAGCAACATCAAAACCCCTAGGGCGATCGATTTCAGTATGTAGTTCCACCACTCGGTTCTCATTTCCTGAGTTTGTTTGAGGTTTCCGAGATTTTCCGCTCCCATCCCACGTGCTTTGCAAGCAATTGGTTGCCAGGGTGCGCTGCCGTGGAAGGCGCAGGCAGCAAAGATCGAAACTTCCTGGCCAAGTCGATGGGAGACACATGCGGCCCTCGTGTTTTCCCTTTTTTGAAGGGAACCTCTGTTTTGGGTTAGATTGAGGGGAAACCCAAGAATGATTACCAGCCAATGTTCTTCTTATTTGTGTTGCTCTTTTTGGGGGGGAGGCCCCAATAAGAGACACACACCCCGCAGAGGTTCTGAAGTCTCACAACTGTCAAACGGCTGCCAAACAGGCCTCTCTCGTAAACGTGCAAATGCACATGATTTCTATTGGGATCACATCTGGAGACCAGTTCAGCTTCGAAAAGTCCTTCCGCAAAATATTACTGTAGTCTTTTGCAGCCCCCATAATCACCCTGTTGACGTTTCGGGGTCCTGGAAGACCAGGTTCCTTCAAAAGCGAGCATTTCTCTGGTGGGGTTCGGTCAGTGACATGTAACACATATGTCTTCTGGGTATGGGTCAAAATTAAACCACCAGGAATCGGACCACAGGTTTTAGTCATTTCCATTTACCAGAGTGCCATTGTGGGTATCTATTTTTGACCCACAGCCTTCTCATGGCACATGCTCCAAACTCACCCCGAAAACAGTCGAGCATCCATGCCGGCAGCGCTCCGGCGACCTCGGGTGACTGAAGGCGCAGGCTTTTCTTGAGGCAACCGTTTTTTCTGGGCTGCCCTCAGATCGCCCGCTAAAAGTGACTAACCTTTAGTGGGTGAAATGGAACCAAAAGGCAAAAAACCTAAGGGGATGGCTGGGAACAGTGGTTGAAAGGGAAATGAAATGGGACACCTGTTTTGGGGGCTCAAACCCAAATCACTGAGAAGTTTGAGAGGGAACCACCTCACGAGTGGCTAGCAGAGGACATGGAAACAGGGCACATAGTGCCTCAACCCCATAGACAACTCGCTGGTCCCCCCTGCTGGGTCATTTCAGCAAAGGTCTGCAACATGCTCTTGCTTTGGGTTGCTTTTGTTACTGCACCTCATGCATTGCACATGTCTGCGCTCAATGGACACCTCGCTCCTTGACCAAATGATGTGTCACGCTGCAGCAGCAGACAGTGGCCACAATGAAAGCCACAGGATTTGTGGTCGTCATGTTGCTTGGCAGTTGCAAACGCAACTAAGGGTCATAGCATGGAGTGAACCCGCCACACCCATTGACACATTGACTTACCTGCATGTGTCCAGGTTTTGATTGTGGCAAAGATCAAGACACAGTATGCAAGTATTCCCATCGCTCTCACTCTCAGGAAAGTGTTCCGTTTCATGGGACTTCAAGGTCTTAGCCCCCTCAAGACTTGCATGTGGCATTGGAGCGTGGAGCCTCAAAGGCATCTGCATTTCCTGCACGTTGCATGAAAAGAAGATGATGGCCGAGGCTAGGTCCTCCAGTAGAGAGGCTAGAACAACGATGCCCAATTTTTTCTGTAGCTACTTTAATAGCCCAGAGGCCTTCTAAGGAGGTACTTAGACCCCTTTTTACCCCACAAAAGCCATCCTCAGGAGGTACTTGGACCCTCTGGGTAGGGGAACGCTCCCAACCAACAAAGGTAAAAGAACGGGCACCTAGCTTAGCTGGGGGACCTAGTAGCGGTTATGGCTGAGGCTTCTTTGCCTTCCTGTCTGGTTGTTTGCGCTGCACGCGTAAAACCAGCGCCTTGGTTTTTTTGCTCTGCGCTTGGATTGAGAGGATACGTGATTGCTTTTTGGTTCACGTTTATCTATCTATTTATTTCTCTATGTATGTATTTGTTTGTATATATTTGCTTTCTCCCTGTTTTCTTCTTCCGGTCGAGTGAGCCGTGAAAAGTCGGCAAGCTTCCTCCGCCACGGAGATGCCAAGCCCTTCCTGGCATGTGAGGGTTGCCAGATCCTGGGCTCTGGGATCAGTTACCAGTAAAACCATGGGGGGGTAATAGAACCACCAGAACGTTTTCCCAAGGATTGGATTGTCATCCAAATTGGGTCCTTGCCTTTCATTTCATGTGGGCAAGGAACCCTAGCTTGCATTTGGCTAAGGCCCCAGGAAAAATTCAAATATGTCCAGTAGGGATGAATTCCGTTCAAAGCCAACAAGGGAAAATCACTTCTTCTTCTTTTTTTCAAAAAACGGCCTTAAGCCAATTATAAAATAACTTCGCTTCGGGCAATCCCCACCCTCCACACTCACGAGCTTACGGCCGTTACAACAAAATCCTCCGCATCCTAGAGACTCGATTCCAAATTCCCACCGGCCCCTTCCCAATGATATTTTGCCGCGCAAGAATGGCAAAGCGCTGCTTCAAGCCCATTTCAAGCTTATTGGCAAGCAACAACTACTTGAAAAAGCCCCTTCCAAAAAGAAACTCAACGGGGGATTAAGCGAAGTTGCTTATTCGCAGCCCAAGGCAACACAAAAGCATCACCCTTTCCGAGCTCAGGGCACACTCAAAACACGAAGCACCAACATGAAATGTAAACCCAACTGTGCGCCGGGCGGGACATTAAGCAAAACCAGACTGGCGAGCTGCTCTGGCGGGATACTGGCGATATCCACTGGCGAATGCTGGCGAACCGCTCCGGCTCGATACTGGACTTGGCAGGATCCACCGGCAAGGGATACTCAGCGGGACGCTCGGTGGGATCCGCTGACGAGCTACTCTGGAATACTCGGCGGGATACTCGGCGGGATCCACTGGCGGGCTGCTCTGGCGGGATACTTGGCGGGATCCACTGGCGAGCTACTCTGGCGGGATACCGGGCGGGATCCACTGGCCAGCTGCTCTGGCCGCTCTGGCGAGATACTCGGCGGGATCCACTGGGCGGGATGCACTGGCCAGCTGCTCTGGCGGGATACTCGGTCGGCCGGATCCACTGGCGAGCCGCTCTGGCGGGATGCTTGGCGGGATCCACTAGCGAGCCGCTCTGGCGGGATACTCGGCCGGATCCACTGGCGAGCCGCTCTGGCGGGATACTCGGCGGGATCCACTGGCAAGCCGCTCTGGCGGGATACTGGGTGGAGGCGTGGTGTAGAACCATCGCAAACGCGGATTCGGACATAAAATCTAACAATCCCTTCCTGTCGGGTGGGGTAAAAAGAAGTTCTTAAGCAACTGGAGGCTAGGCTGGGGAGCAGAGCTCTTGCGGAAATGCCCCAGCGAAGAGTCTCATGTAAGCCGCTGGCATGCCCGCCATCTGCGCTTGCCGCATGACAGCGTTGATGGCCTTGCCAGGCAGAGTTTTGCTTCAGCCGGCCGAAGCCCCGACTCCAAACTTCCCACCTGTTAAAAAGTATATATATATATATATATATATACATATATATATATATATATAAATTATATGTATACATTATATATATATATATGTTACTTGCTTTTCTTTTAACAAACATAGTTTCCATGGGAAATACCTCTTCTTTTCGTCAGGTGCACTACCATACCCTGGAGAGAGCGGGCATTGGGTGTGGGGAAGGAAGCAGGTCTGTGACAAAAAACCAAAGGCCACAAATCTTGCTCCGCTTCTGCACAGACCTCGGGCATGCAGCGCGCCTCCTGGTTTCCAGAAGAAACCGCCACTTCCAGCAACGTCCGGATGTCTGACCTCAGCAGCTCGGCAGCTTCCAACTTGGATCTCGAGTGCGGAAGGCTTAACTCATGTGTCAAACTCGAAACCGAGGGCCAAGCCTTGATTTTGAAACCACGCGGGAAGGGGACAAACGAGCTGGCCAAGGCCCACAGAAAGGCCTTGGCGAGGGCTGTCCGCTAAAAGTGCAACTTGTGGATGAAATGGCTGTGGGTCGGTCAAAACCCTGTACCCCTGGTAAACGGCAAAATAGGTGGCACATGGATGTTTATCCACCTGAAAATGGAGCCATCGGTAATGCACCATGGCCAAATGGAAACTACGACCAAACCAAAAAACATCCAAAAACCTGAGGGGACGGCTGCGAACCATGCCTTGGAAATAAATGCCTTCTCGCCGTGCTACCGTGCGAAAACCCGTCCGCAAAAATGTTTCCCGACAAAACTCGAGCTGGGCGCCCTCACTCCGAGTGGGGTGCAGACCCCACCGCCTGCGAAACCAAGGCGTCTAGGGCTTCAGGGTTAACCTTCAGGGCCATCTGAAAAAGTCACACCCCGTCAACAAAAAGCGACCCCCCAAAGAAGGAATCGTTGTTTGCTTTATGTTTTTTGTTGTTGTCTTTTTATTTTTGCGGGTGATGTCGCACCTTGAGGATATAATTTGCCCAGGCCAACATCGTTGTGGAAATAAATTACCTTTTATGTGATTTGTTCTTGGTTTCGGAGAAACTGGAATTCCCTGTTCTCCACAGTACTGGAAGGTCAAAAGGGTCAGGCGGTTCAAGAGAAGGATTCACAAATCGCCAGACGTCAACGCATTTTGGCCAAAAGGCTCTCTTTTGCTTTCCAACGAACGTCCACAGGTAACCAACCCCGGTGTACCGCACGCCACCGCGCCTTGGGTGACATGACCTGAGCACAAGCAAAGCCCACATCTCAGGGAAAAACCGGCTGCGTGTGGAACTTGCTTTTGAACCACACCAAGACCGGCTCCCAGAAAAGCAGCAACCCATATGCGTGCTTCGCAAAAAAGGGGGAGCAAGAAGACAAGAGCTTGCTCCTCATATGCTGAACAAGGTAAACACTCATTTAGATGGAGTCCTGTCCTACTCGCACCACATACATGGTGGATGTGTTTCCAATAAACCGTCCCATTCTCAGAACCTTTTCAGGCGCGCCGTTCCTGCCGCGAAGCCGCAAAGTTGCCAGTGTACGATGTTTGCGCTAAAAATTGGGGGGAGGGGCAGCCATCTCAGGGTTTGGACCAAGGGTCTTTTTTGAGGTATCTGCAAGAAGCCTTGTGCAGCTCTGGGAACTGTTTGCGGGCTTTAACGTTGATCACCCTGACTCCCAACTGGACTTAAACCAAATAAGATGATATTGGATGGGAGATAGAAAGGAAAACAAATGAATGAGAATGAACGGTCAGGAGACATGCATGCAGCTCCGAAATGCATTTCTATACGTCTATTCTTCACCGTTTCACGATCTCCCTTTGCCTCTCTCTCTCTCTCTCTCTCTCTCTCTCTCTCTTTCTTTCTCTGTCTCTGTCTCTCTCTCTCTCTCTCTCTCTCTGTCTCTCTCCATTTTAAAGTCCTAAGAGAGAGAGAGATATGGAAAGGTGGATAATAGAGCATGAACAAGCTTTGAAGAGAGAGGAAAGAGTGCAGGGTCTCCCGCTCTCCAAATCTCTCCTCACCATCAAGTTCTCTTTTACCCGCTCCAGATAGAGACTTGGGGACGGAGCGGGAAGAACTGATGGTGAACCGTCTGCCGGCTCTATCCATCTCTTGCCTATCTCTTTCACTGGCAGAGGAACCAAGAGTTAACAGATCTTCCAGGAAACATAATGATGGGAAAGCCAAGAGTTGACAGATCTTCCAGGAAACAGAATGTTGGGAAAGAGAACAACAACAGAGATGAAAGGAATGATATGATGGCCCTTCGCTCGCTCGCTTTAATGCTCATTCCATTTCTGGTCTGCGACCGCAAGCTGACCGGCCAAAGGCCAGGCAAAAAGTATTACAATCCATCCTTTAACACGAAACCTGATTGTTGGGTTCTGCAAGACCACCTCTTTGTAAAAGGGAGTGGACGGGGCAGAGCTCAATCCAGCCCAGCTTTGCTTTCCAGCAGTGCTTGCGCACATGGCAAGGCAACAATGAAACAAAGCCAGAAACAGCGATGCTTCTGCAGAGTGCTGCAACCTTAGGCTTGAAATCTCTGGGACTGCCGGTGACTTTGAAATCGACGGCCTTCAAGACTTCTCAGAACTGAATTGAGCTCCCCGTGCACAAAGGCTGATGAGTGAGACAAATCATCATGTCCCCAACGTTAAAGTCCAAAGATTCCACCAAATCGCAGCCAAGAAAACAGCGCTGCGTTCCACGTGTCCTTTCCGGGAAAAAAAAACCAAAAAACGACAGGACACCCAAACCCGGAGCTCATCATAGACGCCCGTGAAGCCGGTCCGAGCCGCCACTGCAGGCGCAGCAAAGGTGGGCGGAGGTGGCGGCAGTTGATGCGCCCCCGGATGGGCCATGAAGCCTGCAGAGGGCACCGTGAAACTGAGCTGAGACTGAAGGAAAGTCGGCTCATATGGGTGTGGCTCAAAATTCAAGAACTGGGGTTACGCAGGTTTTAGTCTTTGGTCCCATTTGCCAAGGTCCATTTTGGTACATGTTGTTGACCCACAGCCGAGGTCCAGACAATAACATATCATCTGTTTAAATGTTGATGGATTGATGACAATCCAAGCAACAAGGCTTTTGATCGTCTTTGAGATCTAGGCAAGCGACGAGATTGCACAAACATCTTGATTACCAGTACCGTTGACCACCAGCCCTGTCACGCAAACATCAACTCGTAGCGTCGGCGGAATTTCTTTGAGTCGAGAGTCGCTTCCGGCTCCAGTCGGACAGCCAAGGTCGGCATCCAAGTAACCAAACTTAGATGAGTTTCACGCGGCAGAGTGATCCGCAGGTGATTCTACTCCGCACGTGTCGCCCCCCTAAAAGAACTCCTGACTCAGCCCAACAAGTGAGGTCTGGTTAACACCCCCAACACGCTTGCCATCCACAATCAACCTGTACAAACAAAGGGGAATCCAACAAGCCTCCAGTGAGGTGCTAAGGTACTTTTCCGCCCATCTGGCAAATGGACGTTTTCAAGACTGAGCCTTTAGGCTCAGAATTGGACATGTTTTGGCCAAAACGGCATGCCCAAGAATATCAAGCACAAGAGTCGCTGGAAGCTTGGCACGCCCGACATCAAGAAAGAGGAACTTGAAGAGTTTGGTCCAGGATCATAGTGTGGTCCAGGACAAAATCTGGTCGCGTCACTTTGAAACCATGGGTTAACACCATGGATTTGTTTGGTATGTACGTTGGGGAACATAGGTGTCCTTTAGATGGCCCTGGTAGATGATTAAACCACCAGGTAAACCAGGGCCATCTATTTTTCTACCAAAACAACCAAAAAAACACACCTATGTTGGGGAATCGAATCATTCCAGGGCTTCTTAGGTGGTGCGAAGTGGATTCGTCCACCCACAGTATCCCCGCTCCCTCCCAAAAACATGGAGCTGCAGGAGATTCCGCTAGGCACAGGGTGAAATCGGCAAAGTGTTCATGTCCTTTCCGTCGGTTGGCCCCTGCAAATCATTTAATCGGGTGCCAGAATGGTGGTCATTCTTTCTGCTTCCTTTCCTCCCCCCCCCCCAAACAAACAAACACAAACAAACACAAACAAACACAAACAAACAGGTTCCGTCAACAAAAAGGCACACCCAGGTAGGTTATAACGATGGTTACTATCCACAAGTCCCCTGCCCCTTCAATTTGAGTACATTTTCTTCTTGAGACCACCTGAGCCACAATCAAAACCCGAATAAAATCCAAATAGCGGCGGAGATCCGCCGCCTTGATTCTTTACATGGTTCTGGGCTTGGACCATTTTCATACCGGGTCTTGAGTAACCAGGTTGAGTTGGAAGGCTGCCCGCCTGGGCCAGGACGAGCGGGAGCCTGAGCCTCGGGCTAGCGTGTCACATGTGAAATCCCCCAGAAGCTATCCACAGACAAGTACACATGTAAAACATATATATATATATACACATATGTATATATGTACACACATGCATACATACATACCCCCCCCCCGACCCGCAAAAAGCTGTGGGAAACAAAAGCAACACACAGTGGGAGCAAAAACATTAAAACACGACAAACCCGCAGAAACAGAGAAAACCATTTTTTTAGATCAACAAAAAAAAGCCAGAAGAAAACACGTGGTTCTCCAGAAGCCGGACCCTGAGCCAGAGCAAGAAAAACCCAAAACAGAAGCAGAAGAACAAACACAAAAGAAACCAAAAGGGGGCGCTCCAAACTAGCAAAACCAAAACAAAAACTGGTCCAGACACCCCAAGACTAGAAAACAAAAACCGGGTGGTCCAGACACCCTGTTTACTAGAAGACCTTGTGGCTGTCTGTCTGGTTTTCACGGGTTTTTGCCCGGGGTTTGGAGCAGGCCATCTGGGTGCGAGGAAATGACGGTTTGACTCCCTCACATAATTCAGATAAAATATCATAGGGAAAGGCAAGCTGGTCATTTGTTCAAGCTGGCTTGTCCCTTAAGGAGCGAAGCACCAATAGAAACTCAAGGTCCATTGGTTCGCAAGTGTAAAATCCATGGCTTTAGGTGTGCACAGTTGCTTTGTTGAATTTCATTGTACGTAGGATGTTTTCCAAGTAGGATTGTTCGTTGAATTTTAAATCGATCGCTTTCCTGGACGAACGTTAAGAAAATAAGGTCTCTGAATTAGACTTTAAATGAATTAGACTTTAAATAGGAATTCCTGTCTAAGTAGGATGCTAACTAGAAGGATCACACGCGGTTGTAATTAACTTGATTAGACCTCTTATCTTGAAATATGTATGTTTAAATGGAGATTCCTGTCAGGCCTTTTCTTAAAAGGACATGTTTGACCACTGTGGCAAAGGCATCTAAACAACCTGGTCTGCATCTTCAAGAAGGGTCCCGTGGGAGGGGGGGTAGCATAACATACATATATACATATATATATATATATGTATATATATACACGTGTGTTTGTATATATGCCTCTGTTGTACTACATAGAATAATACATATATGATCATATATGTATCAGCGTTGCCAGCCCCCCCCCCCCCCAATGGTCGTGGGTCAGACAAGTACCCCCCCCCCATCCCTGTGGTTGTGGTCCTGTGGTTGGGTTGTGGTGGTTTAGGGTTGGTTTAGGGTTGGTTTAGGTTCGGAGGTTTACGGTCTGGGGTTTGGTTTAGGGTTTGGTTTAGGGTGTATTTAGGGTTGGTTTAGGTTTAGGGTTTATTATTTAGGGATTGGTTTAGGGTGTATTTAGGGTGTATTTAGGGTTAGTTTAGGGTTGGTTTAGGGTTGGTTTAGGTTTAGAGGTTTACGGTTTAAGGTTTGGTTTAGTGTGTATTTAGGGTTGGTTTAGGGTTAGTTTAGGGTTGGTTTATGGTTGGTTGTGGGTTGGCTTGTCCTGGGGGTGGGGGTGCCGGGGTGTCGGGGTGCAAGTTTAGGGGGTCGGGGTGAGGGTGGGACCGTAGGCGCCAGGATGCGGGGGCTCGGGGTCTCGGGTTGGGGGGGGGGTCCTGGGGGACCCATACCATCTGGGGGGGGTAGCAACACGGAACACGGGACCATATATTGGCCAGCCCCCCAGCCCCCCCCCCAATGATCTACCTGCTGTGTCTTGAAGTCTGTTTAACTATTTCGTGTGTGTGTGTGTGCGCGGAACATGCACATTTTTAAATGCTAGACGACCTGGTGTCGCGGTGTTCTATGAACTGTATACTCATATTTATGGCGCAGAAACATGAACGTGTATGTACAAAACCTCTGAGCGGATTCTGGTCTCTGGAACCATTCCACATTGAACTGGCCATGATATAAAAGCATTCATCTCTAGTGTTTTCTTGCGTTCTACTCCTACGAAGTGCCTGAAAAACACGATTTTTGGCGTTTTCTTTAATCAATGAAAGCACTAGATCTTACAGTATAAAACAAAAAAACAACCGAGATAATCTTTTTCTGAGCGATATTGTCAAACAACCTGAGGAGGAACCAACAAAAACCGAGAACACCAAACAAACCAAAACCGAGAAAACACCAGGTTTGTTGTTTGTGGGCATTGCTCATCAAGTTTGGCTGTTCTGTTGAGATTTGCTCCCTTGTGTTCTTGTTGACGGTGTGACCATATCGCCGTGCTGCAATTGACATCTTTGGCTGAACACTTTTATCAGCGCAGTCAGCGACCTCAGTCTAGATCAGACTGAAAAGAGTAATCTGCTACAGAAGAGGACTTTGAACAAAATATATTAGAAGTTAAGTAGAATTCAATAAGGGCGGCAGTTGAACTAGATGTTCGATTTTACAACAAAACTCAACAGCTGGCGTTTAATTCTTGACTCAAGCCTCATAAGGCTCCTTACAAGGCTCCTTGTAAGGCTCCTTATAAGGCTCCTTATAAGGCTCCGTATAAGGCTCCTTATAAGGCTCTTTCCTTAAACAACTCCTAACAAGTCTAATTGAAAAGCTCGGCTAGCTTTAAGTCTTTCAATAAAGCTCCGTACGAAGCTCCTTGTAGGGCTAGCTATAAAGATCCTTATAAAGCTCCTGTTTGAAGCTCCTTGTCCTTGTGCAAATCCTTGTAAAACTGCTTGTGAAGTTCCTTATAAGGCCTCTAAGGCTCCTTATACCAAATAGGATGTTGACTACAAAAGCAGGTTGAACAGACAGAAGCTTATGAAACAAACAATTCAGAATGAGCATTCATCCAAGAACTTTCCAACCGTGAATTCCATGTTAATACTTTGTTTTAGTAAGATCATAATCATTTGTCAAAAGAATTTTGATGATTATAATTTGAGCAGAACTTAATAACGATGACATTACTCTTACAAACATGTTTAACATAGAATGGAGTTGATTTAAGTTTGCAGATGCAACAGAACATAGACATTAACTATTCCTATTCAACTATGACTTTTGTTTGTATAATAATTCAAGCAGGATTTAATGGTGAGGGAGTCTAATCTGACAGGCTTTTTGCAATTTGACATGAATATGAAATTCCTGTCCACACTGGTTCTCACATGAACTTCAATTGGAAATTGAGTCGAAGTTGAAAAGCATTATGCAGCTATGTTGGGCTTGCAGATGCGACATAACATGCAGATGGAACATGATACACTGTGACATACAACTGATTTGAGCCCACAGATGGTACAGATTAGTGCAGATGGCGCAGAAAAGGTAGATCATGCGGGGGGGGGGGGGGGGCTGAGCATATATGTATACATATTTCTATCTATACATATGTGATTATTTATATATATATATATATCTATATACATATGTGATTATTTTCGTCCCTCCTCTGCCTTTCTGTCTCACCCTCTCAGGGAATCATTGCCCGAAGTGCTTCGGGGGAAGAAAAAAAAAAGCGGCTGCGCGGCTGCTTCCCGTCCCCAAGTCCCGAGCCGCCAGGTGGGGCGGCAGGCCGTAGTGCGACTGGATCGGCTGCGACTGGATGGGCTGCGTCG
Source organism: Effrenium voratum (assembly GCA_963377175.1). Classification (NCBI taxonomy): domain Eukaryota; class Dinophyceae; order Suessiales; family Symbiodiniaceae; genus Effrenium; species Effrenium voratum. The sequence continues at coordinate 1,753,532 of CAUJNA010003427.1, forward strand.
ACATAGGCTGCATGGGCTGCGTCGACATGGGCTGCATGGGCTGCGTTGGCGGCATCTGCGCTCCATGGACCTGGGTGTTCCCCCCTACCTTAAGGGGGAGGGAATTGGGTGGGGGTCGCTCAATTCCTTTTTCCGGTTTTCAGCATGAAAGGAGTTTCAGGATTCACCCTGCCCAAACTCCATGTTTAATGGGGTGGGGGATGTGGCTATAAACCACTTCCACAATGGTAAGCTCAGGTAGCTTCTGACTTGTGACCATGGCTACTCCCCGAATTTTATCGCCTCTGGGCCCAGAAGAGATCCAGTCTCTGGGGCAACCCAGTTAAATGGGCTCGTAGAACTGGGCTAAGCCTTTCAAGTGCAAAGCTCTCGGGTGTTCCGTTGACTCGGCTGCACATATTTCTATGTGGTGATTCGTCATGCGGAGATTTCACCGGAGAATTGGACTCCCGGCTGGATCGTTGTTCCTGGGACTCCTGCTGACCGTCCAAAAAGAAGGACGCCTTGCATGCGCTTCTTTGGTACATTCCTCAACAGAACCTTAAACCCAGCAGTGTTCAGTTTCAGTGGGACGCCCCAAATCAACGGTTTCCTGTTGGTTGCCAAGTTGCGGCTTGCCTTGTTTTTGGTTAGTGTTCATTCTCTCGAACGGCTCAACCTTCTTCGGATGCAACCTCGGCTTCTCTGGCAAGCAAGTTTATGCCTTTTCAGGCGAAGGCATCAAAAGGCATGGAGACATGCCCCGTGGCAAACTCCAGACCTTTCAAGACCCCGCCTTGCGAAGCTTGTTGTGGATTTGGCCATGGGTCAAAACCCCGTACCCGCAGTGAACATCCCAATCCCCACTAAAATCGGTTCTAACAACTGGTGGTGCCCCGAAAACCCCCAAAATGGGATCCCATTGGTTTTGCCCCACAGGCATTTCAGCCATGAGACTTTGGCCAAAACGCCCTGAGGGCTAAGTGAGCCATCTGCCGCATCTCTTCAACACGGGCCTCCGATTTCGGGTGACGGACGCCGAGGCCACCCAGTCCCACCGGGGCTCCCACTAAACCCAGCGCCACGGAAGGGCACCCTGGCCTGCGGAGGGAATTCCGGGGGACCAGGAACACCGAAAGGTGGGGTCCAAATCCCCCCCCTCCCCCCCTCCCCGGATTTTTCACAGAGTTGCCTTTTTCCCTTTAGAAACGGAAAGGATCCGACATCAGGACATCCCCATCTTTTTTCTTTGTACTCAAACAAATTGGCTTCCGTTTGTGGCGACGGCAGCACACTGCTGGTTTTCTGCTCCAACTAGTCCAATCGCCAATCTATGCCTCAGCAAGTTCGCCAACACTCTTGCCTCGACAAAAACAAAGGACTCCCTAAGAAACACCTGCATTCTAGGTGAGCTCGTAAGCGGTGTGAGTCAAGCTTGACTTGATCCAGTCTTTACAAAATAAAACCCAACATCCACGGCCGCAACCTGTTCCTACGTGAAACTGCGACCCCAAGTCAGTCTTGTTTATCTAGAAAATAGCTTGGATGCGGTTTCTGTGGGTTTCACCTGGTCTTCCCCTTTTTAGTGATCTTTTAGTACTCCTTGAACATGCTACTGGGGTGGATCCACAAAAGCCACATCCACACCGTTTTTTAGAGTTTAAAAGGTATGCTGAACATCATGATCTTCCAGCCCCCGGGTTTCCGCTTTAAAAATAAACACACATTTCGCCAAGTTGCAACTCGGTGCAGCACCATAAGAACATGAATAGGGCAAGCGTCCTTTGAGTCGGCACCCAACCTCCCTAAGACTGGGGGGGAACCAAACTCGACACTGGCTTTCACGGGACAACTCAAACCTCCCAAAGTTTTCGGGGGCACAAATTCATCCAATACTTCAACCTTTGGTTTTGGCCACTAGAGCTTTGAGTTGACTTCTCCACAAGACTTCAAACTCCAAACCGCTCTCAGGTCGAACCTGGAACTACCACCCTTGCAAGCCCAAAGAGTTTTTCTGCTCAAATAAATCGGTGTGGGTCAAAAATAGGTACACAACATGGCTTGCCCTGGTAAATGGAAACAAGGACGAAATCTTGCGGTCCAATTCCAGGTGGTTTAATTTTGACCCATACCCAAATAGATTTACCCTTACAAGTAGACCCTTGCACCCCGCAAAGCCCAGGCTGCTCCTTTCATAGTGAATGCGATGCGACCAAGCCGGGATGGTTCACACCGTTTCCCGCAAGGCAACATGGGGCAAAGAACCACCAGGTCGCCAGCAACAAAACATCTCACTCTGGGCCAGTGCAGCCAAAGCACATGGGAGGCTGTTGAGGCATCTGCGCGACCTGAGAACGCTATCTTGTTCTCGTCCCACACACACACACACATGCGAACCACCACAGGAATACTCTTCTGGGTGTCATATGGGATGTGATCTTTAGTGGTTGGAACATCCTCCAACGTGGTTGGCAGATATTATATATATGTACATATATTCAGGTATTGTCCACTTAAGGGTCCCAAGTAGAATCAGTCCATTGTTCAAAACCCATGCACTGTCTTAAACAAAATCCTTCCAGGGGTTGAAGGTTGAAGACGCAGTTGGACGATGGTGGCCTCTTTTCAGGGGGAGTTGAACATACCATGGGCTATTTGCAGGTTTTAAGTAGCAGGCCACAGGCTCAGTGCTTCAAGGCTCGGCTAGAAGCTTAATTTCTTTTTCGGATTGCGAGACTTCGCGTGAGAGCCGTTTCAAAGCAGAACCCCCCCCCCCCCCCCGTGTCTCCATCTCCCGTGGTCAAGGTTCACCCCTGAAATTTGAATCCGTTCTATCATCACCAGTCAAACAAAGGCCAAAGATTTGGGGGTTGATCAAAAGGTCCTTTATATACATAGAATAATGATTGGGGAAAGCCAGCAACCGTATTTGACATGTCCCAAACAGGAAAAGTTACACATGGTGAAAGCGGGGGCCTAAATCAACCTTGATCCAGCTCCAAGGAAACTCCTCTTGAATCTGTGCCCTCGAGCCAATAAACAAGAGAAAAACGGGGTACACAATCACCACATAGCCCCATTTCCCCTAGCAGTGATCTGGGGGCAGTGGAAATACTCTTAGACTTGCTTGCTCTCAAATTCTGGGACCGAACAGATTGATGTTCTTGTTGGCCTCCGTTTTTGAACCAAAAGGCGGTTCCCCAAACCGTGTTCACTAGATTGGTTGCAAGTAACGCCAACAGGTGGTTCCCCCAAAACCTTCGACACGCGATTTCATTGACCAACCGTTTGCCCCGGTCGCTATGTCTGCGGCTGGCGCGGCGTAGATTTGCCCCGGGGGAGGGCCCTGAGCTGTCGGGCTCTTCAGATCTTGACCCGAAGACCGGGACCCTGCGAAAAGTGATTTGCTTTCCTGGTTGCAAGGTGAAACCCAAAACCGCGCAAAAGTTGTTTTTAAGTTAGGTGTGTTCTTCCTGGTTCAAAGGTAACATGATGGAAACCCAAAAAGGCGAAACAGTTGCTTGTAAGAAAAGTTATTTTGGTGTGCTGGTTGAAAGGTGAATGACGAAAACACGTTGGTTTCATTGTAGAAACAAGGCAGGTCCATTTGAGTAGCCTTTTTCAGGTTGGTGTTGAGGGAAGCTAACAACAAAACCCATCATTGTGGGGCGCCCTCTGGACCCATTTTGACGCATACCAATGTGGCCGTGGACAAGTCATGTTTCGCCAAAGGGCAAACGACGCAAACATTGGCACTTGTCAACCGCAGCCCTGAACACCTGACAATTTGGAGAACAATTATTGGCTTGGGTGTCCTGGCAAAAACTACGCACAACTACACACTCAATAGGCTACGAATGCATAAAGCATAGGATAAGTTTGGGTGTTCCAAACAGGGTTTTCATGCGTGTGCTAAGACAACAGCCGGCGAGGGATGGCGCGGCGCGCAAACTGAGTTGGACCCCTTCTTGGTGCATGTGGAAGTTTCCTGTAGGCAAAACGGTACCACCTGGCCGGATGAGAGAAAGCAACTGCAAAACGACCAGCCTAAAATTGGCATGTTCCAGAAATTCTAGGGGGAACTAGAAGGAACACCAAGCAACACTGGTTGAAGCCATGCTATTTTGATCCAGACCGAAAACACAAGTAACATAAAGCCGTGCCTGCATAGGAATGTAGCCTTGCGGCGGATCTGGCGCCTGACACGACTTGGGCGCTGTTCGGTGGGGACGGGGCGGGGGTTCCGATACGTAGCCGAGCTTTGGGGGAGGGGGGGGCTGGTTTGGGGTTCCGGAGTTGATTCCCTTCGACCATAGAGAAGCCAAGGCAATGTCCTTGTGGGTTGCCGTTGCTTCTTTTTAGCTCACCCCAGCAAATGGAAGAAACCAATTCTGGAGGGTGAGTCCAACCGTTTGACGAAGCCCCGTTTTTTCAGGTTCTGAGCAACACCCCGAGGAAACCCGGGCTTGCCCAACCATCCAACCATCAATCCATCCACCAGCCAGCCAGCCAGCCAGCCAGCCAGCCAGCCAGCCAGACAGCCAGCCAGCCAGCCAGCCAGCCAGCCAGCCAGCCAGCCAGCCAGCCAGCCAACCAACCAACCAACCAACCAACCAACCACAAAACCAAGATGAACATGTTTGCACACAGCTAGCCGCACCTTGCATTGGATTTGGGAAACCACCCCATTCCCAGTGGTATCCGAGTGAGTGAGTCCAAGTTCTATAGCTTAAATTCCCCCAATCATTCCAGGCGTCTGTTCCGAGAATTTGCTAAACACCCAGCGGTTGTGAGTGGCTTCTTCAAAGAAAATTCCAACAACTGAGACATCCCAAGGTACAGGACTTACATGGGTCTTCGCTTCCGCGAATTGGCGAGCTCGCCACATGGCCCTCTTTCACTCCGCCGTGCCCCCAGCGCCGTGCGAAGCAGTGCCCGCCTGATAGGTGTTCGGCGGGTAGGAGTTTGGCGGTGTGCCCGGTGCCTGAGAAATGGACACCGCAAGGACTCTTTCGAGGCGTTGAGGCTTTGGGGTTGCAAAACTCCACCAAGATGTGTTGGTGTCCTCTTCCTGATTTTCTGACCTTCACAACTTTCAGTGAGGCAAACTATTCAATTCTGGCTGAAACTCGGAGTATCTCTAGCTTCCGTCTGAGCCATGAACAAAACATGTGGTTTCCGCCGGGAGAACCAAACAAAATACTTGTTTGCCCGCCTCCCCCCTTTTATTTTGCGGGGGAGGGGGACCGAGGCCCAAATTGACACCAACAATTCAGGAGGCTTCCTAGGTGAGTTGCGCAAGTTCAACCTTTTCGTCTGCCATCCAAGTGGTCGCCCCAAAGTCGCAGTCCACACCTCCCAGTGAGTTGTTTTGACCGGTTTTCGTCACAGATGCGGAATCGAGCAAGCTGAGAACCAGGCAGCTCCCGGTGGCAGCGTATGAAGGGGCGCCTCAGTGCATGCCAAGCGAAGTTTTCCCGCAAAACAAGGTGGTTTTCTTGTTGGTGCACAACCACCCCCAAAACACATCTTGGACTCTGTTTGAACCCCCACCCCCCCCCCCCCCCGCGCAGTTGATTTCTGAACAAACCCCCGAGCCAACTCCGACCACATTTTGGCCATAGGTATGTGTTTGAGCCACTGTTTTGGCTTTTTTAGGGCTTACCAAAAGAGGCCAAGTACAGGGGCCAGTTTCAACAAGTGGATTGGGAAGGTGTTGAGGGCCGGATTTGTAGGACTTGAGAGTTGTAGAGGGCTGAAATCGCTACCGGGGTGATCACGCAGCTTGGTTGGCGCTGAGGCTCGGTGTTGAAGCTGAAACAAAGCTTAATCTTTCATCAATGCTTAACCTGGGGAAAAAAACAAAAAACATGATCCCCCCCCCAAAAGAGCTTAAGTTCAACACCGGTGTTGAACTTAAGGGAGGGTTTGCCCAAATTTTTGGTAAGGGCTTGCCCGATTTTCAAGGGATTCTTGTCTGAGACCTCTGCGCCCATCATCGGGGCCTAGCGGCGATCAAACATGGCGCCCCCATGTTTGGGGGTTCAGCAAAACAACTTTTATTCGGTCCTCCAGCAAAGAGGTTAGAATAAGGGCACCAACTTTTTGCTGTATAGTAGGGGAACCCTCCCCCAAAAAAGGGTAAAAGGGCAGTGCTGGGGGACCTAGTTTACATGGGATGGCCAGTGCTCGGAAAACCATTAAAAAGATGATATGCCCCACGAAATGCTAAAAGTTGCAACTATGGTCATTTGAAAGCCAAGAATATTGATCAACCTCCATTTAAGAGGAAATATAGGGGCCCTTGTAAACATTGGGTACAGCAAGCACGAGAGACTGGATTCTAGATGCTGTTGTTCCTTAAAAGCACATAGGTATACATGTTAGTATACCAATTTAGAGGCATGAGGGGAGCAGGCAAGCCATTGTAACTCAATGACTATCCGGGACCAATCCCAGTGATTTTGTCTCCTTGTATATATAGGCGACTAAGGGAGCTGCTCTTTAAACAACATGAACATGCCCATTCTCGTGGCTTGCAAGCCAGCGAGCTTGCGTGTTCCCACTCTCTGCATACAACTAGATCACCAATCATTTCGTCCATGGGCCACACGCTGTATTTCCAAGAGCCTAGTCCACCCCAACCAATGCCCTGTTGCTCTTTGACAACTCCGGTTGAAATGGGCGCGACTTGCTTTTTAGGGGCAAGCATTTTAAGATAGTCCACTGCCCAACTGCTTCTTTTCTTTCGGTTGAACATATTCCAGGGAAAAAAAATACACCCTCACGGGGCGGCTTCAGGCGTCGCATCCAAATGAGCCCAGGGGTGGGTGAATTTGCTTCTCATTTCTGGTTTCCCCTGTAGAAAGGCTTTGGTGTCCCCTTCAAAACAAACCGGGCCTTGTCGCCTAGCCCAATTTTGCAAAACCCTGCAAAGTTCAGGCGAAGTTCGATGCAACCCAGCCTGAGAAACAGGAGGTCCATACTGGACCTCAGAGCAAAACACATCTGCCTGCAGGGGTGATCGGGTACTTGGTAAGTGGATTGCAGCCAGGGCTACAACCTATTCAGGCTTACAGCCATGGTAAGTGGGCTACAACCATGTCTGCTATCACTTCCTGAGTACCCGATCGGCCCTTTAAGTAGCAACTTTCCGCTCAGCAACTACTCAAAGTTACAAGTGTAAGGGAATGGATGGAAGGCGAAAACCCTTTGTGACACCGTGTCGCGGGCTTGCCTTGGCAGCTACTTTGTTGCACAAGAGATGTTCTTGAGCAATCAGAGGTGGCAGTCTGAAATCCCCTTGGGCCTCGGGCAACTGACCAACAAGAAGCTATTGCCTATACCTCCAAAAGGAGCATGTGTCTAGGGGTACCTTCCATTTCCATTCTTTCCAGGGATTCTAAAAACACCTCAACAAGCCCAGGGGAAGCGGCCGGTTGAGAAGAATGGAAGAGGAATGGCTGGGTCAAAATCCAAATCGGTTACCCCCCAGTGAACATCAACCAATCCAACCACTAAAATAGGTTCTAAAAGGGGTGGTGAATTCACCGAAAACCCCCACAATGGGATGCCATTGGTGTTGACCCGCGGCCGACTCCAACCCTATGTGCCTATAAGGCGGCTTGGGCGCCGAGGAGCCCAGGGGCAAGACATCCACTTCCACTCGAAATGGAGCGCTTGGGCGTAAAGCGCCTTTCAGAGGGTCGAGGTGATCGGGGTGCCCTGACCAAAATCAAGCTGAGCTTTCGAATCCTTGGATTGTCAGCGAAAGAATTGTCTGTTGCAGCCACCAATGCACAGAAACACCAAAACCAAGCGCGAAAAACCATCGCCAAGAGCAAAACGTGAATTCAGGCACCTCTAAGGGGCACGAATTGAAGTCCTTCGTTTTGCCGCCCGTCGGTCCAAAAACGAGCCCTCTGAGCGCGGCGTGGTACAGCTGCTGGTAGCTGTTGTTCAACAACGCATTCTTGGTTTCCACCTGCGAACAGAGTTCCGATGTCTCTGTTACCAAGCTAGATGCAGGACCCAGGAATTGGTGCAAAGAAGGGGGGACCATGGGCAATCAACCACCCATGGGTTTAAGCCTACTTGCCAATGGAATAACGCCACCCTGCGAAACTCACAAAACCTCTTGTCTGGTCCAGCTCGTTGGCGTCGTTTTTTTCTTCTGAGACGCGCTTTGAAATCAACTCCTGGCATTGGAGGGTGAACTGGGTTGGCGCTGGACCGAACCAGCTCTTTGGGACTGTCCCACGGGATTGATCATGCCAAACAGAATTCTGGACCTGCGATGAGGTTCAAAAGAAAACTACCTCAACGACTTCCATTTGGTTCAGGCCCCACGAACAAATAATAGCACATACTTGCCAGTAGTGCTGAACTCCTTTTGAGACCAACAAGGGAAAATGAAAACACATTCTTAAGCAACTGGAGGACGATAATACGTAAATCCCCCACCTCAAGAATCCACCTTTGTTCACTCGATGCGAGTGGGCTTGTTAGCGGCTGGGAGCTCCGAATTTTGGCTTCCCTTTCCAGATGCCACAACAAGGGCAGCAACTCCTAACCTCAAGTTGTGCAGTGACCCTGGAACAAAAAGGAACCTTTTTTGGGGAAGACCATTTTTAGTGGGGCAGCCACCCAAAAGAAAGCGAAAAAGGGTGCACTGAACAACTTGAGTAACACAAAAGCACCCACATCTGCCAAGGGTCCAAGTGCATGGATTTCTGGAAACAAGAGGCGTCAATTTCCTCTCGAGCAATCCCACCACGTTGAAAAAAGGCGAGTCATAATCAACACCTATAGGTGCAGTGGTCGACCCATGTAAAACCGAAAAGGCTTGCCGGATGTATTCCTTCGGACTATCCTACTTTCACTCCGGGCTTTCATTGTGGCTCGCGTGTAACTGAAACAAGTGCGGGGTCAGGACCTGCAAGAGGGTACCCATTTTTGGCGGTTTTAAAGCGAAACCAAAAGGAAAGCCATTTCTTCTTTGTCTAGTTTTGGGGAGGGGGGGTGGTCCCCAGAAAAAAGACACGCCCATAATTGATTTCCCTCCCTGCCGAGAAGGGACGTATGCAAGGAGTCGCCTTGCAAAGTTGCCCCTGGACAAAGGGGCCCGGAACTCTCGTCCGAGAAAGGGAACACTCAAGGGGTTAAGGAGTCACCTTGCCAAACTGCCCCTGGGCAAAGGGCCCCGAAACGGTTATCCATGGTGATTCCAGAATGAAACACCCTTTCACTGAAAGACAAATGCCAAGTACCGAAAACACCAGGGATCCGGGCAAAGGAAACCTTTGAGAAGCCAGGCGAGGGCCCATGTCACCCAGTGGCCTTTGGTTCTACCTAGTGATAGAAAGGCCTGGGGCTCAGTTACCATTAAAACAATGGGGGGGGGGGGGCATATAAACACCATTGTTTTCCTGAGGATTGTCATCATCCAAATTGGGTCAACCTTTCTTTTAACACGGGGTTGAACCCTAGGGAAGGTTTATGTAACAATGTAGGCTGTACCCCAATTTAACGAAACCATACGAACCAACTACCGAAATTTTATGAATTTCCCTATGGACACTTTCGTCAGCTTTTCCCACTCATTGGTGGTTTGGATTTGGATATGAACCCCTGCTTTTTTTCCAACCCAATTTGGAAAATTCAAATGATGTTTACCAACTAACACACCCACATGGGGGGTTTACCCCCGCTTCTTCCCACTCCAAGCCAACACTCGGCTCCACCCAAGAACCACGGGCGTCTGGAAGCGGACTTTTCCGGGTCGGAAAGTTTCGTTTCGCCGGTCGCCGAGCCTTTGGGCTTTGGATCATATCTTGAAGGCCTCGAATCAGCGCAAGTGGGGCCGAGCCCAAAAAGCTGCTTGGATGTTCCAAGCTAGTGGAGTTAGTCACTGGTCGGCAAATGGGCGTGGTTCTCAAAATGAATTGATCGATCGGGGCCTTTGCCGCAGGTTTTTTGGGTAACCCATGTTTCCACTCACCAGGGCAACCCATTTTGGGTACCGGTTTTTTGAGCCACAGCCACATGGCAAGGGGTCAAAACCCAAGCCTCGGGGTTTACACCCAAGCCGTCGCTAAGACGACAGTCGAGTGGAAACCATCTGAGGCACCTTAGGTTTTGACCCGCCAAATTGCGGGTGGAAGCTCAAATGAGCCTTCAAAGTGCTTGGGATTCCGTGAATCCCCGGTTTTGTGTCCACCTGACAGCCGGGACGCCCACGAAAATCTTCCGAAATAAGAAGGCGGGCCCTCAGACTTCTCGTTCCCCTTCGGAAGTCCCGAAGCCTAAACCGCCTACTCCAAATACCCACTTTTTCTACGGTATTTTTTGAAAAGCCTGGTTTTCCACGGTAAATATGTCCTTTTTTGGCAGAGGGACGCCAAAAAAAAAAGTAATTGGAGTAGGGGGAACAAGTGGTTGAGATTCCATGCATCCCCGCTTTGTGTCCACCCAACCGAACCCCCCCAAACAGAAGTTCCCCAGTTCCTATTAGCAAAACCTTCGCGTTCGCGCCCATCTGCCCCGAAGAGAGACGTCCGAAGTCAAGGCCCGGAGATTTCTTCGAAACCCCTGAAGTCCCGATTCCTGTCAGCTTCAATGCGGCAACTCTTGTTCATCTCCGCTTGCTCAACCCAGATCTTCTGGGGGAGGTCCCCAATGTTTAATGAGACGCATGGTGAACGGCGACTCCACACCTCGAAGTCATGGGATTCGCTTATGACTCACAGCCAAAACTCAGTAATCAAGGCAGTCCATCCAAAAGCATGTAAGACACGGTCGAAATTGCTTACTTACGGCCGCTTCGCTACTTAGTTTGAGAGTCCCCTAGATCGATGAAACCATCCACCGATTCAGCGCAAAGTAGAGCCGTCCTTCCAAAAACATGCCCGGGCTTGGTGGATGGATGGTTTGTGGTCAACTTGTTTTGGAGTCCACCGCAACTGCTTGACGAAGGCACACGGCTTCAAATGCCGAGCAGCTCAAGGTCTGTCGTGATTGCACCACAGCACCACTGGGCGTGGCAACCGCGGGCATCCTAAGTCTTGGCGACCATCACGACATCCCGCGAGTGAGAAACCGCCCGAGTTCGACCCTAAGGCTCCTGATTGGCTTTGGCTCCTGGCAAAATGCCGTTTTTAAGAGTAGTGGTCACGTGGGCAGAAGAAAAAAAACAAAAAACGTGGACAACTCTTGTAGCCTTCTGGCCTGGTATCGGTTAGCGACCCATGGCTGAGTTCCTGCGATGTCAACTGCCGAGGTGGAGGCGTGTAGGCGGGACCTTGCACGAAGGCCTCAAAAACACACCCGGCGCTCGACATTTCCCTCGGGTTCCCAAGGCCCCCATTAAAAGAAAGGCAAGGACCCAACTTGGATGACGATCCTTAGGAAAACGTTCTGGTGGTTATATGACCCCCCATTGGGTTGAATGGTGGTAACTGAACAGGGGTTTGATGCCAACAGTCTAGACAATATAGATGCCAACTGCGGAGTCTACCAATTGCAACCTGAAGTATTCCAAGACGCTGTCCAAATGGAATGCACCGTGGCATCAAAAGACCACCAGAAGCTTGCACACTTTGTCAATGAGTTTTGCAGAACTCGGGACGTCTCGAGCTTCGGTTCCCTTTGATGTCCTGTGTTAACACGCTCGTGGTTGCCTCACTTCCGTTCACTGACCAAAAGGTGAACAAACGTCATTGAAAAACTGCGGCAATTTCTAAGCAATCCAAAAGTAAGGCCAGGAACTCGGGGAGCAAGTTGTAGCCATAGACCTTTTGGAAGCAATCCCTGGTAAATGGACCACAAAGGCCATCTAAACCAGAACCCATCTATTCCTAACCTAGCGGAGCAAAAGGACAGCTAACAAATGTCCCGGGTTTTCCTGGTGGTTTATTCATCTACTGGTGCCGTCTATGCCTCACCAAAACCTACAAAGCACACCTATGGCTAGGTCCTCTCTACTAGAGAATAAGTTGGTTCCAACTTTGTGTAGTCTATTTTAGTAGGTTTCCCCTCCCAACCCAAAAAAAGAAATGAGAAAAGGGTACCTGGGGCCTAGATTCTCCCATTGCAGCTGTCTGGTGCCTTTTCCGCTTGGCTTCCGCGCTCGGAAGCCGCTGGGCGTTTCTGTGGGCGTCTGTAGCACGCCTGGAAGTGGGGCGCTGGGTTTGGGTGTGGGTCAAAAATGGGTATCCATTTTGGAACCGTAAATGGAAAAACCTGTGGTCCTCTGGTGCTTTAACCTTGCGGTTTTATGGATCTTTAACTTTGACCCATACCCAAATGGGCGGCTCGTTGGCTTTAAAGGTTTCACACCCGAAATGGCGTTTTCCTTGGAGTTTCCCTTCTTAAAACCACACAAAAGAGGGGAAGATCCAGGTATGACTTGGGCCTTGCCTCTATCAATAGATGTCCCTTCTTTATCAGTGTCAGGGGGTATTTTGGGCAGTTGTTCCATACTGATTGAGGATATAGTTACTACAAATTATCGGCAGGGTCACTATTAGTTCATACCAATTTAAACCAATTTGATACCAATGTTTATACCAATTGTATACCACATGTATGCCAAATTTATACCACGTTTATACAAATTTTAAACACATTGTATGCTGCAGTTATACCAATGTTATACATTTTGTGTTACCACATTCAAACACATGTAATACCATATTTGGGCTCAGATGTCATACCCCGTTGGTATAAAATCTGTAAAATTGATACAACATTGGTATGACAATTGGTATGAAATTGGCATGAAAGCTGGCCCGTAAAATTTGTATAAATCCACTAAATCCCAACGGAACGGCCAGATTTCATACCTTTTGCATCCCCGGATTTATACCAATGTCATACCAATTTCATACCAATTTCCATACCATTTTTGTTTCATCACTTTTATACAAATTGCATGCCAACTGGGTATGACATCTGAGCCCAAATATGGTATGACATGTGTATAATGTGGTACCAACAATGTATAACATTGGCATAAATGTAGCATACAATGTGTTTGAAATTTGTATAAACGTGGTATACATTTGGTAAGAATGTGGTATATACAAATTGGTATTGATTGGTATCAAGTTGGTATAAACATTGGTGTCAAATTGGTATCAAATTTGTATAACAATTGGCATCCAATTGGTCTGAAATGGGTACTGACTTGGCCTAAAGAGGCAGGCCCTAAGGTATGACTGTTGACGTCAAAATTGGCACCCGGGATCTTTCCCCTTGGAGCTAAATTGCACATGACATGTAGCTTTGTGAGGGAACCGATTCCTAGGCAGGCTTCATTGAGAAACCACATGGAAAGCCACCCCAAAAGGGGGGTCCCCCTATCTTGACACCAATTTGGGTCCAAAGGCGAAACGCCGACTTTTTTCAAAGCAAACACGCGACACATGCGCAGCCAAATTTCCCCAACCAAACGGCGACATTTCCAGCAGACACGTAGTGCAAAAGCGCATTTGTTCGATTCGACCAAAGAGCTGAGAAACTGATGCTTTTTCGGCCAACGGCGGGAAACACATGCACACTGGATGTCAGCTTTTGTAGTGCAAAAACACTTTTTTCGACCAAAGGACAGGTATCTATCCCCTTCTGCTTCCTGCGAGCATGAGCCCCCTTGTCCCACACCACAAATCTGCCAGCCGGTCCCCAGGTATAGGAAGGCGTTGCCGGCATCTCAGACACACCTGGCGCTTGCCCGACAGCTCACGTCATGGCATAGGCCAAAGCCTCCATTTGCTTAATCCTCTGGAAAAATAAAAAAATACTTCCAGTAGTGATAGATTCCCTTTAAAACCAACAGGGGAAATAAAACATATTCTTAACCAAATGGAAGAAAGTGAGAGCTTCCCCCGAGCTGGGAAAAATGTGAACATCTCCGACAGGTAACATCATTTTTGGAGCGGAATGCTTTGTTTGCGGCCCATGCCGTTTTTCTGCCTATTTTAGAAAATGGTCAGACAGTCTTTCCAGGGCGCTTGGACATAGCGCTGGACATGGACACTGTGGCCCTGTCCCGTGTCCGCTACCGGAATCGGTTTTCGTGGTAGCGCATCTGGTTTTCCTCTCGGCATCATGTCAAGCCATGCGCAAAAATACCCACAACAGACCCACACGCGGCAAAGCTTCCATTGTTGCCTGAGACAAACTTCATGGGGTCGTGCGGCAAGGGGCCATTCACCTCGGGTGAGTCCGAGTTGAACTCCGGGTTCCAGCTGAGAACTGCTACATGGGATGATCCGTCAAGAAATGAGCAGAAAGAGATCCACATTGTGGCTAGTTTGCTTTGCCAAAATCGACTCCAAACAATCCATAACGGGAGGTGCCTGCCCGCTTGGTTTTGCTGGAACTCCCAAAAAGAAGGAACCTTTCTTTCGACCGTGGCACACGTGATGGGCGTTAAACCAAAATCGGAACCGTTTATTGGAATGTCTGCCTTTCTTGGTACCCCCTTTCTTGGTGGTTTCAACGGGACACCAGCAGGACAATCACCGTTTCGCGGGGGTTCAAATTTTTGTGCTCGTGCCTTTTGTGCTTGGCGGGCCAAGCTCTGGTGGTTTTCAAAGGAGATTCTCTCCGCCACATCAGCTCCCTCATATTGGCAGAGCGAAGCTTTCCTTCCATATTTTGGCAGGAAGCATCTGGTCTCAAAAGGCACGAAAAAGAAAGAAACTCCTGTCTCCTTCCGGGATGGGTGGGTGGGCCCAACCAAAGAGCTTGACATGAGAAACGGCCGCCGGCAACATGCACTCACACAAACCTTTGATGCGAAAGCATTGTGCTCGTGCTTTTTGTCCTACACTCTGCGCAGCTTCGCTTCACATTCCATTCTGATGTTGCGCCTTTGCCGGGCCCGTGGCAAGCAGCAAAGTAGACCAAATCCAGGAGAGCACGTGAACTGCCCAACCGCTTGAGTCGATCATTCTGTGGGTCGCAACGATGTGAGAAATGCCGGTTCAACAACCGCTGTGGTCAAACACTGCCAAGAGCGGTGTTGACATAAAGCGCAGACGCTTGACCAGTCACATTGGCCTAGCTCGTTGACCAGTTGCCATGTCCTCGTGAACACGTAAGCCGCTTTGACTCTGCGTTGCGGCATGTCCACCATCTCAAGCCTGACAAGTTGGTTTCTGGGCAATCTCGCACTGCTTGCCTGCTTGTCTGCCATCGGCTACTTTGTGAAGCTTGATGTTTTGAAAGGATGAAAGACCCACTGTCTTTGCGTTCTTTTTGCTCATGGGCATTGGGGGAAGTTTGGATATTCCTTGATGTTTTCACAATCCCTTGAACTTCCGTAGTTCAAGGGGGTGTTGCGGAAGCCTGTCCAGCCAAGCCAAGGACGCATTCCGGATGATGCACTTCGTGATTGTGCCCGTGGAGCTTTTCGCCACAGCCAGGATGCTGAGGATGAGTGGTCTTTGCAGTCGGGGTGGCGGGGCTGGCAAGACTGGTCACAGTCGCCTGGCAGCAGGCCTGGCACGATGATGAGTGGCAGTCGGAGTCGCAGTCGCACCGTGGCAGCGCACAAATATCGCACTCGAGACAAAACCAAGATCGGAAGTATCGCCACAGCGGCGGGAGGTAATGGACGTGCAGTGCTGTGACAGAGCGTGACAAGGTCGCTCCAAGCGCATGGCTGCCAAATGAGCCACAACCAAGTAGACCAACCAAGTGTGCAAGCGACAGCCGCTTTTTGATTTTTGAGACAGTTTCAAGACGAGGGGTGGATGCGTGACCTGGCATTTCTGCTGCTCTTTTGGAACCATTTAAATCTGGCGCCATCGCAGGTACGTGTATACCTGGGCACGCCATGGCCTGGGCTCGGGAGATGGCCTGAGTTTGTGCGGTCACTGTGGATTGCGTTTGTGGATGGGCCCCATCTTTGCAGCGACTCTTTTTCCGGGATTTGGGGCGCGTTATTCAAATCCAAACCACCGATTCCAGGTAAGATGGTTTTGCAGATTTTCGGGACAGCCAAAGAGGAGATACACGGGGTTTGTGGTCTTGGAGGCCAGCTTTCAACCTCAAAAAGATCCAGCCCAAACCACCCATGAGCGGTAAGCTGATGTTTGCTGCATGGCCAGCAAGCGGCGGGGCAACTCAGGCAGTTCAAGCCGTTGATGTGTCTTGTTTCCCCCCCTCCCCCCCAAATGGTGGTTTGCTTCAAACCGTCAGGAAATGCATTGAAAACCGTTGAGAAATGGGCCCGAAAAAAAAAGAGTGTTGTTTGGCAGTGTTGTTTGTTCAGCCCCAACGCTTGACATGCCCAGTGGCTTGGCTTGAACAATTGTTAGGGTCGTTTCTTGGTAGTGTGGCTTGGTCATGTTGTTTGACTAAACACCGCCCCACACCCGAAACGTTTGCGGAGGCCAAGCTCTGGTGGTTTTCAAAGGAGATTCTCTCCGCCACATATGAAAAAATATCTTTCCATTCCACTTTCATCTTGCACGAATCTTGCAGGCTCCCTTATATTGGCAGGGCGGAGCTGTCGTTTCCTTTCTCAGCCCCCTCGGGCGCAACTGATTGCAAACCCATCTCCAATAAGGCTGAGTCGCTCATCTTCATACTTTGCCTTGTTTTGCTTAGCCTCTGAAGCTGACATGCAAACGTAACCAACTTTCGGGGCGCCGCAAAAGATACTGATGTTTGTATTGGTATGGGGGAATCCGAAAGCGTCACTTTCCCATCTTAGCAGGGTTTCCGAGTCACACCTAGCGACTCTCGCGGGCGTGGTGGCGGCCTGGATCGAGGGATGGATGTCATGCACGTGGGATAGGTGATCTGTTCACCCTCCTCAACGCGCTGCCACCCTGGTTCCATCCAACTGTCGTCATCTGGATAATCATGATGGGCGCGCATCTCAATCTACCGGAAATTTCGGGAAAGTTCTACTCCATGAAGTTCTTGTGCTGGACAAAAACGGGGTCGATGCATAGGGATGTGATCAGCGAGGTCCAATGGGCAGGGGGTGGCCGCCAATTGCCTGGATATACTATCTCTTGCTGAAACATCCATAGAGCAATCAAGACCACGAATGGTTTCAGGGAAGAACTCCTCCAACAGCTCCCAGATACGCCAAATCTCCACTGTTCAGACCATTTCTGCACCACCGTTGAATCAATTCTTCTAACGTCTTCCAAAAGCAAAGCAGAGGGCCACCTTCGCGAAACGCAGGTTTGCGGCACTCGACCCCAATCAAGACTCTTGGAGGTGTTGCTTGTGCAGGTTGAGGCGGCTGAGGTGGTCAGGGCGCTGTTGACACCGACCCGCCGCCGACTTGAGTGCTGCCTCCCCCCGCTGTTAGAGCCACCAAAGGGTCTTGGGCCGCCCCAGTTCGCCTGCAAAACTCCTCTTCAATTGCCAGGCTTTGCTTCCGCACCTCTGTGGCAAGCTGCTCCGTCAACTCCTTCTCATTGTCCCGAGCCCGCTTGCGCTGCAGCTCCTTCTCCAGCTGCTTGCGCTTCTTCTCTGCCTAAGCCGAGCGCCACGTCTTAGCTTGGTTGGTTGTTGGTTAGCTGCGATGGTTGGTTGGGCGGTTGGTTGCTTGGCTGGTTGGTTGGTTTTTTTCTGGATTGGTTGGGGGTTGCAGCTGGGTGCGGTGGGTTAGTTTGGTTTTTGGTTGTCGCTAACTTGACTCCGCCCCCCGCTCCCAATCATAACGCAAGGCAAAGGGGCAGCAAGGGCAGGAAAACTTCGCACTTTCTGCGGGCTCCCCGTGAGCCAGTGTATAGATGAAGTTGGCCCACAGCGCTGAAGAGACTGGCTGGGCGGGCAGTAAACATACCCCTGTTTGCAACTACAAGCGCAGCCAGGCAGAACTAAAGGATGTTTTAGCAGTTGTTTCTAGGGGGTGTTTGGGACAGAGCCTGCCCAGCTGGCAGCAAGACCGCCAGCTACCTGAGCCACCCGCGAAAAGACAGGCAGCGGACGAGGGCGGCAGGCAGACCCTGAAGAAGTGGAACCCTTGGCTTCCCTTTTCTGCAAAGAGCCCCCGCTTCATAAATATGGCTTGAAGGATTGAAGGTGTAAAAAGGGCTCCCTAATAGGGCTTAGTGTTGGCTATTCTAAAAAGTAGTATTCCCGGATTTGGGGTTTTCAAAAATCGGTTTTAGTATTTGGGGACTGTTTAGCATTAGTAAGAAGGGATTACATTCATGCAGATGAGGGTCAGGAACTGCCGAAGATGCAGGGCCGGATCCATATAGCAGATGATGAGCGACAAAAGGTGGCACAGGAGCTTGTCACGACATATTTGCAGCCGGGAAGCAGAAGACGATATCGGGGTCTATCGAGGAGAGTAGGCGTTGAGTGGAGTATTTGCAGTGGCAAACAAATGCGGAGATTGCGCCAGAGTTCAGAGAGTCAGTATGAACCTAGTGCCCACGAATGCGGTGACGCGAGAGACTCCAGGGGCTGTCATCGACTTCCCAGCATCAGCCAGTGGCTTGGAACAGCGGCAGGTGAGGACGAGATGATGCTGATGTCGGCGGCTTTTTACCTATTTCGTACTCCGCAGCCGTGGCGGAGATGGTTGGCTTTCAACTTGTGGGTGGAAGGCGAGACCCTGGGTAGAAGCGATAGTGCTTCGGTGGCGCTTACGCAGGAGGGGTCGGAGAACCTGGTACTGAGGCGGGGTCTGCCAAAGAGAAGCCAGGTGGCCGCCCGAGGAAAGCCTTTACCTCCCTGGATGGCCGAGTGGACAACTGGACGCGCTACATGGAGAAGCAGAGGAATCATGGTTACAGGCTAGTGTCGCGCTATCAGAGAAGAAGGAAGGTGACTGGGAGATGGGTTTTCATTCTGCAGTTTTGGCGTGCTGGCATTCACAGCTATTAGGAAACTTATTGAGGGAAAGGAGCAGCGCTGGCTTTGGGCAAGCCGTGCCAGACAGAAGCTGGTGGGGATCTGCTGCGGGGCGTTGCTCATGCACACCTTTCTTGGAGTTGAGATTGAGGATGAGATCTCATGTAGCGATGCCAGCATGACTGGAGGTGCAGTGGCAACCGCGAAAAAGCTGACTTTGAGCGGAAGATTCCGCTGCTATGACGTTATAGGGGTCGTCCTTGCGTCCTTGCCAAATCCCAGCTTGACACGGCAGACAGCGCGGCAGGTTGGCAAGCGCTTGGGCAATTTTGCCTTGTTTTTTGAGCAACGTCTGAGCGGCCTTTGAGTTTGTCCTGCACTTACTGGCTCGGTTTGACACGTGGTGGCGGGGCTGGGCTTGACTGGACTTGATTGGTGGATTGGGTTGGGGTTGGGGACTGGGCTAGGGTTGCTGTTGAGTGACGCAACCGACACAACTTCAGCGTTGCTTTGGGCCTTGCCACTCTGAGGCAAAATGTGCATTTTTGTTAAAGCGCAAGCGGTTGCAGGGTGATAGGTTTTCAAGGGGAGTCTGGTGCCCAGGTTTGCTTATTCGAAGTTAACTCAGGACGGCCATGTAGAAAAAAAGATGTATGTGAGTGCACTTCAGAACCAAGAATCTATTTGGCGGGCAAGACTTGCAAGGTTTTGCCTGCTTTCTTGCCAAATCCCCAGTTTGACACTTGGGCCTTCAACTGCAGAACCGGCAGTGCCAAGAAGCTATGTAGTGGCAAGACTTGTCTTTATTTGCAAAGTGCAGGCGGTTGCCTTGACGGTTTAGGGTGATAGGTTTTCAATTGGCCGGCGCCCAGGATTGCTTATTCTAAATTAATTCAGGACGGTCTGTGAAGTAAACAAATTCCTGAAACAAGGGGCTTTTGCCTGCCAATGTCTGCGAATTCGCGCAGGTGTGCAATAATTTTGCTTCTGAGGTCAAAGCAATATTCTTTCAGGCACGAACATGAACGGATTGCATGTTTGTTCAGACTGATTTTTGCACTCGACGTGTGGATCCTGTTGCGTGAAATCATTTTGCTGCCTGCCACATTTGGTTGTTTTGCTTCTTGCTTTTTCAGATTTCCAGCAAGCAGCCGCGCCCGACATTCATGCCCCCGGTGGGGCTGCTCGCAATGTGGCTCCTCTTGGTTGCGGGGGCTGTGGTGAAGGTGGAGGAAGAGTCAGACGCAGAGCGTCTGGCCAACCTGCTGGACGAGAGCTTGGCGGAGGAGGTGCCCGGACCCGTTTCACACTGCGGGTTCGCCGGAGCAGGTGCCACATGCAGCAGCAGAAGCATTTGCGACACTGCCCCCTGGTCACGACTCCGTGGAATTGGAGGAGAGCAGTAGTGACATTGCCTTTCATGGAGCCTCCACCCATGCCCTCAGCCGAGGGAGCCGGTGGGGAAGACAACCCGGTCACAGAAGAACAGGAGCCTGACCAGCACGAGACCCTGCAGGCGTCCCAGATTTTGGGGAGCTGCAGGCCTTCACTTTGACCCCTTTTGAAACTGGGGGGGCGCACCTGCACGCCCTCTACCGGAAGGCGTGCGTGAGGACCCACTCCGACAAAGGGGACAGAGCCTTCTGCGTGGTGAAGGAGGCCTACCAGGTGCTACAGAAGTGGCTTCGCTGGTGTGTTAAGGTTGCCACGACTCTTGCGTCGCACCACACGCACGGCTTCGCGCGCCGCTGTCTCATATGCATCTCACAAGGGAAGCGAATGTCGAGGTGCGGGGCGTGCACTGGCCTGGGAAACAGGGCAGGCCACGGCGCCTGTGGCTTGCAGCCAGTTATGTTGCACCTTCGCAGATCTTTTCCAAACAAGCAGTGGCTGGCTCCTGCAGCTAGCCGCCTCCCTGCCTGCCTGCCTACCCTGACAAAACTGGATGAAAGAAACGGCGCTTGACCAGAACCAAAAGAGGGACTTTGCACCTTGTGCTGGAAGGTTTTAGTATTAGGGTCCGTGGCTCTTAGTATAAGGGTCTCCCTGCCTCCCTGAAACGAAACAATGGCTCTTAATATCAGGGTCTCCCTGCCTGGCCTGCCTCCCTGAAACGAAACAAACATGAAACGAAACAAACAAGCGCCTCAAACCTTGTGCTATACGTTAATTCTGAAAATATCTTTCAATCACCTTCACTGCCTCTGCGGCTAGCCGTTCTGCCTGCGCCAAGGCTGTCTGCTGCTGCGGCGAGCGACTTTCCTGGCTTGGTGTTGCCACGGAGCGGTCTTGCCCCACAAGTAGTCTAGCCTGCAGAACAAGGCTGGGCTGTCTGGCTCCTAGTCTGTTCTGCAGCGCCTTGAGCGCGCTCTTTGTCCTCAAGGGCTGCTGGTCTGCCTCGTCCTAATGCGGAACCCAGCTGCTGGCTAGAGCTGCCTGGCCTGTCTACTATCTTCCTCTTGGCTGGAGGTGTGCGGAACTCCTCTAAGCCTTTCTTCTCTATCTGCGCTCTCTGCCCAGTGTCTGGGCTAGCTGCCTGCTCCTCGTTATCCACAGCTGGCTGGCTAGCAGTTCGCAACCTCTGTCTTCCTTTCTCTCTCGCTCTCTCTCTCTCTCTCTCTCTCTCTCTCTCTCTCTCTCTCTTTCTCTCTCTCTCTCTCTCTCTCTCTTTCTCTTTCTCTTTCTCTTTCTCTCTCTTTCCAATGAAAAGCTGAATCAATTACCAAGTTGCTGCTGGGCCGGCTGCTGGCTGAGCTACGCTGTCTGCCTCAGATGAAGCTGCGCTCAAGTGCCCCTTGCCTGCACGCTGACTACATGCACCAGCTGCTACTTGCTGCCGCAGCATTGCTGCCTAGCGGCCATCTTGCACTGTCTGGCTTTCGGCGGCGGTCTTGCAGGAGGCTTGCTGGTTTGCTGGCTGCGGAGAATCAAGCGCTCTGCGAAACGAAGAACGAACCGGGGACCCCTAATGCTAAAACCTGTTTTTTCGGGGGGGCCCACTTAGCATTGGGGGGGGGGGGCCCACTTAGCATTGGGGGGGGGGGGGGGCGGTTAGCATTTAGGGGAAGGGATTACTCATGACGTCCGTGCTCTGCTTTCTTAGTTAATGAAAACCCCATGTGAAATCGGGGGTAGGCCAGGTAGCATCTGCTCACATTTTAGATACCTCCTCGCCTCCAAGCTCCTCGCCACGTCTGCGCATGTCCACATCCTTCTCAAGAATCCGTTTGACTGACCTCCTCCAATACGG
>CAUJNA010003427.1:1775694-1806455 GCA_963377175.1 Effrenium voratum
CCGACATGTAATCCGACATGTTGAAATTAAGCGCGTATAGCGGCTTGGCGCGGCAGAAATGTGAACACGAGTGGCAATTGTGTTGGCACTTGTGTTGAAGAAATTAAGCGTATAGCAAGAAATCCTGGGGAATTTCAATGCAGGGTTTCTGCAGGGAATCCCTGCATTCCCTGTATCCCTCTCTTTAGAAGACTTTTCAGCAGTTCTCAGGCGAACCTCTCTCTGTAGAGGGCGTTTTCCAAATGGCTTATATTGTACCTGAGAGGCTTCTGACACTCGTCCGTCCAGCATTTGACCTCGTCCTGCGAAGGATTCGAAGTCTAAAACGCTGCGTGCAGGCGTGTGGCTGCAAAATAGAGACCCCTAGATATGCGCTGCAATTTGGCTCCAGGTTGCATTTCAAGCGATGTCAAGCTTTGCCAAAGGAAACCCCTTTTCCCTTTTTTTTGGGGACCCCTTTTTTTTTGGACCCCTTTTTTTGATTTTTTTTGTTTTTCCTTAGCCCTGCAAAGCTTGGCTCGCTTGAAATGCAACCTGGAGCCAAATTGCAAGCATATCTAGGGGTCTCTATTTTGCAGCCACACGCCTGCACGCAGCGTTTTAGACTTCGAATCCTTCGCAGGACGAGGTCAAATGCTGGACGGACGAGTGCTAGAAGCCTCTCAGGTACAATATAAGCCATTTGGAAAACCCCCTCTACAGAGAGAGTCCGGAGCTGGGACTACGCGCTGTTTCCGCCTGCACTTTGACATGGTCTGGGCCAGCCCGCCCGGTCTGCACGGAGTACAGCCAAGCTCTGACGATGACTTGAGGAGGGCGACGCGCTGGTGCTCAGAGCCCTTGAGATCATAGCGCACTTTGACCCGCTCATGTGGGTCATCGAGAATCCGGCCACCGGGCTGCTGAAGACCCGACCGTTCATGGTTACCTACTGCAAGTACGGGACTCCGTGCAGGAAGCAGACCCGGCTGTGGACCAACATGCGCTGGAGGCCGATGTCGTGGGAATCTGAGGGGCGCCCAGGGGGGGCCTCGACTGGGCCAGTGCGAGAAGGTCAGAGGGCAGTCGCGCGAGCTGCTTTACAGCATTCCTACGGCGCTGTGTGAGGAGATTGCGAGTGCGGCCACGGCAGAGCTTGCGGATCGGCTGAGCGTCCCTGACTGAAGCGAGGATCATTTCTTATAAGATCCGTCTCGGAGATGATCCGTCTCGGACCTGGCTATATTTTTTTATTCTCAGGCGCTCACCGGGCTGGGGCGGAAAGAACCGTCTCGGAAGATCCGTCTCGGAGATGATCCGTCTCGGACCTGGATATATTTTTTTTCTCAGGAGGGGCGCTGGTCTGGAGGCGGAAAGATCCGTCTCGGAGATGATCCGTCTCGGACCTGGATATATTTTTTTTTATTCTTTCAAAAGGCGCTCACTGGTCTGGAGGCGCTCACTGGTCAGGAGGCGGAAAAATCCGTTTCGGAGATGATCCGTCTCGGACCATGGAATTTCTTATTGTCAGGAGAGGCGCTCACTGGTCTGGAGGCGGAAAGATCCGTCTCGGACCATGGAATTTCTTATTCTCAGGAGAGGCGCTCACTGGTCTGGAGGCGGAAAGATCCGTCTCGGACCAGATCTGTCTCGGAGATGATCCGTCTCGGACCATGGAATTTCTTATTCCACGGGGAGAGGCGGTCATGGGGCTGGAGGTGGAAAGATCCGTCTCGGACCATGGAGTTTCTTATTGTCAGGAGAGGCGCTCACTGGTCTGGAGGCGGAAAGATCCGTCTCAGAGATGATCCGTCTCGGACCATGGAATTTCTTATTCTCTCACTGGTCTGGAGGCGGAAAGATCCGTCTCGGACCATGGAATTTCTTATTCTTAGGAGAGGCGCTCACTGCTTGTAGACCATGTACAGGATCGCGAAGAAGGAGGGTGTGGTGGATCGAATGGTGTCCTCCACCGGGACCCACGTCTTCTGGTCCACGATGGCGGTCCTCTGTCGCACGGCGTAGTCGGACACGAGCGGTGGGGGCTTGTTGGCGGCGAAAACGCCAAGAACTGTGGCTTGTGCCTCACGATCTTCTCGTACAGGTCGCGCCCAGACGCTCGGAGATCGGGTCGGTGAACTTCTTGTACACCTGGAGCCGCATCGTCTCACTCCCGTCCACCTCCCACAAACTTTCTGGCGCGGCAAAGCGCATAGACGGGGGAGGGATGGGGTCGCGAATCTTGGAGAACGTGGAGGCATCGATGGTCACCGCATACGAGCCCAGGATGGAGCCCGACGCATGTAGGACTCATCTCTGTGTACACAGCTCCGACTGGGAGTTGGATGATGAGGGGACCCGGCATCTCCTCAACTTCGAGGGCGTGGTCTTGAACAGCAAGACGCTCCACTGGGCGGTCGCATTCCTGGCCCGCTTGGTGGGAGGAAGTCCGTGGACGGGTGCGACCTGGGTGCCGACATCCACTCGAAGCTCGACGAGCTTTGCGACCTCATCCCGGAACTGGGGGTGCTGCACGCGTGGACCCAGGACGACTGGGCGTCGACGATCTACGAACTCATGCTCCTGGCCAAGACTTTCGGGCTGAAGCAGGCCGCAGCGCTGTGGACGTGTGGTGTGGGCCGGAACGGCAAGAACACTCTGCGCAATCGGGCCACCGCCTTCACGAAGAACTGGAGAACTTCCACTGCGACTTGATTTCCACGGCGCTCTCCGCCGTGCGCCAGGCCGTTTTTGTAGTCGGACAGATCTTGCTGGCGCACGACCTGGACGATCCACTTGAGCACGTCGGTGGCAGACTCCCCTGTCATGACCCACATCTTCTTTGCCGGGTCGTACCAGCACTTGTGTCCAGTGTCCGAGGGGATTTTGAACATCTCGTGCACTCGGTACGGCATGACGTAAGCGTGGTGCTCCCGCCAGCGGATGTCCTTGGCATTCCAGAGTTCCAGAGTGTGCGTGCCCGCATCCTTGCAGATCACCGCTTCGGCCGCCTCGAGCGTGCTCTGAACCGAGAGCTGTGGCTTTAGCGTGAAAGCGAACTCTCCCAGCACGGACTTGATCTCGTTGCGCAGCAGGCCCAAATCGCCCTTGAACTCCAAGAAGAGACCGTCGTGCTCGTAGACGAGCGTCCAACCTGTGGACCACGTTCACAACCCTGTCAATGAGCTCCCTCTCCTGTGCGGTGTTCAAAACGTAGCAGAGGAGCTTGCGGGGTCGGGCAGTCTCGTTTCTCAGCCGTTTCAGCACGTCGCGGGTCTTCGAGCAGTCCTCGGCAACCAGAGCTCTCACCGTCCTCTGAAACTCGAGCGCGTAGTCCATCATTGGAAAGGTCGTCATCTTGCGCGCCGTCACCCAATTCTCGATGCTGCCACCGTAGAGGAGCCTCAGGTAGAGCTCTTTCGCTGCAGTCCGGTCGGGGTGCGTTTTTGCCAGCGCAGCGTCCCGCTCTGCCACGAAATTCTTCAAAAATGCGGAATCGTGTCGGGCCGCGATAAGTGAGGGGTGGCAGTTCGCCAGGTCGAACGTGTAGTGGGCTGTAGGTGCGCACAATGTTCCACGGGTTCACTGCCAGGGTGCAGCCGTCCACGCTCACTGTTCGTTCGGTCCGGCTGGCTTGCTTCACCGCGGCCGGTAATGGCGGAAAGATAACGGTGGTTGTGCTGTCTCGCGACATTGCATCTTCCTTTTTGTTCCTGCAATGCAGCCGTGGCTTGAGCTCCGCCCAACCGGGCACTGTCTGTGTCTGCAGGCCCCCATTGTGGCTTGGTTCCTTTGCTTGTCGCTGACTGGTAAAGCGAGCAGGTTGCTCCGAGTGAGGTGCGCCTGCAGACATGGATGCTCGACTGCGTCAGGTCGGGTTACAGCAATTGCCAGCACGCCACACATGCGGAGTTGTTGGTTATGCAGATGGAGTTGTGGACTCGGCCCTTTGTGGCATGCTCCCCCTTCTCGGAGGACGGCAGTTGGCTCTTCCCTCCGAGCACGGTGGGACTGCGACTGACGGCCCTCTTGTTGTGCTGTCCCCTGCCACCATTGATCCGATTGAGATCACTGTGGCGGTCTTGGGGGCATTTACTGGGTGGAGACGCGCATGGTACACTGGCTGACATTGTTGTTCGCACTGGTGCAGCGCAAAGTCGTCAACCGTATGGACCAGGGGAAGGACAGGTAGACAAGATCACCAGGTGGGCCTCGCCCTCCGAAGATGGCATTCGCCTCTTCTTGGCGACGAGTTCGAGGGGTGGATCGACAGTGGCATTTCATTGGGTACACATTGGGAGTGCTTCCACTGCCGGCGCACTTTCTGCCGCCGCGGACGTGGTGGTCCGGGCCCGTCCGGTAGGCCAGCAGCGCGCCCGCGATGGCGGCCTGCGTCTGCGTGTCCTGCGCGCTTGCTGTGCGGTAGTCTCCCAACAGCGCATCTACCTGCGCCGAGGTGTAGTAGGCCAGCAGCGCGTCTACCTGCGCCGAGGTGTAGTAGGCCAGCAGGGCTGCTGTTATAGCGGCGTCGGTGCCCGCCGTGGAGTAGCAGTCTGCCGTGATGCTCAGCGTGTCGTCGCCGTTGGCCTGCGCAGCAGAGAGAGGAGCCACGAAATGCAGGTTGCGAACGACGTTACTTCCGCGAACGAGCTCCCAAGTCGTGAAGCCCGCCCAGGCCGGCGCGTTAACAACTCCGCTGCCGGAAAGCTGCAGGGCGGCGAGCTCCGCGAGGATTGCGTCGAGGGCGCTCTGGAGCGCGGTCTCGCTGGCGGAGAGCGCGGCGTTCGTGGCGTATGAGGCCAGCAGCGTCGCGTCGGCCTTGGCCCCCTGGAGCGCCGTGATGCTGGCGTCCCGGCTAGCAAGCTGCGCTGCGACGAAGGCCTCGGTGGCGAGACCCAGCAGGGCATTTGCTATCTTGGTGTCTACCTCCAGCGGAAGTCCGTCCACCGTGGAGAGCAGGGCGGCCAGCGCGCTTGCGTCCGCCTTGCCGAGGAGGGCGGCGTCCAGGGCTGCCGTGGTGACAGCGTCCAAGAGGGCCGCCGCTATCTTAGAGTCCACCACCGAGGAAGTGTCCACGGCCGACTGCAGGGCGTAAGCAGTCAGGGCGCTGGCGTCTGCCTTGGAGGCCTGCAGCCCCGAGATGGAGGCGTCTCGGCTCGCGAGCTCGGAGGCCAGCGCCGCGGCGGTGACGGCCCCCAGGAGAGCGTTGGCCACCTTGGTGTCCACCTCCAGCGGCGTGATCCTCGCCGCTATGTCCAGGGAGTGCTGGTCCACCACCGTCTTGAGGCCGTAGTTGGCGGCCACCGTGGCCAGCGTGGCGTTGTTGGCCGAGGCGATGGAGCCGTTCATGGCCGCCGTGGTGCTGTAGTTGGACAGCTTCAGGTCCACGCCGTCCGGGGTGCTCTTCGTGGCCACCACGCCCTCCAGCACGTCGAAGGCCGACTGGTCTGCCTTGTTGGAGAGACCCGTGGTCAGCGAGCTCTGCAGCGCTGCGATGCTGCTTCCGTGCGCGGCCACCTGACCGTCCGTGGTGGCCAGGGCCGCCGCCGTTGCTAGGGGCGCAATTGCCGGCGCCAGCGCGCTGCTGTCCAGCTTTGAGGCCAGCTCGGCGGTGACTCGGTCGTCCAGGGACTGGATGGCAGCGGCGTTGTTGCCGGAGGCTGCCGTGTTCACCGCCAGGTCAGTTACTTGAGCATAGGGCGTGAGAGCGAGGGCCAGCTGTCCTGCTGTGACGTGCGTGCCGTCAGTCACCTCTCCGTTGTCCAGGACCTCTGGGATGTTGCCCGTGACAGGTCCTTCAAACATGTTTTCTTAGGAGTAGGTCTATAACGCAGGGGTGTTGTACTTTCGCAGCGCTCCCTCGCTTGAGTTATATCAACTCGCAACAGCCCCTACCAGTACGCGAAGTGGCGCAGTGACCTATAAAATCGGACACTGGGCATGATGCGTTCAGAACGTGAAGGAGGTAGATACTCCTCTTATCCAATGGTGCTATTCTCACAACATACATCTGCCCTCTTGCTTTCTCGCGAAGCTTGATCGAACCGAGGAGACACCACATTCTCTGTTAGAAAGGTTCCGATGGAGAGCGAGTAGAAGGGCCATCGCAGAATCACCACACTGGTGATCAAGCATTTTTCTTTACGAGTTCTTCTACGTGGAGAACCAACTGGAATTTGCACTTTACACAATGGGATCGTGATATTCATCGTGTATGGTATCATGATCAACCCATGTGGGACCCATCGTGCGTGGCACCATGGGCAAAACCGAAAGTATTTGCACGAGGCTTGCATATATCACCACAGAATGTTTTCTTATTTCCGTACAGTATCGTCATCGGCGACTACTAGTCTGGAGATGCCAGGTATTTGGTGGTCTTTGTTTTCGATGCTACAATGATTGCTGGAAACAAAATGGTGATGGACTATGCTAGTCATGGATATTCGTTTTCTGCAGACTGCCGTGGATCTGTACAATTACCCGATAGATCGTTTGCTGCGCGTGTGCATCGATGGACATGAGGTCCGGTATGCGACCTGTAGCATTCTCGTTTCATGTTAAGTTTACAGAACCTGGTCAAACTCGTGCAGAGACGTTTCACTAAATTGAAAATGAAGCTGTGCGTCCATGTGTGTCGGCATGCATTTGTGATTGGTTCCCGACCCAGGGATGAACCCAAGCCCGGGATGGGGGATGCTAAGAATCTCCGAGCCGCAAGGCGAAAACATCCTAGGGGCAGGTTCTGAGGGTCACCCTGTTATTTCCCCTTGTTTAACGTCTCAAACCTTTTGGGGAGATTGTGTTTTGTGTGCAGCCGACATGTACATGCAAATGCATTTGGCTCAAGCCCTTGATAATAGAATCGAGGCAAACATCCAAACACTGCTGAGAAGCAAAGCAAAAGGGTTCGTATACCGCGGTCGCATCGAGTCGTGAGACAACGCAGATCATTTACCGTACAACCCCCTTTTACCACGACCACTACTATACGACTTGCTGTCGAGGGTATTGGTCACCCCACGGGAGTCGAACCTCAACTACCCTGTCAATCGACTGCGTGGTTGATCCGCCTCCTGGCACCTCCAATGTAGTTTGCTGTGTCCTCATAGCTGTTGTCATTCCAATCCAGCTGTTGTCATAGTCGTAGTCGTTCCAGTTCTCCTCCATGTAGTTTACCTCGTGTTGTCCTTCTTCTCCTTCGTAGTACCAGTCCCAGGTGTCGTTCACATCCTGAGGTAGTTCTTCATTGTTGTCATAATCTGCTTGTTCTTGTTCTAGTGGATGTAGTTCTTCTCCTTCTCCTATGTGCCATACTCGCACTCTGCAGTCTTGTGCCCAGTGGCCAGGCTTGCCACATCGATGGCATGTTGTGTAGTTGTTGTTTCCTTTTCGTTTTGATTTGCTGTAGTTTCCTTGGCCTTTGTAGCCTTTGCTTGATCCATATCCTTTGGATCCTGAGTAGCCTTTTCCTTTGCTCTTGTTGTATCCTCCTTTGTTGTAGTTTCCTTTGTTGCCTTTGTCGAATCCTTTGTAGTGTCCTTTACTCCTGTACTTGCCTTTGCTTTTGCTTCCTTTGTAGTTGCCTTTTCCTTTTCCTTTGCCTTTGTAGTTTCTTCCTTTCCTCCATATGTTGTCAACATCCATTGGTGCAGCTCCTCCATTGTAGTTTGTTCCTACTGCTGAAGTCGATCTCGAGAAGGCTGAAATCGTCTTGTAGTAGTCCAGGATGACTGCTCTGATCTCGATGTAGTTCGTGATTTGTCCAGCTCGCAGTTGGAGATGTTGCTGCAGTGCTCCTTTGGTTTTGTTGAGTAGTATTGCTATTTTGATTCCATCTGGTAGTGCTGTGCCGTTGTCTTTCTCGTAGCGGTTGATGTCGTATTCCCATTGTAGGAATTGTTCTTCAAACTGCGCTTCGTTGAATGTAGGTTCCAGTAGTTTGGTAAGGTAGCCAACGCTTCTTGTTCCTACTGGTAGGCTGAACCTGTTGTGTAGGAGTCGCAGTGTTTCACATCCGTTTGCGTTGTAGCGGTTTTGCCTTACTACTGTAGCTGCTGCTCCCTGACAGATGTTGATGAGGATGTAGTGTAGATCTCTGGAGAGGTCTACTGCTTTGCTTGCTTGTGTAGGGTCCAGTATGTGTGTTCTGATGTCTGTGTCCTCAATCTGTCGTGTAGCCACTTGTGCTAGTTGTAGCGCCAGGTCGAAGTCTCGGTCTATGAGGCCAAGGTATGCTTGTAGTTTGAACAGCCATTCTTCATACTGGGAGTAGTCACCAGTGAAGAAGGGTGCTGGCAGTTTGTATCTATGTAGTCTCTGAACGTCGTTGTCTTGTTCTGTTCCTGCTCCCGTAGTCGTGGCTCCTACTGTGTCTGCTGTTGGCCCGTTCTCTGCTCCTGTAGTTTGTTGTGCTGAGGCTGATGCTGCTTCTCCTGACATGTCGTAGTAGTTTGGCATGTGACTGCTGTTGCCGTGGTTGTAGTACTTACTGCTTACTGGAGCTCCCCTATGTTTAGGATCTCAGCTCCGCTACCACGTTAAAAACGGTTGCTACTTTTACTTACAAGTGCAAGTGCTGTAGTGTTCAAACAAACAGTCAACCAATGTAGTCTGCAGCTGCCAACCTTTTGACTCATGCGATGTAGTGAGCTCAAGGCCTGCAGTAGTGAACATACATGCAACACAAATGCAGGAAGTGAAGCATGTAGTTTGACGTGAGTGAGTGAGTGAGTGAGTGAGTGAGTGAGTGAGTGAGTGAGTGAGTGAGTGAGTGAGTGAGTGAGTGAGTGAGTGAGTGAGCGAGTGAGTGAGTGAGTGAGTGAGTGAGTGTGTCAAGGTGGGGGGTGTGGCGCTGAGTTGACTGAGGTGAAGTGAGGAACCCGAATTGTTCAGCCCTCTGCTTGTTGGTTTCTTGGGTCCTTCCCGCCGGGTGCCCCGGAATCGCCCCGTTTTCCGGAATCGCGCTGAAGTGTAGCGCTCGGAGGGCATCCAAATCGGCGAAGCGAGGAAAGGAGCGGAGCGGCGTTTCGAGGCTGGAGCGGGGGCAGTTGAGGCGCGCTTTTATTTGTTTGGGCAACTACGCGGGTCTGGCATTTCGTGAGGTTTTTTTTTCTCCTTGTTTTTTTTTGGGGGGGGTAGAGGAATACCAAAAGGATAACCAAAGCGAGAACGAAGAGGATAACCAAGAGAAACTCACCAAAAGGACAACCCTAGGCGTTTGCCTCATGGGACATGGAGGCCCCAACGGTTTGTCTTGACCCCTTCCCTAGAGAACGGGCCTGGATTTGAGGGGGTCTCGCCCCGATGTGTGATGGGCGGGGGACGACATTTTCGCATTTGATGATTTATTTTTAAGTCTTAGCCTTTGGCTAAAGACACAATCTGCGATGCTTGCTGCTTTCGGCTCAGAGGAAGCTAGAGCATTGTAGCCATTGTAGCTTGCTGATTCTGATTACTGCCGGAGACCGTTTTCCCGCCCGTGTCTCCGATCAGCAATTGCCATGGAAAGGTGCCGGAGGCTAGCGAGTATGACACACGGACACTGATTCTGGCGGCCGAGATTTTGGCTGGGAAATGCGATTGCGCAAAGCACTTGATTGACCCTTGTTCCATTGAGCCGCCGACTCCAGGTTTGGGCATTTGACGAGTTGCTACAACCTTTGCAACGCAGAGGTGTGAGTGTCTTGCATAAAGGCATGCCAGAGCCTGCCCACAGCTTGATGGCGCAGCCAGCACCAGCGGCCGCGAGCTCTGCCAGCCCTGCTGCCTCCTTCCGACCGAGGGGCATGACAGTTTCAATGGGCCCAACAGTGCCCCATTGCGACCCGTCACGACCCATCAAAGTGCTTGACTTGCCCGGAGCCCAAGCATGCTTGCACTGGTGACCTTGTGGTCTGTGCTGACATTGAGGGCAGGGCCCACAGCAGACTTGGTTTTGTGGTAATCGGCAGTCGGCCTTCGAAGCGTGCTGCGTTTTCTGCAGGATTCCCTGCAGTCGGCAGTCGGCTACAGGGGCTGCGTCTGCTCACGGTACTGCATTGTTCATGCGCAATAAAGTGCCTGGAAATCGCACCTTGAAAGGTCACATAGGGCATTGCATGGATACAGAGCCACATCTTGACCCAGGGCCAACATGTCTAAGACATGGACAACCTTTGCAACACAGAGGTGTGAATAACCTGCAGAACGGCATGCCAGAGCGTGCCCGCAGCTTGATGGCGCAGCCAACAGCAGCCGCGAGCCCCGCCAGCCCGGCGGGGTGCCCTGCTGATGAAATTGACACGCCTCTTCTGCTTCCTTCCGGCCGAGGCATGACAGTTTCAATGGGCCCAACGGTGTCCTTGCGACCCATCACGACCCATCAAAGTGCTTGACTTAGCGGAGCCCAAACATGCAACAGTCTTTGTGCTTGTGGGCTCTTGCTCAAACATAGTAAGCGTTGCCCGCGGAGCTTGCTGAAGTGGAAAAGCGCCCACGTGGAAGGCCGCTTCAAAACAGTTGTGCGTGTTGGGGCAGAGGATGTATCCCACGCAGCAGCATAGTGCGCAATGAAATGAGGGACCTTTATCTTGGTCAGCGCCGCTCACTTGTGCTCCCGGCTTGTGGGCCTTTACTCTAGGCCCCTAGGCTTGGCAGCACAGTGTGCGCAGCTGCCCGTGGTAACAGGCAGTCGGCTTCGCAGTAAGCTGCTTGCTACGGCTTCCGAAAGATTTGTTTTGTTGTTCATCAAGATTGGGCAGCGGAACCCTTGACATTTGACAGTTACCGCCTGCTCGGCTTTGCAGCTTTTGACGCCGAACCACAAGCAAACATCGCAAGTTTGCCAAGTGGACCCAAGCAGAAGTCTTTCGACGAGGATGCAAGATTTATAGCTCGAGCTATCTCACTAGCCGTTTCCACTTGCGTGAAAGGAGTTGGAGACAGAAGGCTCTCCTGCAGCGCTACTGAAGCACGCGCCGCCCAGGCGCTTGGGCTGCAATGGTGAAATCAGTTCCATTCAGACAGCAGTCTGGCGCACCTGTTGGAAAGCCCCGATCTTTGGAACTTGGCAGTCAAGCAGGGGTGTTGCGAGCCTTTCAATGGATGAGCGAAACACAAGGGGCTCGTGCTGCAAAACGGGATCTTCAGGCATTAAACGACAACGTGCGTCTGCGTTCAGTCACGCACACAGCAGCCATATAAACACAAGGGCAGAACTTTCGTCTGATGTCCTTTTGTCAGAGCAGTATGCGGATTGCCCAGTATTTCCACTCACTACTCCTTACCCGTTGTCAGGTCGCCTGTTGCTGCACATAGAAGCGCTGGTTGCGATCTATGACTGCTCGCGGCAGGTGAGAACCTCTTGCAGAAGGTCCGCAGCTTGCGTTGAACTGTGGCGTGGACGAAGTGTGGAAGCTCATTCTGGCAGAGACTTGCCCGCCCTTGTTTCAACTGGGAGGGAAACATGGTTTAGCTTGCAACATTGTTCTTTTCCGCAAGGCAGTGTTTAGGCGCCATAGGAGCCTAAGCACGCTATGCAAAACATTGAGATTTCGCGGGGGCGAACAAGAACGTGTTTTGTTGCGTGGCCTCAGAAACAGGGGCCGCAGCACATGTACAAACCCTTCGTTCGCGCTGTTCTTGTTTCGCAGGCCTGCTTCAGACAATGATGCCCTTGTAGCAGCAAGCCAGGAGAAGGGCTACCTCCGAGCGGTTTGCGACTAACGTCCTGCAAGCTGAGCACTGTCAGGTTTGCCAACGCCAGTGGCATCAAGGTAATCTGCAAGGCTGGAAGGCGCTTGGGTGGAGATTGCGCACAAGTCATTCGCGCGATCAAAATCCCCAAGGAACCCACCCTTTTTCGGGGCGGTGCCGGAAGGATTTGCGCAGAGCGCGGAAGCTCGAGCAAGCTTCCGCGGAGCATAGTGCAAAGTCTGCTTTCGCGGAATGCCGCCGACTCTAATTTTGTTGGCTTGTGTTGCGCGTTGCAAAGAAGGAGCTGCCAGCAGGCAGCATTGATTTTCTCAGAAAAGTGGCTTTCATGCATGCAAGCGGGTACGCGCAAACAAAGCTTGTTCTTAGTGCCACACACAATGCGAGTAGCTACTGTGTTGACCCCAGCAAGCCCATCAAAACGTATCCCTTGCATCTTGGTCGCTGCTCATTCAATCTACACGGCACAGACTTAGAAGTGTCATGGCTGACCGGTTTGGAAAACCATGCAGGCGCCGACCGTGCTGAATGCCGAGCCAGGTTCCTCCCGGTTTGGCGCTGGCTTTGCAAAATTTATCACCGCGCAAGCCTGCCTCACGCGCAACGCGGCAGTAATACTGGGTAGAACCCTTCCTGAAGACAACTGCGCTGCATCCTTCCTGTAATGCGGTCAGGGTCTGTGACGACAACGTTGCTTGAGATTACCATGGTGAACTCAGCTCCATTCCAACAGCAATCTTAAACCTTTTCAAAAGCCCTGGGCAGTCAAGTAGCGGTGTTGCAAGCCTTTCAGGGCTCAGCAAGACACAAGGGTGCCCCGCTTACTACTCCTGTAGTTTACCCTTTGTCAGGTCAGCCCAAATAGATGCAGCTCATACGCATAAACATGCAGATTGCCTAGCAACATGCTCAACATGCCACCTTAGCCTTCACCTATTTTAGAACTGCCCTGCCTCGCGGAAGTGCCCCGCGAAACCCCCCCTGCTCGACACCGATCGAAACAGCGATCTATCGCTTAAGGAGCTGATTGCCGGTGGTGAGAGCAAAGGTATGTACAGAAAGAACCCACCAGTGTGTCGGATTCTGGCTTCGCTGATCGCCGTGCCGCGCTTGCCACACATTTCTTCGAATAGAAAGCCAGTGCCGACTTTGCAAGCTCCGCAGTGTCTTGAGTGTCTTGGCCTTTACTCTCCCTGCTTGGCGCTGCGCGTGTTTTTCCCGCTCAAGATGCCCAAGCGAACATGTCTAGATGTGGACATTTTGACAATCAGGTAGCACGGAGGCGGAAGGTTTGCGGAATGTGTGTTTCCGCGGAAGGTCGAGGAAGGGATGTGGTCGATTTGCGCGAACAGGAAGAACTAGCAGATCGTGCGCTCGAATTCTCCGCGGAAGCAGCACACTGTCAGACTCAGAGCAAAGCGAATGGGGTACGCGGTCTGGAGCAGAATTCGGATTGCCTGACCCAGTGGTTCGCAGAAGTTACTGGGGGTTCGCAGAACTTGCTTGGGTTCGGGGTGCCGCTCTTGGCTTTCGCGGGAATTCGTGGCATGCGGTTTGCAGCTTGCCAAAAGGGCCAGGACTTTCCGACCGGTGAGAAGGGGGCGGGGGATCACAGAAATTTCACAAGAGGCGGGGGAGTTGCAGAAGTTCGCGGGAGGTGCCGGGAGTTCGCAGAATTTCGCAGAAGCCGGGATTCGCCGAAGTTTGGTTTCATACTGGTTTGTCTGGGTGCTGCGCTGGTTTTGCCTTTACTGCGCACTGTAAACCGATCTCGTGCTTCCTGAAGGCTCGCTTCCAGATGTCCGGGCCTGCAAGTTCCAAAGGCTGAGGGAACGCATTGCTTGCAGCAATAATAGTGTAGAGGATCATTTCTGCAATGCAGTCAGGGTCTGTGACGACAACGTTGCTTGAGATTGCCATGGTGAACTCAGCTCCATTCCAACAGCAGCTTGGAAAGCCCTGAGCAGTCAAGTAGGAGTGTTGCGAGCCTTGTGCTCAGCAAAGCACAAGGGTGCCCCCGGTTGCTACTCCTTTAGTTTACCCTTTATCAGGTCAGCCCGCCGGCTGCTGCAAATAGATGCAGCTCTTTCGCATAAACACGCAGATTGTCTAGCAACATGCTCAACATGCCACCTTAGCCTTCACCTATTTTAGAACTGCCCTGCCTCGCGGAAGTGCCCCGCGAAACCCCCCCTCGCAGAGCTTCGAATAGAAAGCCAGTGCCGACTTTGCAAGCTCCGCAGTGTCTTGAGTGTCTTGGCCTTTACTCTCCCTGCTTGGCGCTGAGCGTGTTTTTCCCGCTCAAGATGCTCAAGCGAACATGTCTAGATGTGGACATTTTGACAATCAGGTAGCACGGAGGCGGAAGGTTTGCGGAATGTGTGTTTCCGCGGAAGGTCGAGGAAGGGATGTGGTCGATTTGCGCGAACAGGAAGAACTAGCAGATCGTGCGCTCGAATTCTCCGCGGAAGCAGCACACTGTCAGACTCAGAGCAAAGCGAATGGGGTACGCGGTCTGGAGCAGAATTCGGATTGCCTGACCCAGTGGTTCGCAGAAGTTACTGGGGGTTCGCAGAACTTGCTTGGGTTCGGGGTGCCGCTCTTGGCTTTCGCGGGAATTCGTGGCATGCGGTTTGCAGCTTGCCAAAAGGGCCAGGACTTTCCGACCGGTGAGAAGGGGGCGGGGGATCGCAGAAATTTCACAAGAGGCGGGGGAGTTGCAGAAGTTCGTGGGAGGCAGAAGCCGTTCATACTGGTTTGTCTGGGTGCTGCGCTGGTTTTGCCTTTACTGCACACTGTAAACCGATCTCGTGCTTCCTGAAGGCTCGCTTCCAGATGTCCGGGCCTGCAAATTCCAAAGGCTGAGGGAATGCATTGCTTGCAGCAATAATCGTGTAGAGGATCATTTCTGCAATGCAGTCAGGGTCTGTGACGACAACGTTGCTTGAGATTGCCATGGTGAACTCAGCTCCATTCCAACAGCAGCTTGGAAAGCCCTGAGCAGTCAAGTAGGAGTGTTGCAATCAATTGTTACACGTTTCGGATTTGCGCTCGTTTTGCGGGTATGTGCGCCCTTTTTGCGGGTATTGGCACCCGTTTTGCAGGTATGTTTTTGCTAGAACACCGCGCAACGGGCTATACAAGAAGGAGAAGCCAGAACAGCAAAAATTGCTCGAAGCAAAAAAATCGCCAAATCCCCTGCAAAACGCGATATGCGGCGGCTCAGCACAGCCCAGCTACAGGTGGTGGGGATTCACCAAAAGAAGAGCCTCTTCCTACACGTCGAAAACCTCCCGAATGCTCAAAGTGCTTTCAAATTCAGCAAGGGGACACCTAAGGATCCGAGTCTTCTAAGGAGGTACTTTAACCCTCTCAACCCCACGCCATTTTGTAGGGACGGGTATCAACTCACCCTGATCCCAGAAGATCCAGGTACCAGTAGCAGGTACCCAGGACACTCACCTCTGGACTTTGCATGATGGATTTTTCTGGTTACTAAACATGCTTTGACTCCGTCCATCTTAGTCGACCTGAACCCTGAACTCAGCACCATTCCTGTCAGAGAGTGGCGCTGCAAACTGTTCCGTTCCATCGGCCTTGCTTGAGCCCTAACAAACATCTCACCCTAGCAGGTGACAGCCTCCTTGCACTGCAAAGTGCAAGGGCTAGAGGTGACGCGATCGGACAGCGTGTGGAATGGCCGTTCCGATGGGCTCGCAAGCGCACATGGATCGATGTCACCATTGGTACAGCGATGGTGATTCAACCCACCCAGCTTTGAGTAAACAAAACAGACAAACAGACTTGCTGTCAACCATTATTACAACGGGACAATCAGTCGTCACTTTCAGAGAAGTGATTGAATTTCAGTCACAGTGGCCAGTTGATGTTTAAAAGCAGCAACTTGGCTATCCAGGCGCCCTCAAACTCTTGGGCATTGCAATGCGTTGCAGAGGTGCTGCGCTCGCGGGACAGATCGCTGCTTGCCCACAGATGCCCCATTGTTTCGTTTGCTTGCAAGGCGGATGGGCTTCTTCCCTTTTCGTCGGCCCGGCCTAGAACAGAGGGCAGCGCAGAAACCAGAAGCTGACTCGTGCAGTGACTCGTGCAGGAGTCCGGGCGCGACTTGACAGCCGCAGCCTGTGAGTGACAACGCACGTGATTTGACCCGATGTCGTGGCTGGTGGGACATCGGGCCATTCTTGGCCCAATACTTCACTACTTGATTGGAAAGAGCCAAAGAGCTGCTTTCGGACACAAAAAAATCTAGCAGTCCAGTCCGGCGAGCCCAAAGTGAGAAAAAAGGTGCTTGTCAGAATCAAGTCTGCGTTTGCTAGATGGCGGATTTGGAGAATCTCACAATGGGGTCGGATTGAGCTTTCAAAATTTTGCCCATGGGTGGACCACTCGCTTTTGTGCGTCGTAAGGCACTGTTTTTTCGTTGGAAACAAGCTGCTTGTCGAACAGGTGAGTGTCTTGGCATGGTGATTTCGGGAACGTTTTCCAGCTGCATTGCCACCCACGGTGGCTTCCTTCTCATTTCAAGCCTCACGATCATGTTGTTTTTTTTCTCTTTTATTTTTCTCTCTCTCTCTGTCTCTCTCTCTCTCTCTCTCTCTCTCTCTCTCTCCCTCTCTCTCTCTCTCTCTCTCTCTCTCTCTCTCTCTCTCTCTCTCTCTCTCTCTCCTTTTCTCTCTCTCTCGCTCTTGCGATCTGTTTTCCAGCTCGCTCTCTCCTTCCCTTGCACTGTTTTTTCCTTATTTTTAATTTTCTCGGTCTATTTCTCTCTCACGTGTTTTTTCTCTTTCACACCCAGTTTGTGCGGATCAAAGATCGAATAAGCCAGCGTACGGGCCGCTGCCACTTTGCACTTTGAGGTGAGACCCAACTCCGCGAACTCCGTTGGGTTTTGCGCGCGCGCGCGCGTGTGTGTGTTTGTGTTTGTGTGTGTGTGTGTGTGTCTGTTTTTGACCAATGTTGATCGCCCGCAACCATTTGGCTCAAGGCCCTTTTTCTGTATCATAGCAATACTCATGATTGCGTGACAAAAGGAACCTTTGCAGGCCGCTTACAGGACTATACAACAACACAATCCATCAACAACAATCCATCCTCCAATCATCCATATTGGCATATAATATTGGACTCTTCTCCGGAATAGATCCAGGGACCACATCTACTACCACAAGGTACCAGTTCCCTTCTGGGATAGGTACCCCCGGCAGTGGGCCTCAATTTGTGGTAGCGGAGCGAAGCATCACAGGCTACTTCACTCAGGTAGCTGCGGAGCAGGTTTCCTGTCAGGACTGCGTAGTGCTTACCACCGCCAGTCATGTCAATCACATCATGCTGACTTGGCACCCTTATCCTGACCTTGAGGGCGCCTTGGGGAATCGAACCCCTGACCTCTTAGGATATAGGCTGATAACGCCTTATCCTGTGATCAATTTGTGGTAGCGGAGCGGGTTTTCCGCAGAGATCCAAAGAGAAATGTCATCCGATGGAGAAGACTTCATGGAAGCCTATTCAAGTATGGCCAAATCATCCGGCTATACGGAGGAAACACTCAACTTATCGATGACCGCCAAGCAGCCGCCATCGTACGACGGAAAAGTCAGCTGGTTCAGGTATGAAGAACTCGTGGACGACTGGGTGACAATCACCACGGTGGAAGCACCCAAAAAGCAGACTCACAGGAGATGCTTACATGCACAAGGCAGTCCGCCAAAATGACCTTTTGCAAGATCCTGATGAAGGAGTCAACTATTTCAAGAACACGCTGAAGAAGTACTTCCTGAAAGGTGCGACCAACGTGTATCTGTACAGGCTCCTCAGTTTCTTCAATCACAGAAGGCAGAACCAAGAGTTCCTCATTTTCACCTCCAAGTTCGAAATCCTTCTCATGAGATTGAAGGCAGCGTGGATGGACTTGATGCCCGTCTTCACGGCACAGTCCCCATCATTTCGACAGTCCGTACAGGAAGCAAACAACAGAACAATTGCTCGACATCAGCAAGCAGCCGGTGTTCGAGCACCGCCTCCAGTCCTGCTAAATGAGGATGATCCGACAGTCCTCAGACAGTATATCACGGGAATGCAGGACAGACAGCGGGACGCATTTCCTTTCAGAAATAATCTCATTGCGCAGTTTTTCATCATTCAGAGTGAATTGTCAGATCAGCAGAGAGAAAGACTGACCAGTGCTATGTCACTGAGAAACATTTCGCTCGAGAACTACTCCTATGAGATGCTGAAGACGCATTACCATGAACTCTTCATCACAACTAGGACATCCATCCAAGATCCATCCATCCGACCTCAAGGAGGCAACCGAAGCAACACATTCTTCATCCTCGAACAAGGTGAATACGAAGGAGAAGAAGGCTTTTGGGTTGAAGATGAAGATGGACTTGAAGGATTCATGTCGAACAACGATGAAGAGACATTCTGGGTCCTCGAAGAGAACGATGCGTTCATAGCAAGAAAAGTGTCAGGGCGGAATCTCAGATTCAAAAAGAGAAAAGGAAAAGGAAAATCAGGAAACAAAAAGGGCAGTCACCAACGAGGTGGCTTTAAACCCTTCCGAAAAAGCGGTTCTGGCGGGAAGGCCAATATGGCCAATGAAAACTATGATCCCTACGACCAGGCATATTGGGGAAAAGGCAAAGGAAAGAAGGGAAAGAAAGGAAAATCCAAATTCCAATATCCCTATGATGGAGACAAAGGTTATCCATCCACAACTCCTCCATGCAGTACCAACATCGACGTCCTTGAACAAGGAACTGTACCGATCCTCCTCAGCATCAGTCAGATGCGTAACCTCTAGACCATCGAGCACACACCTCAATGTGACAAGATCACATGCAAGGCCTTTGGCATGAAGTTCCAGTATCCGGTACAGGACATGCACTCGTTGACCTCGCGGGAGTTGCAAGAGTGAAAGCACATGGAGAAATTGCCATCAAGGGCCTCACCAACTACGTCTACTATGATGACAACAGCATCAAGTTTCCCTCCGGGGATATCTCCAAGAGTGAAACTGTCTGTGCATCCAAATCATCCGAGACGAAGGAGGACCTAGCAACTCCTAAAATCATTGGGTCTCAAAAGCAGGACTCTGCGGGAGTGCGGAAGCCTTCCTCAGGAATTGCCCTCAGGGGCGTGTGCTGCAGAGGCTGCGGGTTGGGGTCCTCGCTGGACTGCACGAAGTCGTCCAAGTAGAAATGGCTCGTGATGAACGTGGTGGCCTTGCGGTCCGGCTGCTCCAGGGGCAGCGGCTCATTCCGCTCCAGGTAGCCCACCACCTGCTCGAAGCGCGGGCGCTGGCTGAAGCCGTGGGCCCGAAGCGTCTTCATCTCTTTAAGGGTTACTGCGCGGCAACTTCGCCCGCTGCGCGTTCGACGCCCCTGCGCTCGGCGCGCGCGTAGCGCAGCTGGGGTACCTGGCGGTGCACTGCCTCTGTCAGCCGGCTCACATCGTCCAGGTGCCGCTGCCCCTCTTGGGCCAGCCTGCGTTCCCCCAGCCAGTTGTTGAAGGCCCGCGCCTCCTCCAGCTCTCGCTGGCGCTTCAGCAGCAGCGGCTGCAGGTCGTAGCTCGGATAAGTCTTGCGGCATCTGCGGCTCGCTGCGTGGTTCAATGGACATCATCTCGCTTTTACACTAGTACGCTAGCGCCCGCCGTCAGCCGGTCGTAAGTTGACTGCCTCTCCAGCATGCGCATGGAGCGCTCGCTCGGCCGAGGCGCTTCTTCGGGCTCGGGCCGCACCTCGGGCCGTACCTTTCTGTGTACCTCGGGCTCGGGCTGTACCTCGGGCTCGGGCTGTACCTTGGCCTCGGGCTGTACCTCGGGCTCTAACTGTGCCACGGGCTCTGTCTTGGGAGCTGCCTTGGGCTTGGGTGCTGCCTTGGGCTTGGGAGCTGGCATGGCGGCTGCCTTGGTCGCTGCCTTGGGCGCTGCCTTGGGCGCTGCCTTGGGCGCTGCCTTGGGTGCTGTCTTGGGCACGGCTGCCTTGGGCATGGGTGCTGCCTTGCTGCCTTGGGCGCTGCCTTGGTCATGGGTGCTGGCTTGGGCTTGGGTGGGGGGAGCGCGCTTGCCTTGGGCTTTGGCTCTGTGGGAAATCTCACCCTCTTGGGTCGGAAGGGGGAGTCTATTTCGTATGCTGGCTCCGTGGGCAGGTCGGGGTTCATTTTTTTACTCCTCTGCGGGGGCAGCTCGGGCGGCTTGGGCTTGTTCTTGCTGCCCGGGGGCCTGCCTCTAGGCCTTGGCGCCGGTTGCGCTTGCTTCATCGGTTTTTTTTAATAGAAAATATTTTTTTAAAAGACCTTCGGGGATTAGACGTGATCCAAAAACAGCACGAAGGACAAGGACGAGCCCCTCAGTCGGACGACTTGCCCTTCCAGGTCTGTCAGCCGGAAGCGCAGGTGTCTCAGGGTGATGGGGCCCCTAACGGCCATGAAGTGCCCATCATCGGAGCCGGTCTCCACGATGGTGCCCACGCCGCTCTTCAGCGTTATCTTGGACAGGATGTCGTCCCCCAGATTGCCCAGCACGCGGCTGGCGTTGCCCAGCACGCGGCTGGCGTTGGCCAGCTGGGCGCAGCGCAGGTAGACCTCGTTGTATGCCATCATTCTGACGAACTCAAAGACCTGCTGCCCGCCGGAGACGAAGCTCGGGCCGAGCATGTGGTCGATGCTGAAGGGCTTGCTCGGAGAGGCAGCAGGCAAGGTGGGGTAGTCCACAGCGTCAGAGAACTGCTGCTGCAGCTCCAAATCGTTCAGGATGAGCCGGTTGCCGTCGTAGGCTACGCTCAGCTGTTCGTGGTCTCGCTATACGCGGCAGTAGCGAAATTGGAGCTGATCCAGGCTGCCAGCCGTGCGCCTGTGTAGGCGCCCTCGGGCAACAACGCCCAGTTCAGAGTCCCAAGCGCAGCGTCGACCCAGTAGAGGTAGCGGCCCCGGTCTGTCGAGAGGAAACTGTCCGCGATTCTGATCTTGTAGACGGCCAGCCTGGCGTCGCTCTGCAGGTGCAGGGACTCTCCCAGGTCGACCTCGAAGTCGCTGTCCGAGCCAGCAACCCTCTTGCGGCTGTCCACGTAGATTGTGGTCATCCTTTTCTTTAGGAAGCCACCAGTTCGGCGAACGATGGGTGGCTGGACTGCTGCAACGGAGGTGCAGCAGGAGATGTTCTCACACCACGCGTTGATCAGCGTGGAGCTGGCGAACAGCTTCTGGCCCAGGAAGCTGAGCGCCGCTCCCATCGGCTTCTCTTTCCAGTGCAAAACGCTCTTCGAAGCGCAAGTAGAACATCTCATTCTTTGGCTTGAGGTAGTACACGAAGAGGAAGCTGTAGGGGTCCCGAGTCGCCTGCTCGTAGATCCTGTGCAGCTTGTCCTTCGGCAGCAGGGCGCTCAGCTCTTCGATGACGGCCTCCAGCTCGTGCTGGTTGCGCAGCCTCCAGCAGCAGAGAAATTGCTGATTGACCCGCACTGCCGCGCTGATGAGCCTCAGCTTCTGGGAGCTCACCCAGGTGCTGATTTGCATGTGCCGGCCTCGAATGAAGAGTGTGTCCAGGGCGCCATGAGGCTTGTGGAGCTGCGGCGTGTCAGCAAAGTCGTCGATAACTACAAGCACCTGGTACAGTTTCTTCATTTCCATCTTCTTGGACGTCTCGGTGATCTTGCGCTGCCTCTGGATGATGCCCCGCAGCGCCGCCTCGTCCCATTCGTCCCAGTAAGCCTGCTCTTTCTCCGCGTTCACCCCCAGGTCCTGCTCTATGTACTTCTTGACGGGAATCCAGCCATCGTCGATCCCGATCGAAGGACTGAAGATGTAGATCCTTTCGAAGACGCCCCGGTACTGCTCCAGAATCAGGCTGATCAGAGCCACTGTTTTGCCGGACTTGCTGGGGCCGAGGAAGATGCCTGTACATGGTACCAGGGGCACCACGGGGTCCGAGGGCTGCTTACTGGTATACTCTGTCGTAGGAAACAGCTTGATCTTCCCCATTCGTCCTTTGCCTTACTTCCCAAATTCGACGCAGGGAAGCCGGGCGGCGAATCCAGTTGCCAACGCAGGATTGAGTGGAGCA
This sequence comes from Effrenium voratum, assembly GCA_963377175.1. Taxonomy (NCBI): domain Eukaryota; class Dinophyceae; order Suessiales; family Symbiodiniaceae; genus Effrenium; species Effrenium voratum. The sequence goes on from CAUJNA010003427.1 coordinate 1,797,454, forward strand.
ATCCTGTTGTCCACACAGGATTGAGTGGAGCAATCCTGTTGTCAACGCAGGATTGAGTGGAGCAATCCTGTTGCCAACGCAGGATTGAGTGGAGCAATCCTGTGCACCAGGCCCGCACCAGGCCCGCACCAGGCCCGCACCAGGCCCGCACCAGGCCCGCACCAGGCCCGCACCAAGCCCGCACCAGGCCCGCACCGGCCCCAAAGAGAGCGGTGACGAAGCGGTGACAAGCGGTGACATGCTCGGCGGGCTGGAATTCGCCGCTTTTCCGGGCCGAAAGCGGAAAACGACGTCTGGAGCCCGCTTTCGACCGAAAACCTGCGAATTTGGAGGCTCGGGCATCCCACTTGCAGTCCGACACGAAAAACGGACTCTTCGGACTCGACCGTTTTGAGCGCTTTTTGCACCAAAAACCGGAGCCGGATGGAGCGGTGACATCAGTGGTGACATCAGTGGTGACAAGCTCGGCGGGCTGACGGACCACCTCGGCGGGCTGTCGGATCCGAGCCTGGACCTCGGCGGGCTGTCGGGCCGCGAAAAACCCTGCGGAGAAGGAGCTCGGGAACTGGGCCCGATTTTACGCACTTTTGCACCCAAAAAGCGAGTGGTGACAAAGCGGTGACAAGCGGTGACGAGTTCAGCGGGCCGGAATTCGCAGGCTTTTCAGGGCAGAAAACGGAATTCGGAGCACGGCGAACGTCTGGAGCCGGTTTTCGGCGGAAAACGAGCGAACTTGGAGGCTCAGGCACCACTTTGGACGTCTGACACGAAAAAACGAACTTTTCGGGATTTCGGAAAGTTGGCCGATTTGAGCACTTTTTCGACCGAAACGGAGCCGAAAAGCAGTGGTGACATCAGTGGTGACGAAGGATTTTTGGGCCGCAAAATGGCCATTTGGGCAGCTTTTTGGCCCAAAAAGCCCCAATTAATAGGGGACTATAAGCCTTTGTTCCTTACTAGTCTCGGCGCTACCTAGTGCCCGCTCGGCGCGTACGGTGCCCGCTCGGCACTGGCACTCTTACGGTGCCCGCTCGGCACCGTAGTGCCAAGTGCCCGCTGGGCACTGCAAGTGCCCGCACGGTGCCCGCTCGGCGCCGGGGTGCCTGTGCCTGCTCGGCACTGTGCCCGCTCGGCACGTCCTAGTGCCTGCTCGGCACTGTGCCTGCTCGGCACATCTACCTAAGTGCCCGCTCGGCACTGCCCTGCCTCCCGCCCGCCGCGAAGTTCTCCGGGATGTACACCTGACAGGAAAAAAAGGTGGGGGGGTAAGGGGGAGGGGCATTGGGGCTTGAACCACATGACATGCAAAACCGTGCAAAAAACCAACATGTCAAAATGACATGTTCAAAATCATGTCTGCAAAAACAAGTCATGTCAAAATCATGTCATGCAACCGCACCATGCAAAACCCATGCAAAAACCATGTCAAAAACCATGCAAAATCGTGCGAAACAAGAATGCGCGCGGCGCGTACGCTGGCGTGGCGTCTATGCCGGGCAGGCGCGGCCGGGAGGCTTGTATGCCGGGCAGGCGCGGCAGGAATGTGGCGTTGTCCGCGTTGTCCGCAGTGGGTGGTAGAATCCCCCACTGTGGACAACTCTACCAAGCCATATTTCTCGTTAATTTCGCGAAATGTGCCATGGGTCTCACAAGGCAAGCCACTGAACCTCCACTCTCCCCCGGGTCCTTGCTATATGTGCTAATGTGCTATATGGCTCTTACAAGGCAAGCCACTGAAAACCCAACTCTCCCCGGGCTCCTTGCTTAATGTGCTATATGTTGCATATGGTATAGAAGCCGTGGACTATACACATAAAATCAAAAAAAAAAAACAAAAAAAACTTAAAAAATACATCATACTCTCCAACATTACCAATAGCAATTGTAAAGCACATATAGCTATCTTATAAAGCGCGTAACCGAATTAAAAAATATAGCACATATAGTACATATAGCAAGGAGCTGGGGGAGAGTGGGGGTTCAGTGGCTTGGCGTGTAAGACCCATATAGCACATATAGCACACACAGCAAGGAGCCCGGAGACTGTGGACTGTGGGGTAGCGGCTTGGCGCAGCTTCAATGCCGGGCAGGAGGCTTCGATACCGGGCTTCTATACCATATAGCACATATAGCACATATAGCAAGGAGCCCGGGGGACTGTGGGGGTTCAGCGGCTTGGCGCAGCTTCAATGCCGGGCAGGAGGCTTCGATACCAGGCTTCTATACCATATAGCACATATAGCACATATAGCAAGGAGCCCGGGGGAAAAATACATAAAATGGCACTTCAAAGAATAAAACCAAACAATCAAACAGCATAAACACAAATCAGCAAAATTCACAGAAAACAAGATAAGAACCACCAAGCAACTCAAAAACCAGAACAGCCCCCAACAAAATATTTAATCACAGCACACAACATTAAATAATTCAAAAAAGCATGCCAACAAAACAGCAAAAATAAAAACCATCAAAGAACACAAACTCAAAAACACACATCAACAAAAACAAAGCAACATACCAACAAAAAATATCAGAAGAGTATCAAACAAAATAAAATACAAACAGCCAAAGCACGAAAAAATCAAAAGAGCATACCAAGTTCAAACAACGCACTTTGAAAGAGTCAGCCAAATCAAGAAAAAATGAAATATTTCAATCTTTACAAACTATAAGTACAGTATAATTATAACATATAAGATTTTACATGTTATTATTATAGTATGATTATAATTTCAGTACAGGATAATAATTTAATTCACAAATCTTTCTTCTTTCATACATCATTTTAAAAATAATATTAACATCTCTCACTGTATTCTGAACATTAAACTTTTTACTTTCAATAAATAATTTGATATTTTCTTTAACATCTTCTCCTTTACCTTGACTATAACACAACAACCATAATATATCATCCATCATTTCATATTTTTTCTTACTAATTTTAAGAAACTGTTTAACATAATCATAAGGTGGTATTTTATTTACAGTTAGAAATATTAAAATATCATCTTCTACATGTCTATGTCGAATTCTTTTTTTTCCCAACAGACATCTGATTAATTCTTGATAATATCTCCAATTTCTACAAATTTTACATAAATCTTCTTCATCCATTGAATAATTAATAATATTATTCACTATTTCATTAGGTAAGTTCAATTTATACAATTCCATATTTTCTTTTTTGAAGTGACAACAATCATAGCATTTTTTTATTGATATAATTATTGATTTTATCACCGTTCATTTTCCTCTTATTATATTAAGGCACTATTTCTTTAAGTCATTTTTAAGGCATTAAGTAAAATTAAGAAACAAACCACAAGTTCAGTATAATTATAACATACAAGATTTTACATGTTATTATTATAGTATGATTAAACATTACGACTTATTACTGTGCTTCAATGACAAAGTTATGTTTTACACCATGTTCCAAACAGAATTGTGCTTCCACCATGCCCGTTTTTTCCTTCCACCATCGGTGGAAACCCTGTAAAAAACAGCATTTCCACCATGCGCGTCTTTTCTTTCCACCACGCACGTCTTTTCTTTCCACCACGCACGTCTTTTCTCTCCACTGTGCCTACTTTTTCCTTACAAGGTGATGTTTGCGGTCTTCGTCAGTTGTTGATTTAACATGAAGAAATGTTTTTCCATGCTTCGTGTCTAGAAATAGCACCATGTTGGATTTACAACCCCGCTCGCTACATTTGTTTTCACAACAAAACCTATTAGCGTCAGGTCAAACTCACCAAGATTTCAAGTATTAAATCACTAGGTATTCTATATAAATCACTCTGTGAATGAATGATGGGGTTTTCCCCCCAGTCGGCTTTGCTTTTTTGTGGCAGTCTCTGCGCAGTTTCAATATGTTTATTATTCCTGATGTTGCCACAATCCTTTTTGCATAAATCTCTAGGTTTCCAAGTTGCAATGTTATTCCAAAGCCTAGTTCTCTTTCTGTAAGGCATTCCATATTTACAATAATCTACATCTTTAAAATCAAACTCATCCATAAACTCCTGATTTTTCAATAATCCAGTTTGTGGATTTTCGATTACAAAATACTTAGGATTGAAATATTTGATAATCTCAATAGTTTTTAAGACAATACTATTTGCATATTCAATGTTTCTTATTCCCCTAGTTTTTGCTACACTATATTCAGTGCATGGGGGACTACTCCAAATACAATCAAAATGGTTCCTATCAAATTGTTTATTATCCCATTTCAAAATATCAGTATTTATATCAGCATTTTTCAAATCCAATGAAATAACATTGAAACCGAGCGACTTTGCAACAAGTCCAACACTACCTGTTCCGCTAAACATCTCTAATAAGTTCATTATTAAAGATATTTAGATAATATTATCTATGAATAAAAATCCCTGCTTCCTCGTTAAAAACTAAACTATGTTTATTTTTCAATGAGTAAATGCAACTTTATGAATAAAGTTGTGTTTCCTCGTCATAGTCAATTTGATAAAATGTCATAGTGGAAGACTTTGGTTCTTTAATTTCTTTGTTATTAAGTTTGTTTAAATAAATATTTCTTTTATTTTTATATTCACCACTGGTTCTATCTACTTCTTTACTTTGATAACTGTTTGTTAAAGGTTTCTTCTTTTCCATTTCTTGCAAGATTTCTAAAATATTCTTATTTTGTTCTAAAACCTTGTTCAGTTTTTTAACAATCTTTTCTAATCCTTCATCCATGTAAATATATACTAAATTATAAAACTAAACTTTTAAAACTAAATGTTGCAATTATGTTAAATCTACTCTTTAAATACTATTTTTTCATTATTTGTTTAACAGTTTCCTGTGTTTCCTTATCACCATTATCGGATGGAGTAGCGTTCCGACCCCATTTAAATGTAATATTATGAACATCTGTTTCTAAGTTGATACTGTCTTTAGTTTTATCAATATTCATTTTCTTATCATTCTTACTTAGTTTGAAACTTGTCGGAATACACGAACATTTACAGTTTCCTTTCTTTTGTATTTCTAATTCATTCTTCATTTCTAACATCTTTTTACACATTGGACAAGCAAACTCAATAACTGATGTTTCTTTAACAATTTCTTCTTTTTCTTCATCAGTTGAAGAAACAACTGATTCTGTCTTATTCTTTTTCTTTCTTCCCATCTATATTAATATTTATATTTTTAATATATTGTATCACAAACTTAATTAATTCTAAAACAAAATAGCATACTTTCTTAAATCTATTATCAGTTATTAGTACTTGTTCTATATTCTCCATTTCATCTATTATATTAATATAATCTGTATAATTCCTTTTCATATTAAATAATAAGATAAAATAATTATTTAATCTTATTATTTTCATGCATAATAGAATATTGGTGGGGCTCAGCACTGGGGTTTTCTTTACAATGCATCAAACTAATTAGCTTCAATGCTTATTGATTGAAAACAATGGAAAGCCTGTTCCATTTTTATGATATTCACTGCCAGCATATCATAAAAAATGATGTTCCATGACTATTAAGTAGAATATGTATTTAAACTATTTTCTTTAGTAAGTTTTACTGCAGTTGATATACTAACATCTAGAATATTATTATTAATAATTTCTTGTACACTATTTATCATTTCCTTTGTATATATATAGGAATAATCTTTCATAAAATTTACTAATTTATTATAATTTAGGGTATCCTCGTTTTCGATTGATGATTTAGATATTATAATATTTTGTTTTTTAATTATCGATAAAAACAATAAAATCGTATCATAATATAGTTGGCCAGTATCTGGAACTAAGATATCACCAAATTTATATATGCTCCGAATACTATCTACTTCACTTAAATTAATAGACTCTATAGATTCTATTGTCATTATGATATAATTATATTATATATTTTTTTATTTATACGTATTTATAATATTATTTTTATTATGCCTGATGTAAAACCAATTGATGAAATCAAATATGACTTTAAGCAAAGTAAGCACGAGGTCGTCCCTAAATTGCCGATGAGAGCTATGATTGTAGGCCCGTCTGGTTCTGGAAAGAGCACCCTACTTGTATCAATGATACTTGATATTTATAGAGGAGCATTTGAAAGAGTTTTTATCTGGCCCCCATCTGTAAATTTGGATAGTACTTGGTTGCCAGTGAAGAAATACATTATGGAAGGTTTGAAATCGTCAAATGCAGCACTATCCATTGCGGACCATGACCTCTAACAGCTCTACCCCACTTTGAGAGCAGAGCCGTAGAGGGTGCTAGGGCACCCACCCACCCACCGCTGAGCCGGTGCTGTGTATATAGAAATTCAGCAGTTGACAAACCTAATATCCACTTTAGAGCGCTCACAAGTTCGCTATTCAAGGTTCAAAAGGACTTGAGGGTCTACGCCCCTAAAGACAACATTTCCGACAAAAAAATAAACACGAAATCCAAAGAATACATTCTTGGAGTTGCCAAATTGTCAACACAGACAACCTACGATTTCACCCACGGAGGCAAAGCGAAATAGACGATGGATAATGTGCCAAAGGCAAAGCTTTTAATCATCGTTGGCATCAGATTGATTGAAGTAAACCATCCATGGTATCATGTGGCCCCAGGGCCCCATGCCAAAGCCACATGGGTCCCACATGGGTCTCAACATGTGTCAACACCCAGTTAGCCCTATTTCCCAAGCCGCCCCAGCCCAAACCCTAAGGCTTCAACAGTGGATGGAGCTCAACACGAACAGCCTCAAAAAATCCTCTTCAAGACACGGAGGAAAAAAAGGTGGGACACGCGTGACCGCCACCGCCCACCACAATTGAGGATAATGGCCCTGGACCCTGGATCACCCTTTTCAGGAAAGAACTGAATGTATGGATTCATGTATCAAATACCCAAATGGTGCCTTGAGCCTACAGCATTGCTTTTAAATTCCCAATATGCGTGGCACGGGTAGAGTTGGGTTTGTTTGGAAACTTCCGTGCCAAATGGATGCCTTGCTTGACCAAAGTTGATTGCCAAACTGTTGACTCACCACTGACCACAGGCCCACAAACCAAGCATATGCAGCTCAGCGGAATCAAACAATTCCGGAGTTCATCACAAAACAATAATATTGGCCGATTGGCCGGCCGAAGCGGCAAAAAACGAACAACATGTGTATATATATATATATATATGTGATATTTCATTATTCATCATGTTTTCCTTTTCATGAAAATGAAAAAGTCGCCTCGATGGCTCTGCACATAGCTTTTCGCACGAAAGTCTTCGCTGCAAGTTGCAAGGCCAAAATGTCAGGGTCCAAGGAATATATCCTCCAGATCCATCTTCATCTCCCTGATGCTTCTCCATTCCCAATCCCATCTGTGTTCTCGGATCCGCACCGCCAGCTTTCCTCCATTCGCCGTTCAACTCGATGCACTTCTGCTGATACAGCTGCAATTCGCATCAATAGCTGATCTTTCCGGAAATCCATACTGGAGATGGCCCGCGTTGTAATCCGCCATGTCCTGGTATATCTCGTCTTCACAGAATGTTCGCAATGTCCTCAGCTCAGCTGAGAACTTCCCGATCAGCTTTCTCTTACGCCATCTGGTCCAAATGAAAAGAGAAATGATGAAAATACATGACAGCAATCTGAAATCCAGCGGTAAAATGCAACATCCTTCATGTACTGCATGTACTGCATGTACTCGCACGCCATCTCCCGCATGCTCGACAGACTCGACATAGCCATGCTCAAGTTTATTCAAGGCAAGGCTCCCATAGCTGTATCCGTATATATAAGTGTTGTGAGGATTTTCAGACGCGTGTAATTTTTCGTTGTGCATTGCGCAGAGTTCCTGTCAGGCTGTAGTGAACAGTTGCATTTACATGAATGAATATTTCTGACGGTTGAATCTGGTGCTGTACATGTTGCGTTTCACGCATGGAGCCGATCAGGTTGGCACACAAGAGTTTCATGCAGAGCTTGTCAAAGAGCAGGACAATCGCAACATCAAGTGTCAAGTGACATCAAGGCAGTTTGTACACGAATGTGTGAGCATCATATTTTTCTCGGCGATTGATGAGTCAGCGCGTAGACTCAGACCATGTTTCGCCGGTGCGCCTTGCGCATCCTGCCGCATCAACGTGTTGCTCAGCTACTGCAGCTCCAGCCCCGCTAAGAGGCACACCAGGCATGCGTCAAGTTACCCCTGCTAATGCCCATAGAAACACCTATCACACAGGTCCCAACACAGTTCAGGCAGGGCTGGAGCACTGAGCACGTGATATGTCAGGGCATGCCATATTACATAAGCCAAATCCCAGTGCAAGGCTGCTGATAGTCCTAGTCCTATTGTCACAAGTCACAAGTTTAAATTTGCTCATTAACGCAAATTGGCGCAAATTGGCGCTTGTCATTAGCAGCCTGGGCCAAACCCCAAATAGCTGCTGCTCAACGCCTCAGCCTCAATCCTCACGATCGCACACGCGGGTTCTTGCTTGAAGAAGCCGCTTTGCCTCCTTCCAGGGCGCACAACAAAAAAAAGTTCGAAGATTGTGTGGGTGAGTCCATGTTGGTGCCTTTTGCAAACAAAGTTGGAACAATGCATCTTGGCACTGCGGGGCCTCTTCGTTCGGGGCTTGCTGTGGCATCCGTCTCTTGCCTTTGTCCCGGTAAATAATGCGTCAGCGTACTTTGAAATGCAGCGCTGTGTCGTGACTGAGTAAGGGGAGCAGCAGGCTTTGAACCGATCCCAGCCTGTCCAGCGAAGCCTGATCCCACGCTTGCTTTTGCCCTCATCACTCTGTTCCTGCTGCTCGATCCTCGCAATCTCCTCAGCAAGGTCTTGTCACCATGCGGGCGCTTTGGCTTTTTTGCCACTGACGCCTTTGCGTTTGCATGTGCGGGCTTCTTCTTTTGATCAGCCGCTTTAGCTTTGGCACGCCTCGTTGCCGCGGCAGTATTTTTCTTCTCTGCTGCTGCCACTGCCACTGCCTTCTTCTTCCCAC
>CAUJNA010003428.1:2500-77500 GCA_963377175.1 Effrenium voratum
GCTCTTCCTCTCTTCTTCATCCTCCATCTCCCGCTGCAGCTAGGGAGAGGAGAAGAGTGAAGAGATTGGACCACTCTGACCATCCCATTCCCTCACCTATAAACAGTGAGGAAAGGGAAGGGCTGCTTAGGTGAGGGAAGGGATGGACAGAGAGTGATGGAGGAGATGAACAGGTGAGTAATGGCCGTTCCCCCCCTTTCGGTCACTTCAACCACAATCAAAACTCGGGTAGATGAAGGTTAGCAGGGGCAGTCCCAACCACAAATGGGTGCAGCCGCCTTTTTAATTCCTTACATGGCTTTGGGTAGGCCATTTTAATACCAGGTTTTGATTATGGCTCACTTGTCCACTCATCATTCATCTCTGACCTCATCTCTTACCCATTCCACGCAATCCTCAGCCATCATTCCGCCCCGCAGGGCCTCTACAAGTTCCGCCCTGCAAAGGAAGGCATGGCGCAGACCGTGAGGCCGGGCAAGATGGGGGCAACCCCTCGCGCAGGTTGCTAACTCAAAGTGATGCTTTGACTAGTTCTGCTGGACCGGGTCTTCCCGCATCCTGCGTTGGATGCCCGCACCAGATGCCGTGTATGGCCAGGCTAATTGGCTCCGGATCGATCATGCAGCAGGTGCTGAAGGCGCTGCCATTCTGAGAGCTGCAGACAAGGCATGCACTTGCGGTGCTCAGCTTGAAGCAGTACTCGACACCAAACCAGAGGTTTCCGACATTCGGTCGACTGAATCGGTGGAAGGCGATAGGATTGCTTGGGCTATGTGAAACCTCCCGTTATTGAGGCAGCTGAGCTGCTTGAAGAGTTTGGAGTGGCAGCTGGCTTAGTTTGACTGGTCTTGCGCCTGTCCCGAATGTGCTTTTTTCCTCGCTCACAACTTGCCTTCTCGATGTTCAGAGCATACCACAGATTTTCCCAGCTGCACTTTTCACGGGAATTCGAGTGCTTGCGTGCATAAGGCGGCGCAAGTCTCGACACTGGCCGGAGCAATTGAGTAAAGCATTGTGAGGTGTTCGCAAGAGACGGATTTGGCATTGCCCAGGCTTCAGAAATTTGGAGCGCAACAAACTACGGAGAGCTCTACAGGGAGGCAAGGTGATATCAGCAGAGAGAAGACAGTCTTTTTTTGCAGTTTTTTTTGAGACAACTGGACATGAATGTGTATATATATATATATACATTACAATATATATATATATGTATACACATGCACGCCTCAACAAGGCCAAGACATGAGGAAGCGGGGCAGTACTTACATGGTAACACTGGGCAGCTCGTCGGGGGTTTGTGGGATTCGTTTCAGCTGTGGCAGTATCTCGATGCACGTGCCTGGAGTCGGAAGGCAACTTAAACTGTTTACCCTGGCCCTATGCATTGGCGCACTGCATTATTGCTGCATTTGTGCGCGCGTTTAAAGCCTTTTCATCCGCGGTTGCAGAGAAGCAAGACTCATTCTCTACATTGATAAACTTGACAAGTTCCTGGGCATGTATAACTTGAACAACCCACTACATAGTGCTGAAGCATTGTTCGCAACAGCCTCACGGCATTTGTTGGCATGAACCTCTATCATTTGCCAGTCTTCTTTAAGGCAATCATGGCGAAATCGAGTGGCTGGTTTGATTGCTTCACGGTGGCACCACAATCTGCTTGGGAAAGATCTGAAACAAGACATGGGGGCTTCATATGGGCTGGTGTTCGCCCAAGTTGAGCCACAATCAAAACCCGGGTAGATGAAGGTTAGTCCTTTTCGATTCTTTAAAATGGTTCTGGGATTGCGACCATCTTTAAAACCGGGTGTTGAGTATGATTGCGGAAACGTCCGCAGTGAAGGAGTTTTAAGGCCCCAGCTCCAGCACACAGCGCAGGCCGTGCGCGCGGAGCGCCAGGGTCGACTGAGACCTCACGAGGCTTGCGAAGGGAGCCGGTGGTGTTTGCGTTTGTTCCACTTTGTCTTCTTTTGTTGGGGGAGAACCATCATTTGGGGGGTTTGAACTTTTGCGTTTTGTTCAACTTTGCCTTCTTTTGTTGGGGGCGAACCATCAATTGGGGGGTTTGAACTTTTGCGTTTGTTCAACTTTGTCTTCCTTTGTCGGGGGAGAACCATCATTTGGGGGGTTTGAACTTTTGCGTTTGTTCAACTTTGTCTTCTTTTGTTGGGGGAGAACCATCATTTGGGGGGTTTGAACTTTTGCGTTTGTTCAACTTTGTCTTCTTTTGTTGGGGGAGAACCATCATTTGGGGGGTTTGAACTTTTGCGTTTTGTTCAACTTTGTCTTCTTTTGTTGGGGGAGAACCATCATTTGGGGGGATTTAACTTTTGCGTTTTGTTCAACTTTGTCTTCTTTTGTTGGGGGAGAACCATCATTTGGGGGGATTGAACTTTTGCGTTTTGCTCAACTTTGCCTTCTTTTGTTGGGGGAGAACCATCATTTGGGGGGTTTGAACTTTTGCGTTTGTTCAACTTTGTCTTCTTTTGTCGGGGGAGAACCATCATTTGGGGGGTTTGAACTTTTGCGTTTGTTCAACTTTGTCTTCTTTTGTCGGGGGAGAACCATCATTTGGGGGGTTTGAACTTTTGCGTTTGTTCAACTTTGTCTTCTTTTGTCGGGGGAGAACCATCATTTGGGGGGTTTGAACTTTTGCGTTTGTTCAACTTTGTCTTCTTTTGTCGGGGGAGAACCATCATTTGGGGGGTTTGAACTTTTGCGTTTGTTCAACTTTGTCTTCTTTTGTCGGGGGAGAACCATCATTTGGGGGGTTTGAACTTTTGCGTTTGTTCAACTTTGTCTTCTTTTGTCGGGGGAGAACCATCATTTGGGGGGTTTGAACTTTTGCGTTTGTTCAACTTTGTCTTCTTTTGTCGGGGGAGAACCATCATCAATTTGGGGGGTTTGAACTTTTGCGTTTGTTCAACTTTGTCTTCTTTTGTTGGGGAGAACCATCATTTGGGGGGTTTGAACTTTTGCGTTTGTTCAACTTTGTCTTCTTTTGTTGGGGGAGAACCATCATTTGGGGTTTGAAGAACACCATCATTTGGGGGGTTTGAAACTTTGCGTTTGTTCAACTTTGTCTTCTTTTGTTGGGGGAGAACCATCATTTGGGGGGTTTGAACTTTTGCGTTTGTTCAACTTTGTCTTCTTTTGTTGGGGGAGAACCATCATTTGGGGGGTTTGAACTTAGGTACTAGCAGCCCGCTCCAAAGCGACGCAGGGGAACCACCAATTTTTTTTGTCCTTGGCCTTTTGGGGAAACTCCGTGCAACAAGCCCTTTCTTAAGGTCTGCTAGGATCCCTGCTTGATCCCTTGGCTTGAAGTGAAGGTTCTTGCAGGGGTTGTCCTATAAACTGGAGGATCGTGGGAACAGCCTTTGTGCACACGCATGTAGAATGCACCTGCGCGGAGATGATCTTGCGCTGGATCCACTGATCCAGCACGTCCTGCTACGCCAACGGTCTTGCAGTGAAAACGAGAACAATGATTGTTGTTATTTAGCAAGATACAGTTCCTCGCAGCCTCAGCATTCTCATGAATGGGGTCTTCTACCTGACCAGTCCTGGTTTCTAGATACTTATTCTTCATTTGGGTTGTTCACCAGCCAGTTCCTGGAGGTTCCTGGATCGTCCGGCAAACGCAGGCAAAACCCAGCTGTCACGTTGCGGACTGCCTCGGGGACTGGACCGGCTCGACGGTCATTGCCTCCGACAACGTGGCGCCCCGGCTGTTGCCCGCCCTCGCTCGTCTTTTTGTTTGGCCACAGCTTTTGCCCTTTCAGGTGTCTTTGCTCAGGAATCGATACCGTAGCGGCTTCTTGGGCATCTAGTTCGGCAAGCTTGTTGATAGAGGAATGTTAACAGCAACTTACCCACTGATGAGAGCTGGATTAATAGCTTCGGCCGTGCTCAGATCGCATACCCACAGCTCGTTGAAAAGTACATCGGGGGGGAGTTGGTGATCCTCGGCACTGACGGGTGCGCTGCCCAGTGTGTCACGCGTGCCTTGCGGTCAGCAGCGCGTTTAACATCTTTTTGTGAAAGACATGAACATCAACATGCTTTACCTTTGCACAGTGGATCTTGATGCTTGAAGTCTTTGGCACACGGTCTCCACCTTATGCTCTCAAACATGAGTCTTTAGGGAATGAACTCGTGTGGTTCCGGCAGGTTCGGGCGCTCCGACACCCGGGCCGCTCTCAGAAGATTTTTTGAGGCAAGTGCGAGGGGGGCACTTGTTTTCCTCGACATTGCAGGCCGACCCATGTTTTTGTCAGCTTCCGGCATAGGACAAATTGGACATGGGCATTGCAATTGAGGATGGGTTGTGGCATAGAGAATCCAGCGAATTGTGGGACGGGTGCCACAAATTGCGTAGGTTGCGCTGCCATGGAGGTGGGATCTGAAGTGACCGGAGTCGATGCCGGGCAGGTGGACTCTGAGAGCATCACCGTGGCCGCCTTGTCGGCGCTCTCCAGGCAACGGCCACGTGAGTTGTCAAGCAATGAAGAGCGAGCCATGGAGCATGGCTTGACATGTTCCCATGGCACAGTGCGGATGGCACAGTTGATGGCCTTTGGAGTTATTGCATGGAGGTCCTGCGCATGACTGCACGTGTCTGCGCCCGCTCCCACGCCGCTGAGCCGAGCCGTTTGCTTCCAGCGTGGCTCTGTCTTCTGCCACTGAACTCTGCTCCGTGCAGCGCCCTCAGCTGGGTAAAACCAGGTGGCCTGGGAGTCAAGTTGTCAGGCCTTCCGCAACAAGCATTCCAGGCACCGGCATGTTCACAGATCGTTCTGTTTTGAAATGGATGTTGGCTTAGGCAGAGTGCTCATATTTCCCTTTTGAGTCACTTCCATCACGTTTGGAATCAATTTTAAGTCTGCTTCCTTTGGGTGATCTTTAAGGGCAACTATGGTGAGCCTTGCTAGGCGGATCACATTGGCGCATGAGCATGGGGCCCGCGTGCATGACAGAGGCAGGAGTGCCGTCGACTTTGACCATGCCGTGTTGCGTTTGAAGAATGCAACTCTGTCATTTGCTAGGTCCAGGTACGCGAGCCAGGCTTGTTTTCTGCCAGCTGGGCCTTGGTGCACCCACCACGAACAAGTTGAGTTTCGGCAAGCGCTGGATAGATGCCTGGGCTTTCGGGCTTTTGGGCGATTCGTGAGGGCAGATCAGGTTCTTCCCGATGCGCTGCGGCTCTTGCAGCTGGGCTCAATTTCTGTGAGCCATGGAGTCTGTCTCCGATGTTGGGATCATTGGGAGCGGCGTCATGGGCTCCAACCTGGGGCTCAATATCGCCGACAAGAAGAGCCCCGATGGAGAGCCGTTCCACGTGTCGCTCTACGACCTGAACCCCGAGCAGGTGAATGGGGTGCTGGCAGCCAACTCCAGCTACAGCAACCTCCATGGCTTCGGAGGGAAAGACAAGCTGAAGGACTTTGTGGCGTCGCTGAAGCGGCCGCGCAAGGCCATCATGCTGGTGCCTGCAGGGAAGCCCACGGATGCTGTCATCGAGGAGCTTGCCAAGCTCTTCCAGAAGCCGCTGGGTAGAGTGGGCCTTGCTTTTTTGCCGGTTGGCCGGAGGTCTTGAAACGCCCCAGACAGCAACGCCTCTGACCAAACTTTGGGAAGCTGATGGGCTGACGTAGTTCTAGCTTTCCAAGGTTTGTCCGATGTCTCCAGCCGGTGCGATTCAACAGTTGCAAGGGAATCATCCAGATGTCGGGGTTTTATCTCCACTTCCGGAATCCCTCCTTAAAACAGGGGGAACATGTCAAAAAGGGGTTGGGCCCTTTTGGTTGTACCACAGAAGTGGAGTCCATTTGGTTGTGGGTCAGAACCAATGGTACCATTTTGGGGTAGGTGCACCACCCATTTTAGAGTACCTATTTTAGTGGTTGGATTGACTCGGATGTTTATCAGGGGAACGAAATTTGGATGTTGACCCGCCATTTCAACCGCAGGAACGACATCATCATCGACGTGGGCAACGCCAACTTCCGGGACCAGATCCGGCGCGCCGAGAGCCTCGAGCAGCGCGGCCTGAGGTTCCTGGGCATGGGCGTCTCCGGGGGCGCGGAGGGCGCGCGCAAGGGCCCGGCCTTTTTCCCCGGGGGCACCCTGAGCGCACCTCGCCGGGAGCCGTGGGGATGCTGGTTGTGATGCTGGGGTGATGCCGGTGTTTTTTTTTTCAGAGTCAGAGGTGGATTTTGGATGAACTTAAAGATCATGCGTGAAAAGATACGTGGGAGCGTGCACATCGCACTCATGTGGTTCTGTACAAATGCATGACCTACGTATCCTCCATGCCTGCCTGCATTACTACCCACCCACCCGCCCGAATGTATAAATTTACACATGAATCTATTCACGCATTCATGCATTGACACTGACACCCATCAGGTCGATGTTTACATTCGTTCCGTTCCGGCTGCTCAAGCTTGATGGATTCTTGGTTGTCTTCAGGCGTTTCCTCTTGAGAGATGCGCACGGAGCTTGCGGCTCACTGCTCTGGCGCTGTCAGCCTCCTTCCCTTGATCGTCGCTTCATTCTTCGCTCCTTTCGACTCTCTTTGTCTTCAGGCTCCGGCGGCGGCCATCCTCTCTGGGCACTCCTCAGAGGTCCCCGGCTCCTGTCAATCAGGACAGAAATCATCGGGAGCCGGCCCCTCCAGTTTGACGGCCAAACCCACTGGCGACGGGTGGGAGGTTGTTCGGGCTTTGGTAGCCACTGTCTCCTCCTTGTCCTGACGACTGCTTGGTCATCTGCTGCAGGCTCACATCCGCAGCTGGCTCCCGCGCTTGGTCCATTGGTGTCGAGGCCTAGCGGAGGTTCGACCTCCTTCCTCCTTCGGCCGCTGGCTCTCAAGTCAACGGTTTTTGTCTCACTACGAGCTCTCGCCCTCTTGGCACCTACTCGAGTCGGGTCGATCACTCAACTGCGCCAGCTCATCGGCAGAGCAAGGCCCTTGCAGGGCTAAGGAGTTCCGGTTCCTTGCAGCCAAGAGTGATTTCCACCCAACCCACCGCAGACCACCAGCGTATCAAAATGGCCGGGGGCCAACACCAATGTTAGGCTTGCTGGGTTTAGGGTTTAGGGTTTAGGGCTTGTGCTGCTGCTGTTAAGGCTGCTCCACCCATTTTAGAACCTATTTTAGTGGGGATTGGGATGTTTACTGGGGGTACGAAATTTGGATTTTGACCCATGGCCAAATAGAGGGGAAGTGCGCCAAAGGCCCGGCCATCTACCCCTCTTCTCTTCAAGAGGCGTTGCCCACCTTCGTAGGTACCACTACGAGGTCTGCACCCTGTCCGCTACCCGTCTTCAGTCCCCCTTTTGTAAAACAGGCAGCGGATTGCCTTTTTTGGAGGCCCGTCCAATCCTGGGGCTGGAAGAGTGCGTGCGTGTCAACTCGCGGAAGAACGCTTTCTCAGCTATCTCCACCTTGAGAGGCCTATCGCCACCCCCTTCGCAGCGCTTCTCTTGTGTTGGCAAGTGGCTAAAAACCTGGCTCTGCCAGGCGGGAAAAAGCACAAATTTGTGCAGCGGTCAAAGGAAATACGTATTCCGAATCATACTTGAAGTTCTACCTCAAATCTAGAATTTAGTTGGAGATCCTTGTCAAATAGACCAACTAGAGTTTAAATAGAACTTGAAAAGGAACGACTCCAACACATAATTTCTACTCAACTAGAATGTATTTAGCAATTATTCATTAGATTCTACACAGGATTTCCTTTCCAATAGAATTGTCTTCACACATCAACTAGCATTTAAACACCATGTATTCAAGAAATGTTTATCTCGAAAGTCAATTTTTATCTCAAATTCTAAGTAGGACATCCTTTCAATAATGAAAACCATCCACTGGACCAGTCCTGCCCGAAACTACAAACCACACAAGGCCCGAGAAACCCCCCAAAGACAACAAACTCTGTCGCAACCAGTGTTTGAGTATTTCTTTTTCTTTTTTGTTCGTTGCTGTTTTTGGTTGCCTCGAGTTGTTTGTTTTTTGGCTCTGGGCTGGGCTGATCCAGTGGAGAGGTTTTCCTTCTCATACACATATACATGTACATATGTATATCTGTATATCTATATAGTTTTGTTTCACTTTCTTTTCGGGCTTTATGAGGTGTGATTGCTTCTATGGAAACCCAGAAATGTCCCAAAGAAACATAGGGACGACTGCAATTGACACAAATCTCAGCACCGCAGAGACATGAGCTGCAGACCCCTTCCCGCAGTACACTCATTTGCAGACACGCGCATGCCTGCAATTTCGCTCACTCTATTGTGGATGGACGAGATGTTGCACCACCCAAGAAACCCTGGAATGATTCGATTCCCTGGTAAATACCCACAACAATGGTTTCAACCATGGTTTCAAAGTGGTGCGAATTGGATTTCGTCCACAGTATGTCTCTATCACTTCCCATGTAAGGTTCTCCAGCTACAACTTGTAGCACCTCGGGCTTTGGAACGGTTGGAGGTAGAAGGGTGGCCAGTCAATTGACTTCTTGTTTGGTCATACCATGGGAGCGAACAAAGGGAGTGGTTCATCTTTCCTCAGCCCTCACTTCCATTTTGGCCATTCCTTCCTGCCCAAACTCCCAAGATATGAAGAAGAGAGAGAGAGCGGAGCCTGAACGCTTAGAATGATATCCATCATTTGCAGTCGAGAGAAGCCATGTGCATCATTTGTCTCTACTCGCCAGGATGGGACAATGTGCATGTGTGCATATTTGCATGTTGGCACTTGTGCATATTTGCATGTTTGCATGTTTGCATGCTCGCTCGCTCGCTCCTTCGCCTGCCTACCTGCCTGCCTACCTGCCTGCCTACCTGCCTCCCTGCCTGCCTGCTTGCTTGCTTCCTTACCTGCTTGCTTCTTGCTTGCCTTTGCACGCACACATCCATACATGCACGTGCACATCCACACCCACACCCACACCCCTCTGATGCCTGCCCGCAGGCACCCAAGCACATGCACGCACCCAAGGATGCTGTTGTACCGATGGGATGGGATGTGTTTGGCTGCTGTTGTACCGATGTGGCAAGCTCGCAAGGCAAGCTGCACGTGCTCCACATGTGTGCAAGGGTGTGAGATTGCAGCCAAGGTATGGAATGACGTCAAAGACATAGTGGAGGCTGCTGCTGCCAAGGCAACAGATGGCAGGCCCTGCGCGACCATGAACGGCAAGGGAGGAGCTGGCTCCTGTGTCAAGATGTGCCTTGGACTGAACCATCACATTATTGTGGCTCCATGCTTGTCGAACAATAGAACAAGAGATGCTGGAAAGTCCGAAACAAGAGGTACCAGCACACCTTGCAGCCAGGTTCCACAATGCTGGCGAGTATGCAGTGCTGCAAATCTGGGGCGAGGTGCACGAAATTCTGAAAGCCTACGGCGTTTCAGGCGATGACCAGGCGAAGCTATTGGAGTCATGGAAGACCAAGACTGGAGGCCGCTACGCGGGGTTGCTGGACTCCTACATGTTGGACATTACCATTGAGGTGGTGAAAGCAAAGGACAGCACTGTGGCAGGTGGCGCGGATACTCGGCTGTCGTGCAGCCGTGTTCTCTCTCTCTCTCTCTCTCTCTCTCTCTCTCTCTCTCTCTCTCTCTCTCTCTCTCTCTCTCTCTCTGGGACGTTGTGAAATAGAGTGAGCATGATCCTCTCCCTGTCTCTCTCTTTCCCTCTCCCCTTTTCTCGCTCCCCTCCCTCCCTCATCCCTCCCTCCCCTCCGCTCCCTCTCCCTCTCCCTCGCCCGGCAGCTTCAGCAGAGTCTCCCGGCCCTCCGTGCTTTGGACGGTCATGGAGTCCACGGCCCGCAGCTGCTGCACGTTGCCGTACTGAGCGTTGAAGCTCCTCGCCGCGTTCGTCGGAGCTCGGAAAGCACCCGCGTCCTCCACTGCCTTGATGCGCCGGTCCGTAAGGTCCTTGTTGTGCTGGAACTTGTCGGCGTTGTCCTGCAGCAGCCAGAACTCGGTGGCCGGCTGCTTCTCACGTCCCGGGCGTTGTAGGCCCCCGGCCCCGGCTGCTCGCTCGAAGTGGTCGCTCCACTGCCCGCCCTGCGGGCCACGCGCGTGGCCAGGTCCTTCTTCAGCGTCTGGATTTCCCGGTCCACCACGGCCGTACCGTTGCGAACTCGTTGCCCAGGTCGGTCGTGACCACGAAGTTCTCGTCGTCCCCCGTCAGCTCCTGCGTTCTCTGCGGTCTTGTTCTGCAAATGTTCCGCGGCAGCCTCCCGGGTAAAGACGTCCATGACCCCCACCAGGCCGTACCTGGTCTCCATCCGGTTCGGCCCCTCGGCAGCCGACTTGCCCAGCGCACGTGGCCGGGGCGCCTGTACCTGCCGCCACGTCGGCCTTCAGCGCCTCGAAGGCCATAGCCTGCGTCACGTCGAGGTCTCGCTGCCTCGCAAGGCGATACAGCTCACGGGGTCCCGCACGTTGAAGTCGTCGGCAAGATCTTTCAGCGCCTCCATTTTACGGGCTCTTCGGTCCGCCGCGCCCAGCCTGGTTTGGAAGCCCTTGCGCACCAGAGCGCGCTTGTGAGGTGCAAGTAGTCGAGCGTGACCGTTCCCTCTCCCTCTCCCTCTCCCTCTCCCTCTCCCTCTCCTCTCCCTCTCCCTCTCCCTCTCCCTCTCCCTCTCCCTCTCCCTCTCCCTCTCCCTCTCTCCCTCCCTCCCTCTCCCTCTCCTTCTCCTTCTCCCTCTCCCTCTCCCTCTCCCTCTCCCTCTCTCCTCTCCCTCTCTCCTCTCCCTCTCTCCTCTCTCTCTCTCCCTCTCTCTCTCCCTCTCTCTCTCCCTCTCTCTCTCTCCCTCTCTCTCTCTCTCTCTCTCTCTCTCCCTCTCTCTCTCCTCTCCCTCTCTCCCTCTCCCTCTCCCTCTCCCTCTCCCTCTCCCTCTCCCTCTCCCTCCCTCTCCCTCTCCCTCTCTCCCTTCCTCCCTCCCTGCGCCTGCCCAACAAGAGTCAACGCATTTGAATGGTGGCTCATGCTCAGGATGATGGCTCGTCGCTGATTTCCAAGACCATGGACAAGACCGACTCCAAAGGCACCACAGACGGGCGATTGCTTTTTCAAGAGGCTTTAGGAACCCCGTGGCTTGTGGTGGATTGCTTAATCCTTTTCGGTCCATCCCCTCCACCATTGAACCAAACTCTAGCTGCGTGTAAGTGAAAGAAGAAGCGCATAGCTGTGGCTCAAATAAATGTACCAGCCAGCTTGGTAAAAGGAACCAAAGACGAACAGCTGCTTAACCCCAGCTCTTGAATTGTGAGCCACACCCACATGAACAGCATATATTTCTTATTTGGCTGAGGTAGCCACTCCGTGTATTCGTCGCCTCGCAGGCACCGGCCTTTGGAGCGTCGTGGAGGCTCTGCAGGCAGCAGTGCCTGCTCCCTCCCTGGCTGCAGCCGTGCTGGCGCGGCAAATGTCCATGTTGCGGGAGGAGGGGGGACCTTCGTGTGGGCCATTCGTTGAGTCGGGGAGTAGGCCGATTGGATAGGTCCGTGTATGAACCCATGGCCTTTTGTGGGGCTGAGTTCCCGTTTGTGCAGGCCGCGAACGGCGACAAGCCGTTGTGGGAGAGTCTTTCTAAACCTTCTCCTATTGTCCTTCCCATTTACCAAATGTAATGAACACGCCCCCGGCACAGTTTTGCGTAGCCTTCGCATTTTTCCACGAGCGCACTCTTTTCCTTTGAGACCTGCTTCTTCTCAATAGGGCCTTCAAACTATGCCATACAAGGACATGGCTGTTGGAGGGTTGTTCCACTTCCACCAAGAACAAGCACGGACAGAGGACCAATGGATTCACTGCATCGCGAGACTTCGATCGCCCAGGAGCGTCTCTCCAATGCGAAGGCCATACCGCTGCCTCAGCCAGAAAAGGGAACTTGGAGCAAGGAGATGGAGGACGGACCTCGCTTCAGCTGTGGTTTCCCTTTGCGACAGCCTCTAAAATGGGTAGCCCTCAGAAACAAACACCCAAATGTAGGTTAAATGTACGTTGACAGTGGTTCCCTACAGAGGGTTGCGCACTTGTGTATGGGGTGTTTATACTTTTCATGATGTGTGTGTGTTGATTCACTCACGTGTATCACGGTCCGCTCGCGGCCTCTTTCTGAGTTGTATGCGTGCTGAACTTGTGGGTCCGTGGCTTCAAGTCGCGCCACGCATTCGTCCACTGTCTCATTCCGGGAGCTGCGATCCAATCGAGAGGCTAGCAACCGATCTACCACGCTAAGACCTTCCGAGCCACGAGTGGCAACGACCGTCAAGGCGTTGCGGCAATGTGACAGATCGGGAGCTTGACGATCTAATGGTCTAACGAAGAGCAGTTTGGCAAGATCAACGATGGAGTTTGTGAATTGGCTCTTCAAGTCAGGCTCAAAGGTCTGATCGATGTAGCGTAACGTAGCTATATAAGCGCATCGCTGAACATTTGTTTGTTCAGATTTGCCGTTGCTTTCACTGACAGGCTCAAGCAATTTAGCAGCATAGTCAGGTCTAAAGTGCAATTGTCAGCATTTTGAAAAAAAACGTAGCTCCGTTTCCTACCGCAGACATCGGCCAGAGTTTCTACGCTGTCGACTGAGCCAGCTTCGACACTTGCAGGACTGTTGCAGACAGAGGGCATCAACGGGCCACTTCTCGTTTTACAACCCCGCGCCTAGTGCGTTTCAATCAATGAGGCCACAGGGGCGGTTGCACTGGGCCGCACGTAAAGACAGAAGGAGTGGCAACGATCACGTTCTGTCTTGTAAACGCAGCTGCACGCGCGAGAAAAGGCTGTTGCGCGTAGTTGTGCCGTCACCATGCAAAAATATATTCTTTGCAGCGCGACAACTTCAAGGCCTAGCTCAGCAAACAAGGCAGGCGGCAAGCAGCGCGACACGACAAACATGAAAACCAATGTGCCATACAACTCCCAGGAATTGTCTTAATCAAATGCATAACCGAGCCAGCCTGCCTTGCTGTCCTGTCCGTTTTGCAGGAGGATCTTTTTTGGGCAGCAGGCTTCGCCATCATCGCCTCTTATGCGCAGATGTTTCAATGCCTTCGGAAGATGGACGAGGCGTTGGGTCTGCGAAACACCGCGGGTCCGCTTCTGCCAATGTATGTCCAGCGCGCGTGTAGCCGAGCTCCGACAGGTCTTCGAGTTTGGGCTGAAGCTGCCGGCGACCATCGCCACCTTCCGCGCAGGGTGCATCCTGCAGGGCTTTCTCCTGGAGCCCATGACCAAGGCCTTCGAGGAGAACCCGCAGCTGCCGAACCTCCTCTCCGCCTTCCAGCCGGAGGTGCAGAGCCACATGGCGCGCTACAAACGCCTGGTGGGCCGGGTTGCTCAAGAGACCAAGGTGGGGTGAGTGCATGAATGTCCAGGTGGTCAATGCAGCACTTAAGAATATCGGGATGGCGCGAAACCCTGAGTTGCAGACCAGAGTGGGAGAGTTGACTAGTCCCTTGCTTTCCCGCAGTGACCTCCTTGCAGCTTGGTTGATGAATAGGTATTCCCTTTTCGTGCGGGCCTTCATCACTTTTGCAAGGGACCTTGTATTGGAAGTACACACCCCTTGTTCATACTTGTTGGCTTCCGTGGTTTCCAACCCACTTTATAAGGGGTATATGACCGTTTTGGGGAGAGGGGGATGAACATCAGCAGGCCTTTGGGGTTAATTTGTCCAAGGGGTATATAAAAGGGGTATGTACAAGCACCCTGGATAAAGGGACCGTCCAGCCGCTCTCCAGGCCACGGTGCCCTGCCTCTTCGCCTCCCTGGACTACATCCAGACGATGTACCTGACGGAGATCCCCTCGGCGCAGTGCGTGTCGCTGCAGCGGGACGTCTTTGGCCGCCACGGCTTCGAGCGTTTGGACCAGGACACATTGCGCCAGAGAACTGAGGGGCAGGGATTCCCACCTTCCAAGAGAAGATGTGATTGCATGTGCCGTTTGGGAATACTGACTGGATTGAGTGTTTCGATTTTTGGCAACATGGCAAAGTGATGCGCCCCAGAGCGCTATCTCCAGATGGAACTTGACTCGTGCCTCGCATCCGCAGGAGGGCCGCTTCAACTCGCAGTGGCGATCCCTGCAGCAGGGCGAGGCTTCCATCACCAGTGCCACCTCCGCGGTGACCTCTGGCAAGTAGTGGGCGGTTGACGACGATGGATGGATTCACCCTGAGAGGCTGACAGTGGCCTTCAGTGATCGATGGAGTTTTAGGGATGCCCGCGTTGGCGCTGGGCTCCCAAAGGGAGCTGTTCTGATCTTGCGGATTCGCGACAAACACGTGGACACGCAGAGGTTGGCTCTGAGAGACCGCATTGCCTGGGCTGTGGTGCCGCTATTTGGAATGAACTGAGAGGGCATGGGAGATTTGTCCGCAAACTCGTTGCACTTTTCGCATTTCCCGCCAGGCCGCTGAGTCCACTAGGAGAGCGGGTGGCCGAGACCCGGGTTTGGCTCCGTTGATCATTCTGACTTTGCGATGTGACGTGCTCGATCATATTTTCTGACGCTTGGTTGCGTTGCTGAACAATGAGTGGCAACATGTTCAGCACTTGCGATGCCCAATGCTCGGGTTCTGACTACATTTGCCAGACATTTGCATTGCCTCCATGAACCTTCCGGGTGTCACACAGAAACTGACGTTGGCTGGAGCAGCAACAGCCAGTTTTCCATTCCCCTCGCGCTTTGCAGCTGCGTGGCTTGTCCTCTGCGCAAATACCTTGATCAGACCCACAGCAGCACAAAGCCTTCTTTCCAGCTACAAATGGCAATTGCTCTATTTTGATTCTGTTTTCAAACCAACCTATTCGGAAGGTCAGGATTCTCGCATTTTTTTGATTGACTTTCCCTTTGAACAAGCGCTCCACTCGCAGCATGTGGCAAGTGAACGGCTTCGACCGGCGCTGCTTTCAACTTGGCAGGGGGGCTCGGTTGCCGGTCGCGGGCCGATGCATCACTGAAGCGTTGGGTTTGTGTTCTCGTAGGTTTGAGGTTTGTTGTCTCCAGTGTGGACGGACGAGCGAACGTGCTTCAGGTTGATTGTTGAGCCACGCTTCCGGATGGTGTGCCCTTGTCAGCTCAAACCGGGTTCCCTTAGCTCTGTGTGGAACTGCCAGCGCACTTGGAGCTGAAGCAAAATAAAAGTGGGAAGCTTAATGTTCAAGCATGTATGCCTCTCTGAGAGCTTTGCCATGCTTTGAATACTGCATGCGCTCTATGTTTTGTTTTTTGCACGGAACACATTGCTCGACGGAAAGACTGTGAGCAGCTGAACAGGCAGATTTGGTGCTCAGGCAGTGGCCCCAGGCCCAACTGTCTGAGGATCCATAAACCCTAAACCCCAAACCCTAAACCCTAAACGCTGAACTCCGGCGCAGCGCATTTCAACGAAGGCGGCAACTCTTTTTTTCGACTTTGTCAGATCCAGATGCTCATCGCTTCCGGGCTTTGCTCCAGGTCGAGGCTTCCACATTTATGGTCCGCCTCTTCCTGATGAACTGTCGCAGTGCCGCTGGACTCAAAAAATGCGAGCCGAGTGTTGCGGTCATCCTGCGAGGCAACACCGAACATGGTCATACCGCATTCCTGAACTTCTGTTTGACACCCACGCAGCCTTGCAGAGCACAGGCATCCAGCGATCAGCTTCAATGCGCACCCTTGAACAAGTTGCTTGCCTTCATGGCAATAGCATGATTGAAGATGTCTGCCCTTGAAGGCTGTACTGGGTAACAGCACAAGCTGCGTGGTTCCAATTTTCTCCTTAGGACCATCGGTGTGTTTGTGTCTGTTTCGGATGAGGCCAGCCGCATGTGTGCTCTCATGGCCAACCAACATTGGCAGCTTCGGCAACCCAACAGTCGATGTCAATAGTGCGCTACTCTTAGTCTTTCAGACAATATTTATTTAGTTTGACAAAGCTTCTGTGCTCTGGGTCACCATGGCTCTGTCCGTATTCTTGCGAAACTGGTTGTTCAGAACATTGGCGGCCACACCTATATTTGTGCCGAGGCTACCAGCCTGAGGCATCCAAGGAGCGAGGGCAGAGACAGGTGCATGAAGCCATGCAGCCACGTCCAGAGTGCAGGGGAGGCGTGAGGTTGAACCGCCTGACTTGTTTTGGCAGCTGTTTTTGAGGAAGCCCAAGGTTCTTGCAAGTGGCCTTGATGATTCTGGCCAGAAGCCATATGATATGCAAAGCCGCCTGGTGGGTGGGGAGAATCCTGGAGAGCATGAGCAACGGGCAGCGGCTCTGGAGACCTCCCAGCCAACTGTCTGATCAGACTGCCAAGGCGGCGCTGGCCCCATCTGTTTTGCGGGAGGAGGAATGCAATACTTGGAGCCTGCCAGTTCCGCAGTGCCTTTCAGAAAGGCCATCTTGAGCATGTGTAAGAGCTCGGCAGACACCTACGTGTATCGTGTGAGAAGCTTGGGGGGGTTGGGGTGGTTTGTGTTTGTTGGGTTGTTGTTGTTGTTGTTGTTGTTGTTGTTGTTGTTGTTGTTGTTGTTGTTGTTGTTGTTGTTGTTGTTGTTGTTGTTGTTGTTGTTGTTGTTGTTGTTGTTGTTGTTGTTGTTGTTGTTGTTGTTGTTGTTGTTGTTGTTGTTGTTGTTGTTGTTGTTGTTGTTGTTGTTGTTGTTGTTGTTGTTGTTGTTGTTGTTGTTGTTGTTTGTTGTTGTTGTTGTTGTTGTTGTTGTTGTTGTTTGTTGTGTTGTTGTTGTTGTTGTTGTTGTTGTTGTTGTTGTTGTTGTTGTTGTTGTTGTTGTTGTTGTTGTTGTTGTTGTTGTTGTTGTTGTTGTTGTTGTTGTTGTTGTTGTTGTTGTTGTTGTTGTTGTTGTTGTTGTTGTTGTTGTTGGGGCGGGTGTTTGTTGGGGTGGGTTTGTTGTTGGGTGGTTGGGCGGCTGGGTTGGGTTTGCGTGGTTTGGGGTTGTGGGTTTGTTGGGGGTGGGTTTGTTGTTGGGTGGTTGGGCGTGGGTTGGGTTTGCGGGTGGGTGGTGGGGGGTTTGTTGTTGGGTTGGTGGGTTTGTTGTTGCAGTGAGTAGGTGGGCGGTTTGGGTGGTTTTAGGGGGTTGGGTGTGTTGGGTTGGGTTTGTGGGTGGGTGGTTTGGGCTTGTTCAAAAAGGAATCAGCGACCTTCTCTGGGACACTCCCTGCAAATCCGCATGTGTCTCAAACATAGCAAGCACCCATTCAGATGGCGTCACAGACAGTACAACCACAACTTGTCGGAATGAGCAAAGAGCGGCGGGGCTCAAGAAGCGCCTCTGCGCAGCCTGCCATCACAGACGTGCCTGGGGAATCAAGTTGTTCTGCAAGTAGAGCTGCAGTCAGGTTTTTGTAGAAAGAGCGCAATGTTTAAAGTGTGGGAAGTCTCCTAATATGCCATGTTGCTTCAAATGGTGGGCAAGATATTTCGCAGGAGGGCTGCGCCTTGCTGGGCAGAGCAGAGCAGCTCTTGCTGGAGGCCCGAGGGAACCTTCGGGTGAGGGTCTTCAGGTGGCGCGGTCCTTCCTTGCTTGATATGGTTCCTGTGTTCCCGACGTTTTTTGTGGTGCTTGGCACGTGGCGCCCGTGGCGCCTGCCAATGGAGCCGGCTCCCGAGAGCCCGAACGCGTTCGAGAGCGCTCTGAGAGCGCTCCGAACGCGCTCCGACGCGTGGCGAGGCTAACTTTCGAGCGTCCCAAGGAACCGAAACCAGCAGAGGGTTGCAGGGCGGGGTCAATGCTTTTGCGTGGCCAGGATTTTGGTAGATGCAACAGCCCCATGGATTTCGGCAATTCAGCGTTTGCTTGGATGCTTCCTTGACTTGCGCAATTCTTGCTGATGGGGCGACACGCGCAACAAGCACCCTCTTTGCGATTTCGACCAAGCAAGCACGGAGACAAGCAGCCGGAGGCAAACGCAGAGTCGTGACTGCAAGCACCGGGACACTGATACCCGTGGCGTCGCCAGGCTGACCCAGAGGCGCTCAAGGCGGCTGGGGGAAATGAGTTGGCCCACTTGGGCTGTCGTTGCCGATGTGCAGGATGTGAACCTCAGGGCGATGTGCAGGAACCTGAAAAGATATGTGAACCTCAGAGCCGTTTCCTTTTTTGTGCGGGTGTCCAACTAAAAATGGTCAACCCCGAAGAGAGGGCTTTTTCTTCCCAAAAAAAAACAAACCAAACCACGCCGCTCGGATGTCCGGGGCCCGTGCGCAGTCCGCGCGGTTTGGCTCGCGCGAGGCCGCGGAGGAGGCCTTGGCGGCTCTGAGCGCGGTGCCCCGGGCGGCGGCCGCGCGGCTGGCCGCGAAGGCGCGGATCTTGGCCCGGGGCGCGGAGCTGCAGCGCGCGGAGGAGCAGCGAGCGGGTCGCGCGGGGCGCGCGGTTGGGACCGGTGGGTGGCCCCAAAAGCGGGACAGAAATGGTCGAGGTCTGGAGCAGCTGGCGTTTGATGCAGTGCTTGTGCTCCCACGGATCAATATGTTGTCGAGCTTGTGCCTGTTGCGACTGGTCACATGAGTGAGCACATTCTCACGCAAGAGCATCCGAAACCACAGCAGTCAAAGTGCAGCCTGGATTGGTTCCCTTGTTTTCCAAGCAGAGATTTAATGTCAACAAAGAAGTTCCTTTGGAACTCCCCAGGCTTTCTCGGGATGATCTTTCAGTTCGGTGGCTCAGTGGCTTCTCGTTCGTCAGGATCTGGTTGAGGCAGAGGCCGCCGGCTTCAACGAGGCGACCGTTTCGCTGGAATGGATTCGGGGGATTTCGGGACAAGCTCAGGGAACAGTCGCTTTCTGGAGCTTTGTTTCCCGATCTTCCAGACATGCGCAGGCGGGCTGCACTGTGGGCGTGGTACTCATGAGGCTCACGCTGGCGGAGCTGGATCTGGAGCGTCCCGGCGATACTTCGAATGCTCGCCTTAGGGGTTTCTAACTAGCCCCACGTGGTCCAGGTTGTGGGCGTCCCTTGAATTTGTGGACGTCCCAAACCTGCTCTGGATGGCATATTGAGGGGCAGATCTCAACTGCCCATGGCGGAGACTCACTGTTGGACTACGTATGTTGCTTCAACACGATAGTACACGATCCTTTGGATCTCTTGGGGAAAGGGTCATCTGCGATTGTTTGCAAGCGGCCATGCTGAAGAGATCCTCCACTACACAAAGATGAGCAGATGGGAGGGGCCATAGTTCTAGGGGTTGATTCCCCATTCTTTTCGGCCATCGTTCTTTTCAAAAAGAAAGAATGGCGAAGTTACCCCTAGAATAGTCGCCAATTGAACGGGTCACAGGACACAGCGAGTCGTGCCACGAACTGCTGAGAAGCATGGCCTGCAAAGCTACTCAGGCAAGTTTGACACATCCAGTGTGGGTTCGGCATCCAGCTTGGCATCAAACAATCGCAGAAAGCAACTCAGTGCGTTATCTTTGTTTCAGTTTTGAATGACATGCCACCACTTGTTTGGAGACTCACTGTTTGAATAGATGCATGTTTCACCATGTAGCAACCATCTATAAGCTCCACGTGTCGGCAACGACAAGCCAAAGCAGAGCAGTTCTTCTGATTCAACGCCATGCCGCTGCTTCTGCCAGAGGCTGCTTAGCATCCCAAGCACACAGCTTGGCCCCTAAGAGATCATGTGGTTGGCAGCCTTGACCACACATTCAGCAAGAGGGAAGATTCCCAGAACCACAAAAAATGCCAAGATACCAAGACCCGGCTGGAACGCCAACATCCACAACCAATTCGTTTTCCTGCGAAGCTGGGATGTACACTGATCATCCCACGCGCCGCCGCTCCTCTCCGGGGCATCCTATGCTTGTTGTTTGGCAAGGCTGACCGCGAGAAAATCGAGCAAAAAGCAAAGACAAGTAAGCACGACAAACGCAACAAGCAAGAGGGAGACAACCACGGCAAACACACACACACAAACACACACCAGTCAAATGGCACACTTTTTTTCACTGGTTTCTCTTTCAACTCACACGTTGCATACATATCCCAGATGCCAGGAGTTTGAGTTCCCATCCGCCCCTCCGCCCAGCCCCTCCGCCCCTCCGCTCACCTTAGGCGGGGCACGCTGTGCCGCTGCAAGAGCGCCGCCGAGATGGCCGCGGAGGCGCTGAAGGAGCTGCCGCGGCCCGGACGAAGGGACGAAGCGCGTCAGCGCGTCGTGTGGCGACCCTTTGGGGAGGGACTGATTAGGGGATGGACGGAGTGCAGCGCACCTGAGCCAAAACCAAAACCCGGGGAGATGGAGGTTATCCATTGTGACTCACCTGTTTCATAGACCATTTGAAAAGGGTCTCAAGCCAAGTAAGCGCGCACTTGTGGCGACATACAATTGCGAGCTTCCGGGCTGCCTTGCTGCATGGTGTGGACAAACACTTCCGGCCAACACGCGAGACATTTGAGCACACATACGCCGCACGCACACACCCACACACCCACATATATATATATATATATGTATTATATATACATATATAATATACCTGGACCTTCCAACATGTAAAACTAACGCCGTTTCCCAAAACAGCAATAATGTTCGCCGGTTGCTGAAAAAAACGCTCTTTCGGAGAAAAAGCGCTCGCCGTGAGTCCAGCTCGGAACCAGGCAAAAAAAACGCCGTTTCGCCGGCAAATTACGCCGTTTTGACGGCAAATTACGCCGTTTTGCAATTTTGATTGATGCTAGAGTGTGCAAACACTGAAAACTGCCGGCAGGCGAAAATAATCGCCGTTGGGTCAAAAGACATAGTTTTTGACAAAACAGCAATCATTTTGCACATGTTGGAAGACCCAGGTCTATATATATATATATATATAACACGCACAAGTCGTGTGCGCATATACTGGCTAATTGCATGACAGCCCCCTATTTGCTTTGGCCCGTTTGCCGGCATTTCAACACGTTTGCCACCTGCAAAACAATAAACACCAATAAACACCAAACACCAATCAACACCAATCAACACCAGTAAACACCAATAAACTCCAATGAACACCAAACATGTCGCTGCCGCAAAGCCAATTTGGAGCCTGAGACTCAGCCGTGGCACGGCTCAGGCCCGAGGACAAGCACGCGCTGGTGGCCCGGCTCGTGTACGCCCGGGCGTTGGCGGCCTGTGGGGATCGCGCAGCTCAGGCGGGCGAGCCCCCGAGTCGGAGCCGGGGCCCGTGGCCTTTTTGGGGCCGCAGAACTGCGAAGAGCTTTTTGCAATAGAGGAACCATCCTGCAAAAAAGAGGATTGGACCCTTCTACACTCAGAGGCTGGTATGAAAGCCAGAGATGGCATGAACCTCTGATATGATTCCTAGGTTGCATGTTTATGTGCCTGAGGAAGCTAGAAGCCCTTTTGTTGGTGATGCAAGCAAGTACTACAGCTGTACCAGGTGAAGGGGGCTTGTGTAAGCTGAGCTTTTGAGTTTTTCGGAAAGTAAACTGGAATGGTGCCAGGGAGAGCTTGAAGTCTGAAGCAACTTCAATCCTGCGATAAGAATACATTCCCGGCACGCCCACTTACCCATCTCCAATGCAACTTGGTGCCCACTGCAACGGCGTCACACCTCCAGTTTGCCGCCAGCCCAACCCCCAACCACTTCAACTCACCTACGCAGACAGACGTGTCGGAAAGAAGCCAAGCACCCATCCTGAGGCGACAGATATCGGATACTTCTATTGCAAGACTCAGACACACGCACACCACACAGTGGTAACAAACCGGATGCACCTGGGACATGACCAATCATATGACTGATACACATGAAACTCACGACAAACAGGGGATCAGATTCAGATACCAGTGACACCTTTGCAGAACACTCACACGACAAACTCCTTTGCTGGGCGGGGAACAAGCATCTTTCAGGCCTGATGCAATAACAAGCTTTCCGTGGAGTGTTGGCAGATTCTACCACCGATCCCGAAAAATATAACAAAAGCATTTGTGGAGATGCAGCTTTCCAATTCTTCGCCCCATTCGCAGCAAGGCGGAGGATCAAGATCCATATTAGTCCTGATGCACTTGGTAGCTGGGCGGAACAGAACGATCTCAGAATTCCGGCAGTTTTTGTTGTCGCTTTGTTCCGCAGGCGAACCACAGACATTGTAAAAACCTGAAAGCAATGGGCAGGCTTTGTTATCGACATGGGGGAGTCGGCCCTTCATGTTTGCAACAGGTATTCATCGCGTGCCGTGGGTCCGCACCCCCCGCCCCCCATGTTGGCAGGCAGAAGCTGCTGCAACTCAGCCAGCATCGAGCAGGTTTCGTTCATCAAATGCAGCTGTCCATTCCAGACGTTGCGCGCGGCCAACCACTTGTCATTCAGAATTTCCATTCTATTTCATCCCCGAAACTTCCCGCTTTTTCCAAGACTTCGGTAGTCTGCCTTTAAGGATTCAGGCCATGGATCTCATAGAAACAGCTGAATTTGCAAGGGGGAAGTCTGCCTGAAAGTACCCAGAATGGGTTGGCGCTCCAACTCCGAACGTTCTGAGAAGCTTGACATGTTCTTCGCAGCGCGCGCGCTGTGTGTGTCTGTGTGTCTGTGTGTGTCAGCTTCTACTGTTCAGTACTCGTACGGCAACGCCTTGCGCGGAAATAGGCCCGTAGAGGGTTTTTCAGCCCACCTCAGTGTCTGTGCATATAGGAAGTGTCTCGCATGCTCTTCATCAACAGCTGTCTCTCGACTCTGATAGACCGTGATCACTGCCTGCTTCTTCCAGAGTTCAGATGTAGCCGACGAATGCGTGGTGTGTACTGAACGCTGGCATGCGACGGTATCTGCGGCCTGTGACGATTTGCAGCTTTAACCCGGCCAGCCGGGTTGCATCTGCGACTCAGGCGGCCTTAGAGAAGCCTGGGCCTCGGACTGGGCCCGGCATGGATCCGGCAAACTCGGTGGGCTTCCTATGGCTTGACATAGACTCAACTGCCACTAGCTTTCACTTAAAGGCAGCTGACGGAATTAGCAGACTGTCTCAAAGTAAAGAAGGAATCTTTTTGGCAGTGCTGGTGCCCTTGTCTATAAATTCGGATGGTGGCCTGTTTTGATGCGAGGCCAGGGACTGGCTTGAGTCTTGTGAAAGTTTGAAGCTTGTTGTGGCTACAGGTGTTGCACGCACAATGCCAAGCTGCTATGTCAAGGCATCATGTTTTCACGCATCGCAGTGTGCAGGCAAGAGACACTCAATTCACCCCTTTGTTTGGGCTGTCGAAACGCGCGAATTGTCTGGCCCTTGCGCCGAGCCGGAAATCTCAAGGGGCTTCAGGGAACTTATCCCTACTGGACATATGTTTGCTTTTCCAGGGGGCTAAAGCAAATGAAGGATGATTTTATCACCGGGGGCAAGGATGGTTTTGGTCATGGGTCCGGAACCTACGAGCTGCCAGCGGGTCCGCGGGCTGCGATGCATCGAGGTGCCAGCGCCTGGGCGACCGCAGGAAGGAGGCCTATGCGCTGCACGTGCTGGCGCTGGCAACGGCGCTGGGCGGCACACGCTCCGCCTATGAGGCGAGGGGAGAGAAAGGGGGAGGATGTGACTGTGTCACAGGAGACGTTGGTGCTTCATTTGACAAAACAAGTTTTTGTGCCGTTGCATATGTATGTATATGTATGTGTCTAGAATACATATATACATATATATGTATATGTATGTATATATATATATATATATATTATAATATAGAATATATCTATGTTTTTGTATGTTTCTGATGCCCCTCCATGGACCTGAACCCTGGCCAAGTTTTCTGGACATTTCGGTGGCTCAAACAGTCACAGGCCAACCTTTTGCCGTGCTGTTGGGACACAGTTGCCCGGCCGGGCTTAAAACGGGCTTGGCGCGGCCTTTGTGAGCCACATGTTGCAAATAGCTTGACCCGTGCTGCTGCTTTGGAAAGGGCAGGTGGTTGGTTGAACATAGTTGCGAGCTTATCAACGATGGTTGGAATTTCGACTCTGTCGAAAGACAGCCTTTCCAAACCGAGCTCTTGCTGTTGCCTAGCTGTTGGGTTTTGCAGCCTCAAGGTTGTATCCGTAGATATATATAGATATATATATATATATATGTAGAATAGCGGCACAGGAGTGCAAGCACCTGCAAAACCGATGATTTTTGGCTGACAGGATGACTGTTGGATATTGAGCAGCTTATTGTTGCCCAGTATGTGTTGCAACGGTGTTGCAGCATGGTCAACCCTTGAAAAGAGCTGGCACTACCATGGCGCGGAATGTCAGAAGCGCCCAGCATCGTCACCCTCAACCTAATGCAAGGCTGAACGAATCGGGCGCTAGGGAAAGTCCCACTTGTGTTTGATCGAGTGCAACTGCTGAAGGGGCAACGTTGTGTCTCATCACATCCTACAGTTTGCAATGTTTGTCTTTCCAAATCCACATCACTTTGCTTCCTCCCCAATGTTTGCTTTGCTCTTCTGGAGATGAGGGCCTGCCCTCAATTGTCAGATTACTCGATCAACGCAAAACAACTGAGCACGGCCCGAGGTTGCTGGCGGCTTGGCTCTAGGGAACCTCACCGAACCGAGCTTTGACCGCTTCATGTATTGCGCTGCAGGCTGTATGACCATACCCTCAACACGACCACCTATTGAATTCAGGAGCAAGAAAACGCATGTACACACATTTGCCGGATTTCGTATTTTTTTCAGAGATTGCTGAGTTTGCCGTTATCACATTTGATTTCATGCGTGCGTGCGACTGATCGCCTTGGCATGCGCCTGGCCATGCTTCTGAGCTGGGCATGGCTGCTGCTGTGCGCCGCGGAGACGGAGGAGGTTTCCTCCCTGTCGATGCTTCAGAGGAGCCTGGCCTTGTCACTGGCTCCCAGGACGGCCGCCTCGCAGGCCTCGCAGGCGTCCAGAGGAACGGCTTGCGGCCCGGATCAAGTCTACAACCTCCACATCCCCAAGTCTGCGGGCAGCTCCTTCGCGCTGGACGCACAGAAGATCCTCCAGAAGGCGCAGCTGCGGATCATCAGCCAGGAGGGCTGCTTCAGCCTGCACCGCCAGAATGCTCACCTGAAAGGTGGGGGAGGGAGGTGAGGGAAGGGGGGGGTGGTTGCGAGACGAGCGGACTTCAGGGTCACAAGCTTAGCTTGGTCTGCTACATTGGGCTTTGTTCTGATGCTCACATCTCACATTGTCTTTTGATGCTTTGCACAAACACGCACACACACACACACACACAAGCAAAACAAACAAACAAACAAACAGTCCGGGATCGATGATGAACCGGACATGAAGCAGTGTTGATCAGCACCCTGCAGGACATCAAGCAGCATCGCAACGATCATAAAACACTCGTTGCTTCTAACAAATTGCAGAGACATACAAAATGAGAATGGCAAAACTTCAGCGCAGCTCACCGCCGTTGATCTACCTACACTGCATGCTAAAGGATGCAATGCTGCGGCACGGATATGCTCTTGAGGCACCTGTGTTGCTTGTTTGACGCAAACGCACGTTTCAGCACATCATGCTCGCAGGGTGTAGTTGTCGTGTCATTGCCAGTAAAGTGACTTGGTGCAGGAACGATCACCATGCTTCGAGAGCCTCGTGCGCACGTACTCTCGCAGTACCTTGTCGCAAGCAGTTGTCCCCACGGTAGTGTTGTTGATTCTTTTGAATGTCTTGGTATTTTCGGAGGAACTCTCAACCCAATCTACGCAAGGAGTGGCTGCTCCGCATCCCAACTCGCATTTGTGCAGCGGGCAGCATGCGAGATCATCCCATCTTCCGGCTTCCGCAAGCTCGAAGTACGGCCCGTGCCACGAGAAAAAAAGAACAAGCATTCGGGCCCAAAGCGAGGGCTTGAACCGAAGCCGAAAGAGATCACGTTGGCCGAGGTACAAGATGTGCCGCAGCCACTGGGTTACCCAGTACCGTGAAGCTCTGTCTGCCAACTCTTCCGAGCAGCTGCCCGGGCGCTTTGCCGAAACTCGGAGGAGTTCAGAGAAACAGCCTGCCGACTGCGATGCATTTCAGGGTAAGTGGTTGGGTCGTTGCGCCGTTTTATGCGCATGGCGCTATTACTCACTCTGGGCCCTCAATCGCTGGGGGGGAGGAAGGGAAGAAAGACACCTGTGCCTCACTTCATGCCAGCTTGTTTGCAAGGTTGTTGCGTCCCTTTGGGTTGCTCGTCGGAAAAGAGCACAGGTTGCCAGAAGATGTTGATTTGTTTTTCCCGGGGCTTAAACTTCTTCTGTGTTTCCCCACAAGCATCGTGCATGTTTGGAGCTGTGTGTGAACTACGATGAACACAATAGGATCTGTGTGCGCAAAGCCGAGTGATCAAGCGCGGAATAGGAACAGGGAATCCAGGACTCCAGAGCTGCCAGAAGGGGATTGCACCGAATGTCAAGCTCGACTGGGAACTTGACAAGTGTTGTGAATCTCCGGAATGTTCTTGACTTGCTGGTGCGAAATCGGCAGGGAGTGAGAAATGGAATGAACCGAAAAAAGAAAGAAAGAGAACAAAAAAAACACATCCAACTGGTGTGCTTTCCTTTAAGAGATGGGTTCATTCCATTTCTCGATCCCTACCGATTTCGCCGCCAGCGGCGTGCGCTCCGAGGACTGGGTGGCCGCGTGGCGGCGCAGGAGTCTGGCGGACTTCAGCCCCCCAAGCGCCGCGGAGTCGCCCGTGGAGCGGACCGTGCGGCAGCTGCGAACGGAGGCGATCCGGGAAATTGGTCGGACGGAGTTTCGGGGGGAAACGGACAAGACCTCCCCCGACAAAGGATTTCCGGGGGATTTTCGGGGGAAACGGATGTTCGGGGTAGCAAACATCCTTTTTCTGGGGGACCCGAAATGGCCAAACGCTGTTTTTGATGGAAGACACTCCAAAAACCGGTTTTGGTCAGACGGATGGTCGGGGGGAAGAAAGAAAATGTGCGATGAGAGACAAGAGAGGCCGATTCTGGGTGTGGCACGTCACCAAAATCACGAGCTTCGCGTTGAATGTGATCCTCGGTTGGATCTCGTTTCGGAGGGTGTTGACCATGTTTCCTACGGCTAGCTTGTTGAACATATCTGAAGGTGGGGGACTCACTCGCATTTTCCAACGGAGTCCTTCTGGTTGCGCCTGGTCAAACCTTGTCGGACAGCTCGTTTGCAGCCCCAAAACAACCTTTCCATAGGTGACGCCATATCAGTGGACTTGGAAGGCAGGTATTGTAGTCTTGCAGACTCATGCACGCGCCATGATCAGCCGGTGTTCATCCAATCACAGTGTTTCACAAAACTCGCTGCTTGCAAACTGGCCAGGCAGCATTTTCGTTCACTCCAATGCAGGCCTTGCTTTGCGACTCTCAAGCTTGCGAGCAGCGATTGCCCCTGCCAGCGTGTCCTCCCCGTCGTACTATGTGATCATTTCAGGCTCTTGAGCGCAGTCCAACTTGCCACATTTTGCCGACTTCAGGCATGGCTTCTCATCTATTGGCTGGTGCTCAGGCTTCTCCCAACTCTCCCCAAGAGTTCCCGAGGATGGTTGGCGGGAAGGGAGCACCCGCTATCCTCCCCGGCATTCCCGTCAATAGTCAACGCACCTTCGGTATCAATTTGGGCATTCAATCTAGTTAGGGACCCTTTGGCGGACATGAAATGTAGGTGGGGATTTCTGTCCACCACTTTTCAGGTGGTTCCTTGTTAAACCCATGGCCATTTCCGGATTCCCATGCTCATCTTGCTTGCCACCAGATCCGACCCGAAAACGAGGTTTCAGACCCGAGGCCTGGGGCCAGCCGCCCTACAGCGTGAAGCCCACCGTGCTGCGGGTGGAGGACTGGGCGCAGCTGGACGGCGGCGGCACGGTGTGGCACTGCACCAAGGTGCCCTTCCAGTGCTATGCGCCGGTGAACCTGCGACCCGACCTTTTCAAGTGAGCCACGTGCTCAAAACCGAAACCGATTCGGGGATAGATGGAGGTTAGTCAGGGGCAGTCCCAGCCGGAAATAGTTGCGGCCGCCTTTCTTTACATAGTTCTGGGTTCACCATTTTTGTACCAGGTTTTGATTGTGACTCAAGCGAGTTTAACGGAGACATATGGGGAAACATGTGGAAATGTACGGAAATACGGGATGTGGGAAAATATGGGGAAACATGGGACACCTTGGTGTGATGCTTTTGGGAATCAGAGGTGTCGTTTGAGCACGAGGCTTTTCATTCGAGCATTCCGGAACCTTCATTTCCATGTCACGTTCCCTGAAGTCGCCTGCTGCACAAAGGCAAAGTCAGAGGCTGACTTGTGAGAAGCCGCTCAAGTACGACAGCAGCATCAACACGACGCTGCTGATGCAGAACCTGAATGCACTCTGGTTCGTAGGCTTTGCTGAGGCGTATCAGGCTTCAGTCTGCCTGCTTCACTGGCGAGTACTACACTCGCTGCCACAGTACTGCGACTGCGCTGACAGGCAGAGATGGCAAGAGTTTCACGGGCACACGGAAAATCAGAATCTCGTTTGTCTTAGCACGACTTTTATGCCGTCCCTGTTCCTTGTCTTTTCCATTTGCAATGTATGGGGATTTGAGCTTGCAGCAGCTGTGCACCAAGGAACAGCACCTACTATGGGGAGGAAAAACTGGCACAGCTTCGCGACACGGTGCTGCAGGACATAGATGCACTTACTGCCACGGATCGATTGCTGTACAAAGCAGCCTGGGACCGCTTTGTGCGCGAGAGCGCCGATGTGGCAAGGGAATCCGGAAAACAAATTCTGTGTAATGCCTCTGTGCCTTTGCCGCATTGATACTGGGCAAGTGTCCAAGAGCGATGTGCAAGGAATACAGAAAAACAAATAAGCGGCGCTGAGCGCGCCTGAGCCTTCAAACTTAGGTATACGCTGGTGCAGTGCTCCAGATCTGCTTTTATTCAGAGTGCGTAAGACAGTAGCCCTTTAGTGCACGTCAAAATCTCCATGATTGTGTTCTGCTAGACGGCATTTCCAAACGGTTGGCCATTGCAAGGATCCTGGATGCGTCGCGTGAATGTGGGCCAGGCCAAACACACCCTTTTCAGCAGGCAGCATTACATTCCAAGGCCGCAATTAACTCTGACGGGGATGCTTCCCGTTTGATAAATAATGCCATCAAGATTAGGCACTTTGGGACTATCCATTCTAGGACAAGCACACGCACACACAATTTTCCACAACCAAGGCGCAAGCTGGAAGTTCCCCCTCCTCCACAGAGCTTCTGTAATTTTTTGCGGCAAATTTGCGTACCCGCATCTTGCAGTCAAAGTTCCAGCCGCCATTGCACTTCCGTGCCAGGAAGGTCTGCGCCACGCCACGGACGCCCAGAACCTCTACAGTGATTTGCAGCTTTGGCACTGCCCGCAGCTCAGACGTGCCGGGAGGGCCATAGCGGGATCTTAGCCAAGACTGGGGTTGGCCAGTGCACAGAGAAAAAGTAGAAAGCACTACGACCAGCGGGACATGTTGCAAACTGACTGCTTAATACAAAGAAAGAGCCACAGAATCAGCAAGTCAAATCAATCTGCAGCCTTTTGGGAGGCGTATCTTTTGGGTGTCGTCACACACATGTGGCCCATTGTCAGATCCAAGCCAAACACAGATGCCCAGTTTTGGGTGAACCACCTGCTTGCTTTTTTGTTGCTTTTTTTGGGTGATTCTTCAATGTCCTGCAACCTCTCCCTGTGGCTGGTTTCTACAATATCTTCAACAGTGTTCAATTTGACGAATGAATCTCCCGTGGCTGGTTTCTACAATCTCTTCAAAAAATGGAGCTGTTCAATTTGACGTGAATCATTTGGCTTGTCAACAAATTGCTCTGTTCAACCAAATTGGATCCTCGATGCCGACGAGCGAACTTTGGGATCCTTGGCCTCGGCTTCTCCGAGGCCATGCCTCGGTGGAGCTCAGCCTGGCGCGGCTCTGCCTGGAATCCGAGCAGCCCAGGAAGGCGCGATGGAGCCAGCGAATCAATGGAGTGAAGTGAGTGAAGTGAGTCCAAGGTGCCGGAAAATCCTTGATTTACATGTGTGGAAATCCAGCATGCTGGTGGGGAACCCCACAGAGGGCTATTGCTGGCCTAAAGCGTGAGGTCTTCTTTTGTTGGGAAGACGGTTTGAGGGTAGCGACTCGTGACAAAATCCACGGGTCTACCGGAATCGATGTTTGTCGCTGCGTGTTACGAGGTACAAGTTGCTGAGTGCCCGCCGTCGAGAGCCGTCCAGGGTATTGTCCCCCACTAGCGAAAATGCCTTTCTCAACGTTGGATGATGGTCACTCATTGCAAGGAAGGGGCATGTGGCATCTTTTGGCGCGACGAATGCAGACATGCGCCAAAAGGACAGTGTTTGTTCCACAGCAGTAGAGCAATGGTCGGATCGTCACATCTTTCTACCTCGAATAGGTCCTATTGCGCTTTAGTTTGACACAACAGGCATGCCAACGTTTCAGTCGCCTGCTGAGCAAATTGTGATGCGAGAGGCTATGAAGATTGCGGAAGAGGCACGTCGGCCGAGATTGGTGGCTGATGTTGTTGCTGCTGCTTGTCCTTCTTCTTTTGCATCCATTTTTTCCATCCTTTCTTCGAGCCAGAATTGGTCTTGGATCCATTCCCAGAATTCATTCTTTGCCCGACCAGTTGCCCCCAGCTTGCAACTGCCAAAGTGACAAGGGACACGCCTGTATTTGGTTCCTTGCGTTCTGGATTAGCAGCACCACTGGGTTCTTTGCGCCAAGTAGCACAATTGCAGCGGCGGGGCCAAGGGGCCCCGTCCAAGAGCCATGTTTGCAAGTGCTCCAACATTGCCTCGGTCTAGCCATGGAAGTTGCAAGAGACCAAGGGAACAGCAAGACTAGACGGGTGCGGTACTTGGCCGCACGCGACGCCACGAGAGCTCTTGTGGAGCCTGTTGCTCTCAGAGCCCGAGTGCTCGAGGGACTGTCATGAACCCCTATGACTCATGACTGTGTCCCTAGTGCCTCCAAAGTGTGCAAGCCATATAGGTTTCTTTGTTTTTGGTAGTGTTTCGCCAAAACAAGAGTTCTTTCTATACATTTTTTCTTTTGGGGGGGCATGTACAACCCCAGGGATACACCCAAAGCCGACCTGACATTGGCCCTTGCCTCCCCACTCCAGGCCCTGACGTTGCTGCAGGAGTTGGGCCACTCGGCACGTTGCAAATGCACTTCCAGGGTTCCACTGTTTGACTACCCCACGATAGACTTAAACCGGCTTCTCCTTTTTGGGGGGAGGAACCACCCCTGGGTTTAAGTTGACCTTGGGGTAGTCAAACGGAACCCTGGGAAGGCAAGTGATGCTCGCTGAGCTACAAGACATTGGCCGAACCTGCGCAGCTGTAGCAAGCGGAGCGAACTCTTTCAATCGACAGCGGCGCAACAGACGCAGACGCAAGGGATATATTCCATCACTGTGTCTTTTGCTTGGCTCCTTCAGCTAGAGGTTCGCTACTCGTCTTGAGAGGCTTGCGGGAATCGGAGCCAACACCTGCCACCCCCGTGATTCCAAGAACCCCATCCAGCCCCAGGTGTCGGAAGCTGGCGCAGTTGACTTTGCTGGGCTAAGCCTTGCGTTTCTCTTTCTGAAACTTATCATTTATTTTTGTGGCCAGGCTGAGGGTTGACTAAGCAGCCGTATGATGTGGAGGTGAACGTTGGCAATGGACCATCGAAGTGAGGTTCCCAACCAGGGGCACTTGCCCTAGGTCGTTGAACATAGCGTGTTGGCCGTTTGTGACCTTTCTGCTGTTGCTCATAGGCTCGCATGATCAGCTCGTCCTGATATCGTTGGAGCGCAGTGCGCCGCTCCTCCATTTCCCATTGGCTTCAGCCCTAACATAGCAAAACTCACTCCACAAAACGTTCAGCCTCGGACTTGGCTCCGCATTCGGTCTCCCGAATTTGGGTGGTGTCTTTTCTCCCGGTGACCGCCCTGCAATCCTGAACCCCTCGCTTCCGGGCAAGCGATCGGCCGGAAGTTATTCGTCCAAGGCAGCGAGGAGCACCCGGCGCTGGGCCTCTTCTGCCAGGCGGCCCTGGACCTTGGCGTCCCGGAGCACGCGGAGAGCGCGGCGCAGCTGGCGGTGCAAAGGGCCCAGACGGCCAGGCGCGCTTTTTCGCCGCCACCTGAAAGCGGGGGAACCCCGGTGTCCCTTGAAAGTCTGCCGAAAAAGGGGACAAGGCTTCACCTGGCCAACCAGTTTCATTTTGTTTCTTCTTTGTTTGTTTCTTTTTGTGGTTGCGTTTTGAATCGTTTTGGAGGTTCCCCCTTGTTTTTGAAAAGTAATTGAAGAGGATGGTAGTCTTCCAAATGACTCCTGCTCACAAACTTAGAATACGCATGTCTGGCTTGAATTGACAAAGCCCCACTTTGGGGAATATTGCCCGCATGGAGGTGAACTACAAGCAATTGGCCGATTCTGGAAAGTCAGAACGTGTTTCCATTGGGTGTTGCAAGGTCATCGACCAATTTGTTCTTGCCGCTGGGAGCTTACAGCATGGAGAAAGGAGACCCGAGACTCATCCTCAACCAAAGCATCCTCAAATCAACACTCTTTGCCACCAACCTCTCGCCTGCGCTTGGCGACAGTGCATAGGCTTGAAGTTGAGATGGGCTTCTTCAAAAAATGCCCCTTTTTGTGGTCAAACCAACCCATCATGTTTTGGGCTGCTGTGGTCAGACGGTCATCATCCTCGGGTTGTAAACTCCACCAATACAAAGTTCCCCCCCAAAAAATGGAACCTGCCCCCTCCGCTTGTTGTGGTCATTCGAGACCCATCGAAGTTTGAGGTTACTATGATCCTTCGGACTACCACCAAGCTTCAAACCACCAAGTTCCCACATTCAGGGACCCGCGACTCGGATCCGCAGATTCGGAGTTTCGAGTTTTCGACGCGCAGGCAACACGCCTTGGCCCTGGAGCTCTTGGCCGGGGTTCTCTCAGAGTCCGGGCAGGTGAGCGAGCGCTCGAGCGCTCGAGAAGAGTTGCAGGTTCGGATTATGCAGTTTACGCAGCTCAAGGCATAGAAACAAGTCTGTCTGGTTTTTTGGAGGGTACCCTGATTTTTCCCGTGGTTTTTGCAGGACACCAACAGGACATTCCACTTGTTTTTTCGTTTTTTTTTGCGGGGTGTTCCCTTGTTTTCAGAGAGAGCCCCCAAGTCGCACCAGGTAGGGGCGACAGTCCAAACGATTCCCATCGGCTTGACGCAGGACGCAGCCCCCGCGCTGGGCAGAGCCCTGGACCTCAGCAAGGAGGATCCTGACCTGGAGGCCGACTTCGGCACGGATGGGTCGAACCAGGGTTGTGGGATCAAGGGGTTTTACCCCACGTCTGTGATACAAGGGAATCTCCCCCGTTATGCGGTGGGTTGGTCTTTGGGAAGCCCTTATTGTTGTATCACAGAAGTGGTCATTTCCCACAGCCCTGGGTCAAACCCTAAAATGTTTGTGGATGGCTCCCGCTCCACGGTTGTCTTTTTTTTTTAGTTGGCTTTTCCGGGTGCGAAACACCGAAACACACCGAGGTTTTTTGACCCAGAGCCAGATGTCAAGGTGCGACAACCCTGTTCCAGCAGACGGTTTTGCGTACCGCCAAGGGAGTTTGCCCACATGGCCCGCGTTTTAGTTTGGTTTCACATAAACTGCCATTCACACAAATGTGGTAGAGAGATGATATTCAGCACAGTCGCTGCAAGGCAAGAGTCGTGTGCAAAGCAAGCACCTGAGAAAGTGCAGACAATCACAGGACAGCTTGTTTGCTGTGCAACCTGATACTGTCGAGCAATTATGGCACATTTGTGACATCAGGAACCACGACCAGGTATTGCCTTTTGAGGCACATACAAATTGCAGAAATGCCTTCATGCGAGATTTCTTTCCACTCGTGGATTTTGTTTTTTGAATGAAACGCCTAAATTGAAACAATACAAGGAAGATTTGCATGGCGCCGGCGCAATGATGAGACGCGCAAATTGAGAAGTGCAACAATTCTCTTCATCACTGCTTGCATCCCCCCGATTTATCCTCTGGATGTGCAACGTCT
This sequence comes from Effrenium voratum, assembly GCA_963377175.1. Lineage (NCBI taxonomy): Eukaryota > Dinophyceae > Suessiales > Symbiodiniaceae > Effrenium > Effrenium voratum. Next base: position 36,559 of record CAUJNA010003428.1, read on the forward strand.
CACAAGTGCGGAAACGAAGCCCAGGAGCTACTTGCGGAATGCACCACTGCAGCAGCACCAGGGTTGGGCAGTTTTTTTCCACATCCAAGCCCTCACCTTTAGGGTAGGCAAGTCGTGAAAGAAAGGGTGGGTATGGGTCAAATTTAAGCCACCAGGGGACCGCAGGTTTTGGTCCATGTTTCCACTTACTAGGGTTCCATTTGGGGTACCTATTTTTGACCCACAGCCAGGTGTTTGGTTGCCATGACCCGTTGGCCCAATGAGCATGGCCACTGGAAGAGTCCGGTGAGGCGCGGCTGTTGCTGAGACTCTCCAGCCTCGAGGCCAATGAGGACGAAGCTCTGAAGGCCCAGGGATGGGGGCTTCTCAATCCTTGTATATACATATACATATATATGTATATATGTACATATATATATATATATATATATATATTATATATATACGTGTATTATGTATGTTCAACAGTACATGTAGACATGCCGATACTAGAGGCATGAATAGCTTATTTTTGGTCAACCATTTAACCAATGATTTGCAAGTGAAACAACAGGCTTCTGAGGTGACAATGCTTGACGTGGCCAGGCGCATGCCGCGCCCAAATCCATTGAACCACGTCAAGGTGCCCAAATCCCACAGGTCGCCCTGGGTTGAGGGCGGGGGAAGTGGGTTGGTTTGCAGGTGCTGGAGCAGGCGATTGGCCTCTGGAGCAAGTTGCCAGAGAAGGCGGAAGCCATCGCCTGCGCTAGGCCGGTGGGGGGTTGTCGGAAGGGCACGGGTACGAGTGGTTGCTGTAGCTACGAAAAGGAGAAGCTCGTCGGTTGGCAAACAGGGAACCTCCCCAAAGGTGGAAAATATGCTAAATGTACGGAGGTGTCTCTGATGGGAGATCAGATTCGGAGAATTCGGCTTGGGTGGTGCGCCTGTGTTTACTTTGCCAGCGCTCAGGTATCTCTCTGTGGGTGTCCTGCTGCGGAACTTCGACCCCAAGGCACGGCTGCGACCGAAGCCCCGAGACATGGAAAGATTCGACAACTCGGCTTGGCTGTCCAAGGTTCGCATGAAGCTGGCCTAACTCTGCAGCTGTTTTTAGCCTATGAACCCTGTGACTTGACATTTCGCCCAATGATGCGCCATGCGATACTCCCAACAAAATATCTCCAGTTTTCATGAAGGGCAGTTCCTGCAGTGGCTGGACGAAAAACCTGCACAAGTTGAGATGGATGAAACCTGTAAAGAATGGTGGTGTGTGAAACCACCTGCCAAGTGTCCTATAGTTGTCAGGGCCCCCAAAGAGGAGACCCCCTGGAAATGCTCCCCAAAAGCCCCTAAGACCCCATTCGTCAGCCCCTTTTCAGATTGGGGGCACCTCTATTTTGGGGGCCGCTTAGCAACCACAGAGAGAGGACAGCGGCGCAAAGCCAAAAAAACAGATTCTCCGCCGTCCATTTCCTCGCCCCCCCTCGCCCCTCGCCGGGTCCCAGCTGCAGGAGAGCTTGCGGGAGGCCTCGGAGGCCCGGCGCTTCTTCGCGGAGGAGGGGGACGCCTTCCGGGAGGGTTTGGCGCTGCTGGCGGCCGCGGCCAGCCTCCAAGGCTTCGAGGAGTCCAAGGAGCCGAGAGGGGCGCGAGGGGCGAGAGCCAGAATCAAACGGGGAAGGTTAGTAGGGGAAAGACCCAGCCAGAATTACTTGCGGCCGCCTTTGCGGTTTTGCGCAATGGTTTGGGTACACCATTTTCATACCAGGATTTGATTGTGACTCAGGTGGCTTTGGTTGGTTCATTGGTGAGTCAGAGAGCGAGCTACGTGGTTGGTTGCTTACTTGGAGACTTCCGGTGGTTGCTGTGTTGGTTTGTTGGCTGGCTGCTTGGTTGGTTGGTGGGTTGGTTGGACGGTCGGTTGGCTGGTTGGCTGCCTAGTCAACCAATCCCTGCTTGAGCAGAGGATTGCTCAAGCGAAGCGAAACCATTCCTGCAAAGTGTGGGTTTTGCATAGTCGGTCCCGGAATTTCCAAGCACAGGGGCATGCATGTTTCAGGCCCCCAACTCGATTGGTGCCGGAATGGAAGCTCTCTTGAAACTTGGGTAACACCTCTGCACAAAACCACAACAAGCCTGCTTCCAGTGGCAAAAAACAACCCAAACAATCAACATACGGCTGCTTCCTTCTGGACACCGCTTCCAACATTTTCTCCCCCGCAACATCAACCAAACAAACGCCCTGCGTCTTCCGTCTCCTCATACCTGACGTGGCGGTTGAGTTGAGGAGACCGCGGAGTTCGCGGCGCAGCTCTTCCAGAAAGCCTCGGAGCCCCGGGGCGAGGCCATGGCGCTCTCCGCGATCGCGGAGATGCACCGCAGCCGCGGGGAGGCGCGAAAAAGGCATCCAACGGGTTTCCTTTAAGGGAATGCCCTGACCCCCCATAGGGACTGCCCCAAAGAGGTTCATTAACACCCGGAAGGCAATTTTTTCAAGCGGCAAGGAAAGGTGTCTCTTAATAAATGAAAGGACACGTGAGGGAAGACACAGAAACACACAGGGAAGATACGGTGGGGGAAGACGCAGAGATGGTTGGTGCCTCTACATAGATGGTTATTTGGAAACAGAGAAACTCCCGCAGTCCATATTGCTTTCACAAATTGGTTTAGACAAGGAGGAAGAGAAGGAACAGTGGCTGCTGCCGCCGCCGCCGCTGCTGCTGCTGTTGCGGTTGCGGTTGCGGTTGCTATTGTTGGCGTTGCTGCCATTGTTGCTGTTATTGCTGCTGCTTTTTCGGCTGCTGTTCCTGCTGTTGTTGCTATGGCACTGGAGGTGCTGGGTGCCGCAAGTTAGGCTGATTTGGCCATTTGGAAGAGTTGTGTGAGGGTGGCGGCTCGAGAGAGGTCAGTTGGATTCATTGCATTGATCAAGTAAGAAAGCGCCATAGTTGCAGTGTCTTCCTGCAGAAGCACTGCATTGCAGCCTCTAGGACGACCTGGCGCTGGAAGCAGCGCAGCGCTGCCGCGTCATAGTTCAGGCCTGGGAAGGATTTGGCTTACTGGGAGAGAACATGATGTGGACGGCGACCGCTAGTGTCCACACTTTATTTGGACAGAGAGCTCGAACTCCATTTGATGATTGGCAGAAGTGTTTGTTGTTTGTGAAGCTCGGGTGGCTAAGTAGTGTTGGGCCCTGTTAGGCAGCGTTCCTGTCGTGCGTGCCCGGTGTTCTCCTGGCACCGTTCAACGTATGGTGAAAAGCATAATATAATGCTGTTGGATTCCCAGTGATGAACTCATCCTGTGAGGAGTCAAACTCTCCCTTCGAACACCAATTCAACCGGACGGCCACAGGAAGCTGGCTGGAAGGAGGAGGAAGTCAAGTGCCTCGTTGCTGCTGGGCTGCTTTAGAGCGCAGGCACCATTGCCGATTTGAGACTTCTTCCACTCACTTACCCACCTAACCACCTACCCCACCTACCCCACCTACCTCACCTACCCCACCTATCCACCTACCCACCCACGGCCGCACGGACATGGACTCAAGGCACGCATGGACGCACATCATTGCAGAGACCAATGGTGCTGACTTAAAAGAGAGTTTGCTTGACGCCTTGCTCAACTTCAAACTTTCATACATTCACACCTCGTATCTGTGGACTCGGCACCTTGTAGTTGCCCAGTTCTTTGGCTGTGAACGTGGAGTATATGCTGCGATTTTTGAGGGTCCCTGAGAGAGTTGTCCGTTCTTGTGATATTTTCAAAGGCCTGATGGTGGCACGTGGGCCCGGTGGTTTTGTTGTACGGGTCAGGCTCTGTAGCGTTGGCCTGAGATTTGTCCACAAACTATGTGGGAATGTATCAAACAGAATGTATCAACCATTTAAGAAGGTCCCTTTTCGCTTCTATGGTGGAATAACAAAGCGTGAAACCGACATCTTGCCTCATTTCGGAGGAGCCGCTGGTTTCAACACCCCACAGCTGCCAACATCAGGACATAGCCAACCTCCAGCGCCAAGTTGACGTGAAGACGTCCGCACGCACAGCTCGGGAAGGACTGCGGATGGCAAAACGTGCCGGGCAGCCTCTTGGCAGAGATCGTGCGTGTCAAACACAGCAGTCTTTTGCGAGCGTGCAGTTCGCGGCATGGCTTGAGAGCAATTTTGGCAGATTCGGCTTCTTTCCCACGAACGGCTAGTGGCAGAGGTACTTATTTGATGCCTTTTGGGCCACGCATCAAAACATGAAGGAGCTCTTGACACAACTGTCCTATGTGCTTTGGCGCCAAGCTGAGGCTGGAAGATCAAGTGCGTTTGCTCATGCAGTGCGTCCAGTGCCTTGGTCCAGAATTCTGCTGCCTCGGATACGAAAGTTCTAGGGGTTGATTCCTCATTCTTTTCAACCACCCTTCTTTCCAAAAACCGGACGTTTTCCCTGGGTTTCCTGGAGGTTCTCTAGAAAGAAGGATCCCTGGAAAGAATGGAAATGAAAGGTACCGCTAGGAAAGTGAGGAGAACGCACGTTGACAGCAACTTTGGTTCCCTGGGCCATCCGGACCAAGTCCGCTGCGGCCACCGATGCGGACAAGCGCAACCCATGTCCTGGCCGGTGAATGGCACGTCAATTTCTTCCCTGTTCAGGGAGGTTCATGCCGGAATATGGCAGTTGCAGAGTTGCTCCCTCACAATCACCTGCTGTGGGACTCCCAGAGCCAAACCTCAATCATTTTGTCATCCCCAAAGAGTGGTCCGTGGCGCTTGTTGTGGGGAAGGCTTATGCATCAACTTGGGCTTTGGGGCTTGCTCTCCAATATTCTTCAATGCTTCATATCTTGTCAGCTGCAAAAGTCCGGCCAGTCAATGCAATCTCATTCCATGGCAGTGCACGCCTGTTTTTCAGTGGCAGAGGCTGAGACCATCACAAAATGGGCTCCAATGGGACTCCTGTAAGTTGGTTTCCTCGCCATTGATTCACCCCAGCCCAATCCTATCAGTGTGGGGCTCCGTGGCCCCACAGTCCCAACCGGCCCGGCAAACTCCTGTGGCTGTGTGACTGGTCTTGCTGGTACGATAGGCAGGGACTGAGACAATGGCCCAAAAATAAACCATCCTGTGTGCTTTCCTTTAAGGGATGGGTTCATTCCCACATTCCCTATCGCACCAGCCAGTGGTGAATTTTGGTGGCAGTCTGGTGTCCAACTTCTGCGAGTCTCACCCTGGGCCCAGGTGCAACTTGCTGCTGGCCAACAGCGGCCATGCCTCGCGGAACCTCCTGGAGGAGACTTTGCGCTATGCGGCGACTGCCATGGAGCTGACGAGGGGCGACAGCCCATGGAGAAGGCAGAGGGAGGGAAGGGGCAAACCCACCGGCCGAGGGATTCAGCCGATGAACACCCTCAATTAAGTTGTCTGCCCTTTCTGGACCAGTTTTTAGTTTTAATTGTTCAGTGAACATGAACATACAGTATAACGCGATGAACGAAAGGGATGAGCCATAGCTAATTGCGGGAGGCATGACATACTTTCGCCACGAAGTGCAAGCAATGCTGAAAGATAGCCCAGAGACAACACAAGTGTGTTGCTGCACAGCTACATAACGAAAGCCACAAACCTCAATGTGTCAGGAATCTGCGTGTCCAACGAGCACTAAGGCACGCGTGCAACCCCAGTACAGGAAACAAAACGTGACCGGATTGTTGGCAGGGATGCAGTACTCTCGGACACCATCCACTTTGCCTTCAAAAAGCCAACAAGGACTCATGACAAGGTTTGCGAAGAGAAGCCTATAAGTTGATAGCCTCTCACATTCATACATTTGCCTGCTTTTTAGGCGAGCTGGGGGTATAACGAGCTCACAATGGTTCTTTACTTGGGGATACCTGTTGACCTGGATGTCTTCTTGGTTTGCCTCGCTGCGTTGCGAAGCCATTCCAGGCGACTGCGCGGGTTGGCGATCTACTGGCAAGCACACGCGGTAGCGCTCAAGGACTCAGTGCCTCAGCTGCCATGTGACTTGCGTGGTGCGGTCGAGGCGTGACTTGGGGTTGTGCCAGGATTTGTGCGGGCGGCTTTCTTCTCAGAGGCTTGCTCGTGAAATCTCTTCAAGGGGGGACCCTTCTTTCCCATGTGGCGTGAAGCAGCGGTGGAAGCAGCTGGCGGCAATGTGAGAAGCAATTGCATATGGTTCGAGGATTAGCATTGTAGCGGCTTTGCTGACCAGTTCATACAACAAGAAGACGGGTTCAATCTAAGACATGCACACTCCTTCCATCATGTTTGTTTGCCGCAGATGCACTGAGAAAGGAGCTTCTTCAAGCTGTATTGTCACTACGTTATCTGTGGGTTATGCTGGGGTCTGTCAAGATCCGAAGCAGAAAAGATGACCTGCACAATGTGCATGAGCGAAATGGCTGTAGCCAGAGCAGTTGTGCAAATGATCGCAGTTCTCCACAAATTCAAGCCTTGCCATGCAGTCAGCACTTTTTGCAGACTCTCCAATGCTGTGAGCATTCCCAGGATACACATTGACATGACATACCCTCCCACCAGCAAACATGGAATTGCACAGACCCCTGTAGAAAGACTACTTTCCTCTTGGAAAGGGCCTTTTTGCACTTCCATGTTAGTTGGTGAGAGGGTAGATATATACATACACATACATATAATACACATATAGAAACAAATAGCATAGCCGCGCTGGGAAGGCCCAGCAGCTTAGTCTCAGCACTGGTTTTCTTGTCCCCGCCTCATCCGCTGAAGTAGATGTTGCTCAAGAAAGAGCCCTCACGGCCCTGAGAGCAATGCCAATGGAATTCTTCAACCTGCCAGCTATTTCAATCTTAAGGCAATTCAGTAGGCAACATGGAGACGTTGCTGGTGACTTAGTGCACGCGTACACCATGCCAGGCAAATGCATCTGAGCAAGTGTGTTTGTCCAGCGCCGTTTGTATGTGGGCTTCGACCCTTGTTGATGCACTCTCACTCCCATGCGTGGCTGCCCGTTTGCTTTGCCTTTTGAAGCCGCAACGGGAGCCTTGGCACCAAGGAGGCATCATTGAAACTGTTGGATGAGCTGGAGAAGGAATGCAGCTTGGATTTGCACCGAATTTTGCCCAGAGAGGCTTTGAAGGCAGGCACTTGTTGCCCCTGGGCACGGAGATTCACCGTTTGGAGCGCCCTCAACGCATGGAGCCGGGAATTCGGAAGCCGGTGGAATGTCGGCCGTTTCAGATGTTGCACAGCTGCTTGGGCCAGTTCGTCGCGGCGTGCCGTCGTATGTACCATATCGTTTGGGAAGCTTGGCTGATGCTCTTTCTTGAGGCAACCCAAGAACGTGCTGTGTATCAAGCCCCAATCACCACACTTCCGGGCAAACCGACCACCACCTTGATCCTCAAGGTCAAAACCCGCCCACAAAGCTGCGTTTCTTGATACACAGCCGCCAGGAGCATAGGTGTCCTTTTTGGTCGTTTAGGTAGATACCTGTTTTAACAATCAAGCAGGGCCATCTATTTGCCCTAGGACACCTGTGGCAAGGGTCTCACCTTCTCCCGGTCCAAGGTGTGGCCACCAAGAACGAGGGGCTGCGGGCGCACGGCGATCTGCTGGCGGCGCAGATCCTGCTGAGCAGCGACAAGCCCAAGGCCCTGGAACTGCTGAGGCGCGGGGTGTGGGACGGGGTTTGGGTCTTGCGGTTCGGTTTATGTTTGGGTGCCTCCGTAAACCCATGGTAAACCAACTATGAACCCATAGGAAACCAACTCTAAACCCAACAGTAAACCAACTATAAACCAATAGGAAGCCAACTATACACCAATAGGAAGCCAGCCATAAACCCATAGTCCCCTCTAGTGTTTTGATTAGACTCTCGATCCAATGCTCGGGCTCTGTCTAAGATTCTGACTGTTTGGAAAGCAAACAACCAACGTCCCTGAATTGGAACGCCGTTGCAGGCCCATACATCCTCCAGTTGACAACCAACCATTAGAGCAGGGGCTGTTTGGGGTGTTGAGGTCAACAAATCTTGTTGCATGCATGAAGGATTGTTCACGACTTCAGAAAAGAAGGCGTGGCATGGACGCAGGTTTTCTGCAGTCGGTTTGTGGCATGGCAACGTAAGATAAGAAGGACAACACAGTAACACGCCTGACAGTTAGTTCTGACAATCGCCAATGCTTTCGACAGCCTCAGGCAGACACTGCCAACTAAGCTTTGAGTTTCATGGAAGTCGCACAGATCACAGCAAGCCAATTTTTTGTTCGACTTGCCCGGGTAGTTTCATGAGTCATTGGCCTTAGAGTGTCAGCATTTCAACATGGGCTCGGCTTTTGAGTTAGCTCTTTGTGGCCAAGGGACACCAAAAGGAAAACCACCAGAAGGTGGGGCGAGGGACGGGAGTCCCCGAAAGAAGACAATGGCTCGAAGTCGAGCAGCGGTATGCGCAGATTGTAGTCTTTTCGGTATGCGCTGACCAAGGTGCCAATTGGGGGATTCCATTAGCCGCAGCGATGTGTGTTCCTTCGGTGCCTTCCCCAGGTCGGCCTTGGCAACACTGAAAAGATTGGGTGACACCGGCGGCTCAAAGATGGCCGAGGAGGCAGCTTTTTTTTGGTTCTTTTTTTCTCTCTTGTGTATTTGTTTTGTTTGTTTGGCTTTTTTGTTTTTGTTTGTTTGTTTTGGCTTTTGTATTTGTTTTGTTTGTTTCGGATTTTTGTACTTGTTTTATTTGATTGTGTATTTGTTTTGCTTTTTTGGTTTGCTCGTCCGTCCGTCCGTTCGCTCATTCTGGTTATAGTTTCTTTGACGTCGTTTGTTTGTGTGTTTGTTAGTTAGTTAGTTTGTTGGTTAGTTAGTTTTGTTTGTTTGTTTGTTTGTCTGTTCGATTGTTTGTTTGTTTGTTTGTTTGTTTGTTTGTTTGTTTGTTTGTTTGTTTGTTTGTTTGTTTGTTTGTTTGTGTGTGTGTGGGTACATGCGTGCGTGCGTGCGTGCGTGCGTGCGTGCGTGTTGTTGTTTGTGTTTACCGGCCTTTGTTTGTGTGTTTGCGCGCGTGTGCGTGCGTGCGGGCATATGTACGTGTATGTGTGCACGCATGTGGCAAGGTTGCGGGGCAGTCGCGGCACCATACGCGCAAATTCCAAGTGGTTGTGAGGCTGGCCTTGCGGAACAGATGGAAGAGGAAACTCCCAGAACCCATCACACCGCACATACGTTCTCCCTGATCATCCCTTCTGATGTATCCATCCACCTTAGGCGTGACATGATGGCACTCATTCCACGCATGCTCACCATTCTTCGCTTTGGCCTTTGCAGTTGGAGAGCTCATGGGAAAGCTGTTGCTGCCTAGTACACGACGACCTCTCTGCCCAAAGCCATTGCTGACCATGAAACGAGCAGAGAGCGCCGGAGGTCCTGGAAAGGGCCACAGCTGTGCCGGCTGCGCGTGGCTTGGCGCATACAGATGTGGTGGACGTCGGTCCTCGGGCGGGAGGGTTCCTTGTGTCATGTGACAAGATGCTGTGTGCAGAGGGCGCTTGAAACACCAATCTGCCAAGGTTTATTATTTGCAGACTGCTTAGGATTCCTGGCCCAACTTTCTTCACGACACCTTTACATTTCAGATCTCCTTTGCAGACAACAGCTTCTCGCGCCCAGCAGCGTTTGCTGCTCTACGGCAAGGTTTTGAAGCCACATGCGCTCTCCCTTTCAGGTCCCGCGCTCGAAGGACCGACGGAAGAAGCCGCGGCCGCTCCGGCAGCCCCGGCGCCCAAGAAGATGCAGCGTGGCAGAGAGAGGAGGGCCTGAGGTGGGTATGATGGAGATAAGATTGTGGTCGGACGACCGGTCCATGAGCTTCGTTTCAAGCCCACAAGTTGGTCTTTCTTAGTTTTGTCATGTGCCAGATGCAGGCACCCGGAGCCAAAGCCAGCTCGATCATCAAATTGAAAGGGAGCATGCTGGATGTGCCGCAGCGAGTTATGGGCGTTTTCTATGCGTTTTGTCCACGTGTCTTTCCAGTCAGACACATTTGCCTCTTGCCCACCCTAGAGTGTATGATGCCCGGGCGGAAGAGCAAGAATATCCAAGAATGTTTCCTTGAGTGCCCGAGCAGATGGATGCGAAGTTCTACTTCCATCCGCCTCAGAACTTTCTATCCTTTTCCTCTTCCAGTAAAGACAATATGCAAGCGTCTACTTTTTTTGGTTTATCCTGTTGTTAGCGTCCTCACTTTTTCTTCACACGAGCCAGGTCTAGAGCAAGTATTATCTTTCTGGGTTTTCATCTTCCTGATGTGCTCTGTATTATGCTAGCACAAAGTATAGTATGAGACAAGACCTGCAAACCTGCTAGCATGTTGTCGTGTTCGACATATTTCTGGAGCAATACTTTCCAGCATTTTGTGATGCTTGCCCCGGCGCTGTTGTTTGCTTCTAGCCACTTATACATTGATTTAAACAAATGCATGCTCAAGTGTTCGCTAAGTCGACCCCGTCCCCTTGTGGCTTTGGCTGCGGCCTAGTGCCTCAAACATGTCTATGGCCATGGCCAAGGCCAAGTAACACGCACGAATGGGTGCGATAGCTTTGCCCCTGCGCTTTACGCTGTGGCAACATGCTCAAAGGAGTGGTAATGACAAGCGCTGAATGTAGCGGTGCAATGAACCTGCAACGTCCGAGGGACCCTGAAGCTGTGCGGGCACAGATCCGGAAGATGGCCGGAGACGCGGTGATGCAGGACACGTGCTGCTGACGATTCGTGGGCCCTGTGTGGGGGCTTCTTTAGAGCAAGGAAAGGGCGCAGCAACTATGAATTCGGACGATTCCCTTGTTTTGACAGCGGGGCCACGTGGCAAAGTGTAAGGGCGTCTAGTTTCACTTACTCCTAATGTCTGAACACCATGGAAGCAAAACCTGCCCTTTTGACTTGCAGCCGTGTGCAACGGGCATTCGATCAGCTCTACCACGATGTCTCCCTGCGCTGCGTAAGAGCCTGATGCCTCGTTAGGCGGCAGCACGTGAATTCTTCCATTCATGCAAAGTATGTTGCCAGGCCTTGTGACAGGTCTGTTCTTGGCATAGCACGCAGGTCTGTTATCGTATCCAACGTGCGCACAGTTGGGGACCGCCTAGAGGAACATGGGCTTAGCATGAGAACGCCTGTGTCACTTCTTCCTTGCTGATTGCAGTAGAGGTTTCGCGTGGCCAGCAATGCACCTGCCCAAGATTCTGGACTGTCAGAGGTCTTACAGCCCAGCAAAAGCAAAACAGCCCGCAGCCCAACCGCTTAACCCAACAACCGAACCACAACAACGCAGCAGTTCAGGTGTCTCGTGATATCCTTCTTTAGCGGGTGGGATCTGATGGAGTCTTGCGCGACCTGCAGCCTGTAGCCTTGACTGAACGGAGGCGGCGAAGCGGTGAAGCTCATGCGCCGTCCGATGCGCATTTTTTTGTTTTTGTTTTTGTGTCACTTCCAGCGGCTTCGTGGATCTACAAGGGATCTTCCACTGTGCTGAATTTGCACCATCGCACAGGCTCCATGGATTTTTCACCAGGCTGGATCAAAACACAACGGAAACTGTGGCAATCCGATCGGCTTAGACAGAGCTCCTGTCCAATATAGTTGAGAACATGCACTGATGCGTTTGAGCATTAATCCAGAGAGCGGAAGGCGCCCGTTCACGCGTGCCACAAATTGGTTTTGGCTCACGACGCTTATTCGTTGCTCTTCCACGCTGCAAGGACGAGGTGATCGAGAACGATTCCGTCTTGATGGATGCGGGTATGGCTGCTTGGCTCACGCTGTATCAGACTGCCCTCTTGGCACTATGGCCCTTGACGCATTTCTTTACAATCGGTATTCTATTGTCGTCTCAAGAGCACTAGCGCACATGCATGCGGCAAAAAACCGGCAGCTCCCCTGTTCCAGGACAGCCTCACCAGCGTTTCTTTCCGAAACGAACTGGCCGTGCAGTTCCAGCTAAACCTCCCGGCACCTTGGCTTTAAGCATCTTGCGCCGGCAGAAGCTTCACCAGGCTGAACATGTTGCGTCTATTCAATCGGTCATCTTGGTGGAACAGAAAGCTCGAGCCACTGCAGGATTCCTGGTGTTTGCTTCGGACATTGTTAGCCTTGCAGGAGCGTGTGTGCAGGGACCTACCAAGGGTACCGGTTTGACAACTCGATCTGGTCCATGATAAGAAGCCTTTGACCTGCTTGGTTGCTAGAGATGGAAGTGGCGCCTTTTCTGACTGACACAGCCAGACACACATTGTGTCTCTTTCTAATGACCGCCTAGGCCTCGTTGATCTTCGACTATCCCTCTGTCGGCGAGCTCACCAAGTATCTTGGCCGATGGCTTTTTGCAGATCGTGCCTCTCAGTTTAGACCGCTATGACCAAGCTTTGGTTCTACCATTAGAAACATGTGTCATTGTGTGCAGTGGAGATGGGGATGTTGCACGAAGAACCTCGGCCTTTGTGTCTGCTGAGAAGGCCATCAGCATGAAACTGCCATCAGCTTGGTGCCTTCGCATGGCCCAGCTACGTTGCATTGTCAAAGCTAGAACACGGTAATTCCTTCACAAGAGTGAATTTGCAAAGCAAGCGCCAGGGAGGCAGATGAGTCGGCATGGCGAAAGCTGAATGAGTTCAGAAGGTTGCAGCTGAGCTGTTTTGTTTTTGTGTAGGAAGCCCAGTTGGTTCGAGTTGGCGTGTTTTTTCCCGTGGGACGATCAACTTTTGGCTTTGACTGTTCTTTTTGGCACGGGCTTAAGATCGGTTTGGTTGGACTCGAACAGACAGATGGATCGGAACCGAAAAACGAGGTGACACTGCTCAGCCTGCTCCGCCTTTCAGTCAAGCCTCACAGTGTCTGCCATAGGCACTTGCCTGACGCGTCATGATTGCTTTGCTCCACTGCCAAGGTTCATCGTGGATGCCACCAGCTCGTAGCGGGCATGGGATGTATTCCCCAGAGCGCACCCCGCTTGTCATTTTTGGACGCGGACTGTGGATGCAGCCGCGGCTGTAAGTTCTTTAAGTTTCAACGCAGGCGCTGCGTCCCCTGCAGCGCTTGTACTCTGCCGCCGGATCGTGATCCTGCTGGTGCCGTGGCCTCGCCTCATTTCAGATTTGGAGAAAGGCGCGCACCATGGGATTCGTAAGCTCGGTGACTGACCAGCGCAAGGACGCGTACATTGGCGTGTTTTAACTTGTTTGAAGCAAGCATGATCAGTCAGCAGTTTGGCGCCCCTCTGTTTAGGATCACATCTGCGCAATGATTGTGTTTGCCGCCTTCAATCAAATCCGTCGAACACAGGTTCAAACAAGTTGATGTTGATGATCTTGCAGGATGGCTTCGCAGGTACAAACAGGGACCGTACTGAAAGCAAAGACAAGGGGAGTTTCAAGCCCCAAACCAAACGCTGCCATAGGGGCCTTTGTATGGAGATTCCTGCAGGGCTCCAGCATTTGCTCTTGCCCTGCATGGTTTCCCTGGTAGATCTTGAGCATCAGAACCTCGGGGATTCCTCCGGTTTCTTAGACGAGCACCCCGGTGCTCGTCTCTGCCCTCTCTGCCCTCGCCTTCAAACAACCTGCGGAGTGCCTGCCAGGAGCTCAGCCGTCGGGCGCCCGTGAAGAGCCGCAGCGAAGGCACTCCCGACTTCAGCCCTCGACCACTGAATAGCTTTTGTGTGCGGATTTGCAAGCAGTTTGCATTGCCGAGTTGCAGCTTTTGGCAAGATTGAGCAGTAAGACTTTAAGACCAGAAGCCTGCCTTCTTCGACACAGCTTTGCTTAGGGGTAGTCATGTACCCCTTCATGCGGGATGTAGACAACCGTTGTAGGGTTTCCATTGAAAGGGGAGCATGGCCAGCTCAGAGGAGTTTGACCATTGCACACATGGCCCAAGCAAGAGAGCGTCTGCTAGATGCGCAGCGCACTGAATCCAGTGCCTTCATAGGCGGCGTAGACAGAAACTGAATGGACTCCCCTCACCCTTCCCCCTGACAATTGCAAACATCGTCTCTTTGAGGTCTCAGGGGTTCCCATGGCTGTCTTTCTCTGAATGGGCCCTCCTCCTTGCCAGGAGCACAAACTGGCGAGTTTACAAGTAGAAGGTGAAGTTTGCAATCTCATGTTGTAATATCTAGCAGCCTGGAATTCGAACAATATTTTTGCAATGATAGTGGGACATTCACTGACAATTGTTTTGGGGAGGCCCTGAACCCCTGAACGAATCGGAATTGGTGCCGGGGGTGGATGGGGATCTGCAAAGAACACATATGTATTGACTGATTGGTTTCGTTTATGAATGGGATGGGATTCTGCTTGACAGATCTTGGACAAGGCGTATAAGCCAGGCCAGTTCTACTAAGCGCTTCGCAGCGTAGTTCCGTTCTGCTGGAGGTGAATGAGAAAGCCGTCATGCTGGGCAGTCAACACATGATTTGGTCTGCGCTTTGTCAGCATTGTCTATACATGACTGACTTTGTCCAACGCATCAAACTATGGAGCATAGAGCTTAATGCTCAGCACACATGTCAGCGCAAAGCGATTTGCATTCTGTGGGGTTCAGGCGACTCGTTCCCGGGCGCCGGGCTGTCTACGGCTATTCGCGGGCCGGGCGCCTTGGAAAGTTCAAGCAAGCGCTCATTCATGCATGGTTTTTGGCATGCTTTGGATTTCTCAGCTGGAAGTGCAGGATAGAAATCGGTGCGTCGGAACTTCCAACTGAGCTCCCCTGACGGTCGGTTCGAGATTGCCTGCTGAGTTGGTTCGAATTTGCCCATGCCTTGCATCTTGTTCTTTTCGGCGGCTCGGTTCGAGCTCGGCCCAGCTCCCCACGTCCCCCCCCCGCTCGGATGAACCGGTGCTTGTGAACTTTGGCAAGGTGTGCGGGGCGCGTCGTGAAGGAAGGGTCCCGGGCGGTACCAGGTTTGATGGTACCAGGTAGCCCCTAACACTGGATCCGGGGCGACGGGGGCAGGCCCAACTCTCTGTGAACCGGAATACGGAGGGGTGAACTTGTGAACTTGTGTGCACTTGTGAACATCAGGGACGGTATATGGAGGGGTGTTTAGGCGTGAAGGAGGTTCAAGTCCGAAATCGACGGCCCGACCAACCTGTGACTTCATGGATTCACGGTGTTTTTCTTGCGCTGGAGGGCAGCCTCAGAAACTAGGTGGCTGGCATACAAGTTTCACCAAGTCTGAGCTTCCAATTAAGCTCCAAACCTTGCGACCGGTCGGCTCAAGATTGCTTGTCGAGTTTCTTTGTATTTATCCATTTCCATTGATTATTGCTTTTGTGTTGATCATTGCTAAAGGCACTTCTGCACCAGAACCGCGTTGCATGGAGTTGTTGCAAGTTGAGGTTCGGGCAGATCCCAGCGACGCCTCGTGCTGAGAGCGCCACCTTTGCTTGCGCCACTTTTGCTTGGGTCAAGCTTTGATGCGAGGTGAGCAAACTACATTCGGCCCATAGCGCTCGATTTCATGTGTCAAGAAGCTTGCGCCCGTGTAAGCATGTGCGTCGTTCTTGTTTGCGCCGGCTTCTCATAACTTGATTCGGGGGAGCATGCGAAGCAGCCCTGAGCACACCTCCCGTAGCACATGGAGTTTGTCAGTGTCAGTGCCGCAGGGGAAGTTTAAGTTGCTCAGGGCCCGACATTCATTCGTGAGCATGGTGTTTCTATGTGTTTGGATTGTGGCCATCTTTGGCTCAGCTGGGCCAGCCATGCGGCGACTGTCAGGCGCAGGCGCGGCCACTGGCTTGCCTGATAGCTGTGGCATCCTTTCCAGCGTCTCGAGACGGGTCCCCTTGGGATTGCAGTTTTAGGGCACATGGGGTGTCTCTAAATAGACCCTGAAGATGAGTAATTTTCTTTGCATTACCGAACCAACGCAGGATCCTCAAAAGCGAGGCGTTGCCACTGACAGGTGGGTGTGGGTCAAAAATATCCCACCAGGGGACCGCCTGTTTTAGTCATGGGTTCTATTTACAAGGGTTTCATTTTGGGTACCCATTTTTGACCCGCAGCCAAGTGTGGCCAGGCTTCCGGAGGGGCAGCACCGTTTCGGGCGTCACCTCCATCGCAGCGCCGCGGCCTGTCCCGCGCCTCGGCAATCGGACGCCCCGGTGCTCGCTACCGAGTATCTTGCTTTCAATGCCATTCAAATGCCAAAATGTCTCGCTACTCGAAGGTTCCTAGTTCTGCAATGCTGTGCATACTTGATGCACAATCTCGAAGGCGCTCAGCACAACCCCTGGACAGCCAATATGTAAAGAGAGGGACATAAATGGAAAACTCTTCGCGCTGCTCGCATCGGCCAATGTCAGTCGGATTGTTTTAGTTTGCTTCTGAAGCGCCATGTTTTCTGAGCGAGTGAGGCGGTCAAGATGTACGGTGGGTGCATGTTCACGTCTTAGACTTCAAATGTTTTGGATGTTGCTTGAAGAAATACGGAGGGGGCGGGGGGCTATGTGTGAGGATAGCGTGGTGGTGTGGCGTCTTGGCTGCTCACAAATGCAAAAGCTAAGCTTCTGTGGAAGCAGATGGTGTTGCATCTCAGTGGATGAAACAGTCACTTCGGAGACTGGCGCTGTATCTTGTGGCATAGGGGCCGTAGTCCAAGGGTAAGGGGTGCGGGTGCAGAGTACGGCGCTCCGTAGTCCCGCGGCCTGTGGCTGGCTGCCCTGAGGGCCGGGGTGGAGAGCCACGTCTGGGCTAGGTCCATACGCAAGTTGCTTATTTTGTCAGCCCGGAAGTTGTTTTTTCAAGAGGCTGGGTTAGATGGCTGGCCAACTGGGGCCTAATATGATATTGGCTGCTGTTGCAAGAGGTTGCGCTTGATCATGTTCTCGAGCTCTCATGATTCTCAAGCAGGATGCTGGGGCTCCAAGCCCGGGCCACATGTTCCTCAGATCTCTTCCACATTGCCGTGCGGACAGTCGGAGCCGACTGTCCATGCTGAGGCTGACGCAGGAAGCTCTGAAAGGGTTCCTCGAAAATTGCAACTTGGAGATGCACTGCATGGGGGGTGCGGGAGAGAAGGAAAGATTCGTCGGCACGTGATGTGGCGGTTCATGCAGTGGTTCCAGGATTCTAAGATGACGATGAGCAATATGACTTCAGTCCTTTGCAAAAGATAACATTTTGGCTTCAGCTCAGCATGCTTCGCTAGAGCCTTGAAGTTGCCCCAGTCGCAGAGGCCAAAGCGTGGGCAGCTTGGCGGTGTTTCTCATAGCCTATGCGAAGCTGTTGCTGCACACCAACCTTTTTGAGCCGCAGCTTGCTGCTAGCCCCTTGGACTACCAGCTGCTTTGGTTGGGATTTGTGGCGCCGGGGCCTTCGTTTTTGCACTTTTTTTGTTTGTTTCAGCAGTTTGGGATTCGTGACAGCGAATGCTTGCGGCATGCTCCATCGAACGATTTCGTGGCTGGCTCGGATTGCGGCCGCACTCCGATAGCTCCTCAATGGCTTAGCAGAGATTCGAACTCGCCGAGTGATTTCGTGGCAATGGATCGCCAGCGGGCAAAGAATCCGAATCGCCGAGAGCGAGAAGCCGAGAAGCCTCAGGCCTCATCTTGGTGGTGGCGGGCCTGACCACCTTCGAGCTCGGCCTCCGCCATGGCTTGATGCCGCTGGGGGAGGAGGCAGGGAGGCACAGGTCTGACGGGTCGGTTTTGTATAGCTTTCAGGGCAGTGGCCATGTGCGGCTAAATGGTTGGGGCCTGGAACTCTTCGCCTAGTTTTCACTCAGGCGAAGGTCGTTTCGCAGCGCACCTCCCTGATGACTCGGATGTCAGGTGGGCGTTGCCTTGCTGAAGGCTCCAAAGTACGTGGTCTTCCTCACAGCCTTTTGCCTCGCGGCCACTGAGCTGCGTGCAACTTCGCGAGCCGTCGAGCCGCCGTGCCCACTCGGGAGGTACGGCACAATTGCAGCCTCGGGAGCTTCGGGATCCTTCTTGCCTTTGGGGTGGAAGGGTGCGAGAGGATTTTCTTCAACAAGAAACAACGAGTTTCGAACCCCATCGGTCTAAACCTGGAAACCGAAGCGCGAAACGGACGAGCTTTTCCACGCCCGAGCTCGTGGTTTTTTCTCCGGGCTCAGGCAATTTGCACGGTGGGGGAACCCGCCATGGGCTCTCTGGAAGAGGCGGGGAAGTTCGCCCACCCTACGAAGGTGCCGCCCCTTGGAATGGTTTGGGGTCGGTTTGATCTCGTGCGGGCCGGGAAGACACACGAGTGTAGCCGGTACATGGATTTCATGCCGATTGTGTTTCTGAATGAGAGTAGCAAACCACAGATCTGTGTCTACTGGTGCGGGCATTGTGATTTAAATTGCTGCTAGTCAAACGTTGGAGACACACCGGTCACCCCATGTTGGCCATGTGGTCTGGGATTCCTATTCTGCTGCCACACCTCTGAGTAGCAGAGCAGCAGGGCAACAGCAGGAGGAGGTGACAAGTCAGACTTTGACCACGTCAGCAGCCCACTGCGCTAAAGCCACGTTGCCCGGGCTTTTGCTGGCTGCCACTGCCCTCACGATGCCGAGCAGAGCCACAAGGCACCTGGCAGCACACACAAGCGCGCAGGGCCACGCCGCGCGCTGCCACGACGCCATGCTGAGCCAAGGCAGCCAAGGCCGCACAATTGAGATAGCCAATGCAACACGATCCCCGCCATGTATCTGCAGGAAGGCAGCTTTGGATGATGCTCAATGCTGCATTGGCCGTGAGGTCTTCCTGGTTAAGCTAAACATCCTTGAAGTCTGGAAGGTGCTTCCTCCTAAATCTCATGGTAGACGGATGTTTCCTTACGGGGATCCACTCCGCAGCGAGCAAGGCGAAGCTAGGAAGCGTTTCTTTCTGGGATGCTGGCCGCCCTTGTGACATGAGCACCTCCTTTTCTCGGTTCGAGGCGTCCGAGCCATCCGAGCCCGAGCAAAGTTTGGCTAAAAATAGATGGCACTGGTTTAGATGGGTTTTTGTTCCATTTGCCGGGGCCATCTATTTTTGCAAAAAGCCACCTATGAGCCCAAGGCTCTTAGTTCGGATCCTGAAGCAGCCAGTGGTACTGTTGCTGGCGGTGGCGCTGGCGGTGGGCTTTGCCGCCGTGCTGGGCTGTGCCCTCGGCATGGGGGTCCACCGGGCGTGTGATTTGCCATCGAGGGGCCGCCTCCTTTGCCGAAGTTAATGCTGGACCTGCTTTAATGTGACCCCCCCCCAACAGTGGAACCAGTCTTCTGGACCTCTTTAGAGAAGATCCTGGGGGTCAGGGAGGGATAGAACTTACAGAAGTATTGCCGATTCTACTTTAGTATATTACCCTCAGATTCCCAGTACTTACTTTAGTATTGCCAATTTTACTTCAAGTATTACCAAGGCCCCCTCTCCAATTCTACTTAGTATTGCCAAGGCTGACTTTCAGATTCCCAGTACTGTCTGTAGTATTGCCAATTCTACTTTTGGTATTGCCAAGACCCGCTTTTTCCAGCAACCCCCCAAAATAGTTGGACACCACAGAGAACCCCAAAACAGTCGCATTAAAGAGGATCAGGGCCTCTTGTGGGTACGCCCCTTTGTGCGAATGTTTGCCCTTACTTTTTTTTTGTAAAGAAGTTATTTAGATTTGATGGTTTGGGAACCATTTCAATGAAACAAATTCCTACTGTTTGCCCGGATTTGTTTGCCAGACTTCTTTGGCTAGTTGTTTTTGCTCCGTTTTTTTTTTCCCTGGCAGTACCTTTTGTCTTTTTTTGTTTTTGTGGGGAAAACTTGCCACAATAGAGGACCCCAAAACTGTCCAACGATCCAGACTTAGGAAAACACCTTACACAATACAGGCTACTGCCATTAAAGCGTTAATGTCCAACAGAAAGCAGTGGCAACATTTCGCTTGTAGTTTCAATCAAACAGGTGACATGATGCCATAGCGAAGCGTTTTGCATGACACGGTTGACAACATTTGAGAAGGGTAGACGTCTTTGCACACGTCCGATGTGTCAGCACATGGTCTTACTGGCGCCCTGATGATACAGGAGCACGCAGCTGTGGGCATGCCAATCTACGTCAAACATAGTGAGCTAGTTGCACACTGGTCAGGCCTTGTCAGCTGCCACACAAAGCCTTAGATTGCCATTCCAGATCCCCAGATCTCCCAGAGGTACAGCCATTGTTGCACGAAATCAAGGCATTCGCCTGCTCTACGACCTGAGCATCAAGCGGTGTCTGCTATTTTCCGCTCTGCCAGCATTGATCGCCACAATTGCTTGCGCCACTCGGCACTTGTCGCGGCTGTTGTGCCTGGATCATGACTTTCTCTGTTTTAGTGGATGTGGCAGTTGCCCGAGTTGAGCAAATGGGGCAGGGGGCTGGGGGCCGCCAAGCAAACCCTTGCATTGGAGCAAGAGAGTTTCGTCACTGCATCATGTGTGCTATGCTCCCCGCCCACACCAGAAGCTGGTATTCTGCGGGCCTTCCTAGCAGCAGGCCATGGGGGAATCACATTGAGAAGTTCTGAGCTCCGCACTGTTCATTTTGGAAAGAGAAACCGCGGAAGAGACTGGTGTCCAAAAGGCTGGTGATATCGGGCAATTGGTGAAGGAGTGCTCAGACACAGAGGATGTGAGTCACAATCAACACCCGGCCAGATGAAGGTTCGTAAGGGGCAGTCCCAGCCGGAATTAGCCACGGCCACCTTCAGAATCCTTTACGTGGTTCTGGGATTACGACCATTGTAGTACCTGGTTTTGATCATGCCTCCCAATGGTACCATTTTGGGGTAGGTGCTCCACCCATTTTAGAACCTATTTTAGTGGGGATTGGGATGCTCACTAAAATTACGATTTGGGTTTTCACCCATGGCCTTTTTTGTTGCTAACCTGCCAGTCCCGGCTAGACCGTTGCAAGCCGAAGGCGAGCAATGGGGGCGCGCTGCCCCAGGTGGCAAGCCTCGCCTGGGACTGTGGTGCTGTGACCACAGGCAGGTCTGCGCATATCTCAAGTGCAACATGTTGGACAAAATATGGCCATGAATTGTCCACAAGGAACCACCTCCAAAGTGGTGGGTGGACAGCAATCCCCACCTAAATGGTGTCCACCACAGGGTCCCTGATTAAAATTCACAGCCATATGTCCCTAAGGGACTCTAAGGCTTTCTCTTGGCTTGATGGAAAATCGAAGCATTGAGAACTCTTGGGCCTATGAAGAGCTCCCAATCCAAGGTGACTGTACTTTGGCAATGATTGTGAATGTGAGTGACGCATTTGATTTGGGGGACACTGAATTGGGCGCACCAAGTTCCTGAGTTCCAAGAGAGCGTAGGACCCGTCACCGTGCCCATCGTCTTGTCACTGGGCATCGGGCTCACTGCGAGGGCGGTGGGCGAGTATGCGGAGGCCTGGGTGTCTAATGCCAAGCATGCGGCCTAAGCTGGCAACCCTAGCTCGAGCCAGTCGAATGAGTTGCTCTCCAATTTTGCTCAGCCAGCATGGCCATACTTTGTTGTCGGATTTTTAGGGTTGTGTTGCGTGGGACGCAATGCAAGTTGTCTCCTTGGCAACATTCCACGTGCAGAAAAGTGTCAATATTGGATTGTCGGTAGACGATTCCAGAATACTCCGGCCCTTTTCGCCTGAACCTACAAGCACACCCCGGTTGATTTCATCATGAACCTTATTTGATCCATTTGAGCTATGCCAGGAGACAGAGCCGGAGCTCTCTGGCTTTGGCATCGTCTCTTTAGCATCGCTGTTTCCAGCTGCCTGGATACGTATTTGTGCATTGACGTACCGAGATATTGATGGCCAGTACCAAGCCCGTCGTTTGCACCAGGTGCATCTCCCATTGAGACGCACCCACTTGCCCAGGTCTTCAGTGTGTGGGCACTGGCTGTGGCATTTGGTGGCCGAGCGGTCACTGCAGAGCCATTCCTCACGAACACGACCATCGTCGAAGACGAGGTCCAGATGCTCTTGGACTCGGCCTTGGTGCCGTGCCGTTCTTTATTGCCCCCTACGGGTGCCTTGGCATATGACATGTGATTCCTTTGTTTTTCCAAGGAAGTTGATCCGCCAATTAATTTGTGTGCGTGATTGAGTGCTTGTTGGGAAGGCAAGTTTGCGGTGGCACTCAACAAAGGTTGCCCTGGTGACGCCTGTTCGGCTAGTGAGTGCACATTGTGTCACACATGTATGTTGCATTGGTTTCACGTGTGTGTGTGTGTGCGCGTGTGTGTGTGTGTGTGTGTGTGAGAGCAAGTGTGTGTGTGTGTGTGTGTGTGTACTTGTCTCTCACACGCGCACACACACACACACATATACACACAGGGTGTGATTTGGCAGCAACAGGAACCGCTGAGTATATGTTGAGTCCTCGTTGCGGGACTTTTTTGGCTGTTCTGATGGGCTGTACAGAGAAATAAATTCAAACCTCGCAAAAACCAGGCTCACTTACAACATGAAGGCATTCTGCTTGAACCATTTCCAAGATCTGTTTTGAGCAATGGATCAAACAGGCTTGAGCTGCGGGTGCTTCATCATTCATTGGAGGCATCCGAGAAGGAACTGGACGCAAAGAAGCAGATAAGAACGACACCTTAGTAGAATATCGGTACATTCACGCCTGACCTTGATACGCTCAATTCATTAAGCGTTGAGTGCACGACTTTCCGGGTTGCATGATCATCCTCCAGTTTGTAGTGCCTTGCCATTGCCAGGAAGCTCATCGTTGCCAGAGTTTTGTAGATTCATGTAAGGTAAACATACATGTACTGCACACATATAACAGCTCAAATTCCCAAGACCTAAGCCACGTGGCCTCAACTCTGTGCTCTAGAAGATGAGCTCCCCTATCCCCAAAGGGGTGCTTGTGATGGCACAAATTTGTTGTTGCTTCTCTCAGCCTTGAGCCGAGGCTGTCTCCTGCTTATTCAACTCATGCTGAAAGAGCCGCTGCAAGACACGTCCACCACCTTCAGCGGCATCACTGCCTGCTTCGCAGGTATGTTCATGTTGCTCGGACACTCGCCACTTGCGAAAGCGTGGCCAGATAAGGCTGTGGGTCAAAACCAATGGTACCATTTTGTGGTGGGTGCACCACCCATTTTAGTCTACTTTAGTGAGGATTGGGATATTCACTGGGGGCACGATTTGGGTTTTGACCCATAGCCAATAAGACTCTTCCATGTCAGACTTCGGGCCAACTTTTGGGCCATGGAAGCGGACAAGCTCCGAGGTTCACCCTGGGCTTGCACCGGGGCCTCTTGCCGCTGGGAATCGGTGTTGGCCGTCTCTTGCCCTCGGCCGTGCTGATTTATGGAGAGGCGCACGGGCTCCTTGTGCTTGTTGAGAGCTTGTGATTGGCCTTGAGTCCGGACATGTGACGGGATTTGCGATCATCACACGGACCAGCTACCCGTTGGTTAGGAACTTTCAAATTCGTGCTTTAGCTGCCGCTCGAGCACAAAAGCGGCCAATACGATGTCCCTGCATTTCTGCTCATTAGAGGCAACTGATCGTCAATTGGTTTGACTTTAAACAAGTACATCATACTTTCAGCACAAAGCAGTGCTGAAGAGTCAAGCCGGAACTTAGGGTTGCGAGCGCTTGGCGCTTTGGCCTTTCCGTTTTTTCGCACGAGGCCCTGGGGGCCTTCACGATCTTGGGCTTCGGGTTCCTGGTGGGGACCCTGGCCACCTGCAGCGAGCCCGCGCTGGTGCCCTGACGAAAGCGCTAGACCGCAAGCGAAGGAGCCCTAGACTTGGCTTTTCATAGGCTCGTACCTACAAGCACGGGTGTTTGTATATATATATATATATGTGCCTTGGCACGATGTATGCCAGAAGCACCCTAGGTACGAGCCTAAACCCTTTGGATGTTTCGCGCATCCCTATGGAGAAGGAAAGGGGCAGATGGGTTGAGTCACCTCAAACAAAGACATTGCTTGAGTGAGGAAACCAGAGGCCGCAGGTGTTTCGGATGGCGCTTTGCGGCCATTGGATTGTTCTTCGGGGTTCCGAATTGGGGCGGCGAGCCATGCCCTTTTTTTTTGAAGCTGCCAAGCCTTGGTTTGGTCGAGGAGAAACTGAGGGGATTCCGCCGTGACAGGGAGCAGGGGCCATAGCTGGAAAAAGTGTAAATGGTCTATGCCCGAAACCTGGAGGCGTCTAGAGTGATGCTTAGCATGGCTGTTGGAGCCATGTCAACGCAGGTGGCACTGGGCAAGACGGTGGAGAGGCTCTCCGCGGGGCAGTTCCCGAAGGCGAAGGGACGTTGCGCCGAAAAAGGGAGCCTGGTTGAGGGGCAGGGAACTTGGTTGAGTGATCTGGATGTTTCAGGGAAATTGGTGAGTGATCTTGGTGATATCTTGATGTTGATGTACCCATGTACCACATATTTTGATGTTCACCAGGGGTACAGGGTGTTGACCCACAGCCATGTTTGTTCTGCATGCCAGTTTCGAACAGGCCAAACACACGGCATTCAGCTTTTGAGCTTCGCTTTGCACCGTTGCTTCTTGCGATGTCTCTCAACCTCTGAAGGCAGCTGCTCGAATGGGTTCAGCTCGAACCCGTCTAGAAGACATTTAGGGTACCCCTTTTGTGGCCAATGCGTATCAAAAGCAGGCACAAGACTTCCTGCTGCACGCCACCTTTATGCTGTCTTGCAAGATCTTGCAAGACACCGCTTGCCCCTGTCTTTCGCGCTGCTAAGGGTAGTCCTCGGTGTTCAAGTGTTCGAACTGACTCCCAGATCCGGCGGCAAATCCGCCAGGATCGGCTGGTTTTTTCAGCAGCCGTGGGTGTGGGCGCTGGCACAGCGCTCGGAATGGCGAAGGTCTTTTATGGCGCCTTCGGCCAGAGAGCTTTTTTGGTTTTGTCTGGGACGGGGCGAAGGTTTTTCAAGTTGAATGGTCTTCAGTTTTGGTGTAATCGGAACTTTGAAAGGTTTGGCCGGTTGGCATGTTGACCCTTTGGCCAGGAGGCCGCTAAGGCAATAGGACACTTAGACTTGATCGGCTTGCCGAAACAGCTTCCGTGTCTTCTGCATTAGACAGGCACTTGCAACAGAGATCCAAGAGCCAAACCCCAATTCAGATTCCTGAAGCTGCATCAATGTCTTCTTCGCTGGGGTTTCTTGTAAGCATAACGAGCCCTTTCTTACTGCTATTTCTGCAGCAGCTGTTAGTTGGCAGTTGTGCCCTTTGCTTCAGCAAATCTGGCTCAAGCTTTGCAAGTGGAGACAATTCACGGGTGCCATGTGAGTCATGATTTCCATACCTCACATTGCCACCGTCCTTCAGCACATGATCCGACTTTTGACATTCGGTTGTGTCCGTTGCTGATGAACATGGAGCCTCCGCAACTGGAGGGTTTGCTCCGGAAATGATGGCCTTCTGGGTTCTGTGTTTATCTGCAAGGGAGTATGCCTGGCGAAAGTTACTCTCACACTACCGGTGCGGCTACCCTCCGTTCATCCCTTTGGAAGCGACAGCGTGAAGCCCATGAAGGCAACATTCGTCCGTGCTTCATCGACAGTTCATGAGAGTCGGCACTGATGTTTTCACTTGCGAAGCATGCCCTCACCATCATGCACACCTTTCAACGAACTCAAGCCAAGGCACACAAAGAGAAGCGCTCCACAACTACAGAATTCAACAGTTCTTGTCAAGTCTGGTTGTGGGAATCTAGCAGGGGTCACGTTGTGCGTGCCCAGAACCAGCCACTTCGACAGATGCGCTGAGGCCTTGAGTTGTTCTACATACTGCTTGTCGGCTACTCGCTGTGTCTGGTATTGACCTTCCTCGCGGATGACGCACCTGGCCAGCGATGTTCAGACCCATGTTGAAACATAGGAAACCAGGATCGGTAGCTGTCCGGTGTAGATGAGATCGGTAGCTTTGAGTGGCGATGATATGTTTTGTCGGCGCATCTCATTTTGGTCCCGACCTCTGCGTTTACATTAGTCATTCGCAAGTTGATACTCAAACACTGACGCCGAATTTGTTGAAAGCTGGATGTCGATACTGAATTCAACGGATGGTCATTCTTGAAGCCGACGTGGCAAGCAACTGACGGTGTGTGTGTGTGTGTGTTTACGCGTGTTTGTTTCTTTGCGCGTGCGCGTGCGTGTGTTCTTTGCTGAAGACTGAGGGTGGCTAGCCATTTAAAGCAAACACACGCGGCGCAATGTGCATCAAGAATGTCTCATTGCTTTTAAGGAGGTATCCTAGTCCAGGCAGGGCTTGTCCATGATTTCATCTCTAAATTACAGTATTTTTTGTAGAGCGGCTGACTGCCTTCCCCGCCTGTGGGTCACGTGTGCCATGAAGGTATGGTCCATATCCCTGAAGGATCGTTTCACCCCCCCAAAGACAAAAGAAGGACAAAAGCAAGTGCTGGTCTTCTGGCTCCCTTTATAACCACTCCAAAAGGCAGTTTTTTCAAGAACAAGGAGAGACCCTCCAATTCCAAAAGGCATATTCCCACCAAAAAAGACATGACACAACATCCAAGGATCTCCCCCAAACATGAGACGAGAAGAGTCTCGATTTTTTTCCCCAAGGATCTCCCCAAAATTCTCCCCAAGAGGAGACACCACCCCAAGGATCTCCCCAACACATGGCAGGAGTCTCGTGTTTCCCGCGTCTCTTTTCGGGAGGCCCTGGCGGCGATCGCCTGGGACTCCGCGGGGGTTACCACAGGGCCCATGACGGTGCCGGTGGTGCTGAGCAGCGGCCTGGGCCTGGGCAAGGCCGCGGAGGTGGGCGAGGCCTTCGGCATTCTGCCCGGGGCCCTAGGCGCAGGCGAAGCAGGCGTCCACAACACCGACGTCCTGGCGAGACTTTTGGGACAACCCAAAAATGTGGTTCGATTTTTTTTGGCTCCAGGTGGAAAAAGCAGGACATGGAATGCTCTTGATATGGAAAAAATGCCAATATAGTCGTGGTCTATTTAAGAACGATGAATGAAATCGAGGAGATTTGTATTGGCTGCTGCCCTTGAACACAGCATGCATTGTTTTTTTCCAACCGCAACTTGCGAAGAAGGCGAAGAAGGCGTCCACCGACCCGGCGACATGTGGCGAGTTTTTAGAATCCAAATTGGGGGAAGCACCCAACATGTGGTTCGAATCTTTTGGCTCCCCAGGCCGAAAAAGCCAACTTGCGGAAAAGAACGCGTCCGACCCGGCAAGGTTTGGGGCTGGACTGCGAAATAGGGGAAGCAGAATCCGAAATGGGTTGCCTTGGTCTGGTAAACTGTCGGACGTCCACCTGGCGAGTTTTGGGGCTGGACTGCGAAATAGGGGAAGCAGAATCCGAAATGGTTGCCTTAGTCTGGTAAACTGTCGGACGTCCACCTGGCGAGTTTTGGGGCTGGACTGCGAAATAGGGGAAGCAGAATCCGAAATGGGTTGCCTTAGTCTGGTAAACTGTCGGACGTCCACCTGGCGAGTTTTGGGGCTGGACTGCGAAATAGGGGAAGCAGAATCCGAAATGGGTTGCCTTAGTCTGGTAAACTGTCGGACGTCCACCTGGCGAGTTTTGGGGCTGGACTGCGAACTAGGGGAAGCAGAATCCGAAATGGGTTGCCTTGGTCTGGTAAACTGTCGGACGTCCACCTGGCGAGTTTTGGGGCTGGACTGCGAAATAGGGGAAGCAGAATCCGAAATGGGTTGCCTTAGTCTGGTAAACTGTCGGACGTCCACCTGGCGAGTTTTGGGGCTGGACTGCGAAACCCTTGGTCTGGTAAACTGTCGGACGTCCACCTGGCGAGTTTTGGGGCTGGACTGAAATAGGGGAAGCAGAATCCGAAATGGGTTGCCTTAGTCTGGTAAACTGTCGGACGTCCACCTGGCGAGTTTTGGGGCTGGACTGCGAAATAGGGGAAGCAGAATCCGAAATGGGTTGCCTTGGTCTGGTAAACTGTCGGACGTCCACCTGGCGAGTTTTGGGGCTGGACTGCGAAATAGGGGAAGCAGAATCCGAAATGGGTTGCCTTGGTCTGGTAAACTGTCGGACGTCCACCTGGCGAGTTTTGGGGCTGGACTGCGAAATAGGGGAAGCAGAATCCGAAATGGGTTGCCTTGGTCTGGTAAACTGTCGGACGTCCACCTGGCGAGTTTTGGGGCTGGACTGCGAAATAGGGGAAGCAGAATCCGAAATGGGTTGCCTTGGTCTGGTAAACTGTCGGACGTCCACCTGGCGAGTTTTGGGGCTGGACTGCGAAATAGGGGAAGCAGAATCCGAAATGGTTGCCTTAGTCTGGTAAACTGTCGGACGTCCACCTGGCGAGTTTTGGGGCTGGACTGCGAAATAGGGGAAGCAGAATCCGAAATGGGTTGCCTTGGTCTGGTAAACTGTCGGACGTCCACCTGGCGAGTTTTGGGGCTGGACTGCGAAATAGGGGAAGCAGAATCCGAAATGGGTTGCCTTGGTCTGGTAAACTGTCGGACGTCCACCTGGCGAGTTTTGGGGCTAGACTGCGAAATTCGGGGAAACCCAATCCGACATGCGGCGAGTTTTTGGGACCGGACGCCAAATCCAAAATGAGTTGCCTTGGTCGGATAAATGGGACATGGACAGAAACCTGCGGTGCCCTTGGTTTAATTTGGACCCAGGCTGCTGCAAGTCGGGCTTCCGTATTCAACTTTTTCAAGGCAGCAAACAATTGACCTGAAGTCACAGGGGCCCGAAAGGAGTCTTCATCTTCCCCCAAACGATGCCTAAGGGAGAGCCTTCGACACCAATTTGTGATTTTCTGATTGGGATGTGACGTGAAGGCCACTGCCAGTCGAGGAGCTGTGCCTCCATGGGCCCCATCCTGGCCGTGCTGCTGAGCTCGCTGATCGGCGAGCGGCACACAACTCGGACCTCCCGGCTCACGGAGATGCAGATCATGGGCGGTCTCCGCTCCGTGCCGGTGGCTGAAACGGAGAAAGCCGCAAAAGCGTTCCGGGATCGGATGGGGCACATGGGACTTGTTGGACCGTCTTGAACCAAACGAGTCAGATCTAGAATGTGGCTGTCACGCGATGGCGGTGCTGTCAAATGGCCAGGCATGCTCGGTCAACAGCTTTACTTCTGAAATGAGTTGCTGTGGTGTTGGCTTGCCAGGCAAAGCGCACAACACAGATTGATCAAATAGTCGACTGCCCTTCCACTCGGTTTTACATGAAGCAGGACAGCTGAAGCCTCGAACATTCGAGTTCATTGTGAAGGAAGGTTTTTGGCAGCTGCACAACATCATGTTGGGCCGGGGGCAGGCTGCATTGATTTTAAGTTCAGTATTGCCAAGCCTTACTCTCAGATTTCAGAATTGGGTTTAATAGAACGGGCTACGCCCGGGTGCCGCCGACCCTTTTTTTTTTGCGGGCAACAGTTCCCGTTAGCCCCTGGGTTCGCAACCACGGCGCACGCAGCGCAAGGTCAAACGTATGCGGAGGGCGTCGTCATGGATATGCAGATAGGAGAGGCGGGAGACCCAATGACGGCATACATTGCGCTGACGCGAGTCAAGAACAGGCAAGGTCTGTTTTTGTATCGACCTTTCGATGCCGCTCCATACCAAAAAGGCGCCAAGCCTGGGAGAGGCTTGCTGCTGCGGACTTGGCACGGGGAAGACATCGACTGGTCGAAGCTGCGCGCCAAGTACCGGGAGGAGAGGGTCTGCACGGAATGCCGAGAGCACAAGCCAGTCGCAGCGTACACAGCAGGGCAGTGGAAGCGGACAGACCTAGACAGAGTCTGCAAGGAATGCGTGCGTGGGCACACAGAAGCCAACCAGCCGTGGCAGTGCAATGCGTGCAAGGGCTGGAAGCAAAGGGATGCTTTTGCGGAGAAGTACGCTGCCAACCAATGCAGCTTTTATCGCGTGTGTGCCACGTGCGACCTGACGAAGTTCTGTGATGGCTGCAAAGTGCGCAAGGGGCAGGCCGAGTTTGCGGCGGATGCTTGGAAAAGGAAGCGCGGCAAGGAACGTCTGTGCAAAAGCTGTGCCTGCACCTGGAAGGGGTTTTGGACTTGTGCCGTATGTCGCGGTCGGAAAAAGATCGCGGCGTTCGCCGGGCCCGAAAACGGCAAGCAAGTGTGCGACACATGTCGCAGGAACAAGGGGAAGCAGAACAGCGTAGCGCGCGCTGCTGTGACGGTGCGGGCCTGGCGAAAGCAGGCAGCAGAGCGGCAACGCAGGCGTCTCGTTGCGGAAGTGTGGTCGGAAATTGCGCAGCAGCAGGCCGCGGCCGGCAGCAGGGAGGAGCCGTCGCGGAAGGTGCCGAGGCTGGCAGAAAGTTACACGTACAGCTGCCCAGAGTGCCACGCAAAAGTTACCAGCACATGCCGAAGCGGACGCGTGGATCAGCGCCGCAGCTGTGGACATCGGTTCCGCGTGCAGGACGGCGTCGTGGTGAACACCGATCAGCATGCAGCACGTCGCACGTACAGCTGCCCAGAGTGCGACGCAGAAGTAACCAGCACCGCCCGAAGCGGACGTGTGGATCAGCGCCGCGGCTGTGGACATCGGTTTGCCTGGACGCGCGTCGTGGTGAACACCCAGCAGCAGGCAGCACGTCACATGTACAGTTGCCCAGAGTGCGACGCAGAAGTCACCAGCACCTCCCGAAGCGGACGTGTGGATCAGCGCCGCGGCTGCGGACATCGGTTTCGCGTCCAGGACGGCGTCGTGGCAAGCACCTACCAGCATGCATGCCCGAACTGTGGCACGCTTGTGCGGATGGGCGGATCCGAGCTGCGCACAGCACGCCGGCCGGGCGACAATGTGAGCGCCGCAGCTGGGAAGTGCCGGCAGCAGCCTGAACGACCCAAAGGGAAGAAGAGCCAGGCTTGGAAGCAAGCCTGCCTACGGAAAAAGGAGCGACAAGTGAGGCTTGGAGAACGCCGGGCCAGCAGTTTCGGAACCCGTTACGTAGACTAGCAGGGGCCCAGGAGCGACAGGGCCAAACCCAGCCCAGGCACGGCCGGGCCACAGCCACGCAAAGGCGCGCCCCCCGTGCCCCCCGAGACGCCCAAGCGCAGTGGCAGGGCGTCCCCAAAAGTGCCAAAAATGGAGCGAACAGCGCGCGCGGAGGGTGCCGGAACGGCAGGTTCGGAACCCGTTACGAAGACTAGCAGGGGCCCGGGAGCGACCGGGCCAAACCCAGCCCAGGCAGCCACGCAGAGGCGCGCCCCGCGCCCCCCGCGCCCCCCGAAACGCCCAAGCGCAGTGGCAGGGCGTGCCCAAAAGTACCAAAAATGGAGCGGGACAGGGCCAAACCCAGCCCAGGCACGGCCAGGCCGCAGCCGCGCAGGGGCGCCCCCCCCGCGCCCCCCGCGCCAGTTTCGGAACCCGTTACGAAGACTAGCAAGGGCCCGGGAGCAACAGGGCTCAACCCAGCCACGGCCGGGCCGCAGCCACGGGTGCCGGAACGGCAGTTTCGGAACCCGTTACGAAGACTAGCAGGCCCAGGAGCGACAGGGCCAGACCCAGCCCAGGCACGGCCGGGCCGCAGCCACGCAGAGGCGCGCCCCCCGCGCCCCGCCCCCCGCTGCCCCCCGAAGCGCCCCCCGAACCGCCGAAGCGCAGTGGCAGGGCGTGCCCAAAAGTACCAAAAATGGAGCGAAAAGGCGCGCGCGGAGGGTGCCGCCGTTAGAAGACTAGCAGGGGCCCGGGAGTGACAGGGCCAAACCCAGCCCAGGCACGGCCGGGCCGCAGCCGCGCAGAGGCGCGCCCCGCGCCCCCCGCGCCCCCCGAAACGCCCAAGCGCAGTGGCAGGGCGTGCCCAAAAGGACCAAAAATGGAGCGAAAAGGCGCGCGCGGAGGGTGCTGGAACGGCAGTTTCGGAACCCGTTACGAAGAGTAGCAGGGGCCCGGGAGTGACAGGGCCAAACCCAGCCCAGGCACGGCCGGGCCGCAGCCGCGCAGAGGCGCGCCCCCCGCGCCCCCCGCGCCCCCCGAAACGCCCAAGCACAGTGTCAGGGCGTGCCCAAAAGGACCAAAAATGGAGTGAAAAGGCGCGCGCGGAGGGTGCCGGAACGGTGTTTCGGAACCCGTTCCGGGAGCGACACGGCCAAACCCAGCCCAGGCACGGCCGGGCCGCAGCCACGCAGAGGCGCGCCCCCCGCGCCCCCCGCGCCCCCCGAAACGCCCAAGCGCAGTGGCAGGGCGTGCCCAAAGGCACCAAAAATGGAGCGAAAAGGCGCGCGCAGAGGGTGCCGGAACGGCAGTTTCGGAACCCGTTACGAAGACTAACAGGGGCCCGGGAGCGACAGGGCCAAACCCAGCCCAGGCACGGTCGAGCCGCAGCCACGCAGAGGCGCGCCCCCCGCGCCCCCCGAAACGCCCAAGCGCAGTGGCAGGGCGTGCCCAAAAGTACCAAAAATGGAGCGAAAAGCGCGCGCGGAGGGTGCCGCAACGCCAGTTTCGGAGCCCGTTACGAAGACTAGCAAGGGCCGGGAGCGACAGGGCTCAACCCAGCCCAGGCACGGCCGGGCCGCAGCCACGCAAAGGCGCGCCCCCCGCGCCCCCCGCGCCCCCCGAAACGCCCAAGCGCAGTGGCAGGGCGTGCCATAAAAAGTACCAAAAATGGAGCGAAAAGGCGCGCGCGGAAGGTGCCGGAACGGCAGTCTCGGAACCCGTTACGAAGACTAGCCGGGCCCGGGAGCGACAGGGCCAAACCCGGCCGGGCCGCAGCCACGCCCCGCGCCCCCCGCGCCCCCCGAAACGCCCAAGCGCAGTGGCAGGGTGTGCCCAAAAGCACAAAAAATGGAGCGAAAAGCGCGCGGAAGGTGCCGGAACGGCAGTTTCGGAACCCGTTACGACGAAGGGGCCCGGGAGCGACAGGGCCAAGCCCAGCCCAGGCACGGCCGGGCCGCAGCCACGCCCCGCGCCCCCCCCGAAACGCCCAAGCGCAGTGGCAGGGCGTGAAAGCACCAAAAATGGAGCGAAAAGCGCGCGCGGGAACGGCAGTTTCGGAGCCCGTTACGAAGACGAGCAGGGGCCCAGGAGCGACAGGGCCAGACCCAGCCCAGGCACGGCCGGGCCGCAGTGCCCCCCGCTCCCCCCGCGCCCCCTAATCACGCCGAAGCGCAGTGGCAGGGCGTGCCCAAAAGTACCAAAAATGGAGCGAAAAGGCGCGCGCGGAGGGTGCCGGAACGGGAGTTTCGGAACCCGTTACGAAGACTAGCAGGGGCCCGGGAGTGACAGGGCCAAACCCAGCCCAGGCACGGCCGGGCCGCAGCTGCGCAGAGGCGCGCCCCCCGCGCCCCCCGCCCCCCGAAACGCCCAAGCGCAGTGGCAGGGCGTGCCCAAAAGGACCAAAAATGGAGCGAAAAGGCGCGCGGAGGGTGCCGGAACGGCAGTTTCGGAACCCGTTACGAAGAGTAGCAGGGGCCCGGGAGTGACAGGGCCAAACCCAGCCCAGGCACGGCCGGGCCGCAGCCGCGCAGAGGCGCGCCCCCCGCGCCCCCCGCGCCCCCCGAAACGCCCAAGCGCAGTGGCAGGGCGTGCCCAAAAGGACCAAAAATGGAGCGAAAAGGCGCGCGTGGAGGGTGCCGGAACGGCAGTTTCGGAACCCGTTACGAAGACTAGCAGGGGCCCGGGAGCGACAGGGCCGAACCCAGCCCAGGCACGGCCAGGCCGCGCAAAGGCGCGCCCCCCGCGCCCCCCGCGCCCCCCGAAACGCCCAAGCGCAGTGGCAGGGCGTGCCCAAACGTACCAAAAATGTAGCGAAAAGGCGCGCGCGGAGGGTGCCGGAACGGCGTTTCGGAACCCGTTACGAAGACTAGCAGGGGCCCGGGAGCGACACGGCCAAACCCAGCCCAGGCACGGCCGGGCCGCAGCCACGCAGAGGCGCGCCCCCCGCGCCCCCCGCGCCCCCCGAAACGCCCAAGCGCAGTGGCAGGGCGTGCCCAAAAGCACCTAAAATGGAGCGAAAAGGCGCGCGCGGAGGGTGCCGGAACGGCAGGCAGTTTCGGTCGGAACCTGTTACGAAGACTAACAGGGGCCCGGGAGCGACAGGGCTAAACCCAGCCCCGCAGCCACGCAGAGGCGCGCCCCCCGCGCCCCCCGCGCCCCCCGAAACGCCCAAGCGCAGTGGCAGGGCGTGCCCAACGAAAAGCGCGCGCGGAGGGTGCCGCAACGGCAGTTTCGGAACCCGTTACGAAGACTAGCAAGGGCGCGGGAGCGACAGGGCTCAACCCAGCCCAGGCACGGCCGGGCCGCAGCCACGCAAAGGCGCGCCCCCCGCGCCCCCCGCGCCCCCCGAAACGCCCAAGCGCAGTGGCAGGGCGTGCCCAAAGCAGCAAAAATGGAGCGAAAAGGCGGGCGTGGAGGGTGCCGGAACGGCAGTTTCGGAAATCGTTACGAAGACTAACAGGGGCCCGGGAGCGACAGGGCCAAACCCAGCCCAGGCACGGCCGAGCCGCAGCCACGCAGAGGCGCGCCCCCCGCGGCCCCCGCGCCCCCCGAAACGCCCAAGCGCAGTGGCAGGGCGTGCCCAAAAGTACCAAAAACGGAGCGAAAAGCGCGCGCGGAGGGTGCCGCAACGGCAGTTTCGGAACCCGTTACGAAGACTAGCAAGGGCCCGGGAGCGACAGGGCTCAACCCAGCCCAGGCACGGCCAGGCCGCAGCCACGCAAAGGCGCGCCGCGCCCCCCGCGCCCCGAAACGCTCAAGCGCAGTGGCAGGGCGTGCCCAAAAGTACCAAAAATGGACCAAAAAGCCGCGCGCGGAGGGTGCCGGAACGGCAGTCTCGGAACCCGTTACGAAGACTAGCCAAAGCTCGGGAGCGACAGGGCCAAACCCAGCCCAGCCGCAGCCACGCCCCGCGCCCCCCGCGCCCCCCGAAACGCCCAAGCGCAGTGGCAGGGCATGCCCAAAAGCACCAAAAATGGAGCGAAAAGCGCGCGCGGAGGGTGCCGGAATGGCAGTTTCAAGAAGACTAGCAGGGGCCCAGGAGCGACAGGGCCAAACCCAGCCCGGGCACGGCCGGGCCGCGGCCGCGCAAAGGGCGAAACCAGCCCAGGCACGGCCGGCCGCGGCCACGCAAAGGCCCTCCCTCGGAACCCGTTAGGAAGACTAGCGACGGTGGAGTGAGAGGCGCAGGCACGCACGCGATGAGACTTTCGGCGGCCCTTCGATGAGACCTTCGGTATCCCAGGCGCCGCCCCGCCAGAGCACGCTCCTAGGCGGGGTCGGCGGATATTGAAAATTTTAAGATTGCAGTACTTCATGCCAAGTCTAAATTTGGTATTGCCGGAGTCTCAGATTCCCAGTACTTCAATTTAGTATTGGCAATTCTAACTTTAACCCCTCCGGCTCAGACCGCCAACATTACAAGCCTGCTTTCTTATACGTGTCGAGTTTT
The DNA here is from genome assembly GCA_963377175.1 of Effrenium voratum. NCBI lineage: Eukaryota > Dinophyceae > Suessiales > Symbiodiniaceae > Effrenium > Effrenium voratum. The sequence continues at coordinate 71,899 of CAUJNA010003428.1, forward strand.
CCCCTGTGGAAATATCCCATTGGAAGTCTCTCAATGGAACTTGTCCCTTTGGAGTTCTCCCATTAGAATTCTCCCTTCGCATTTTCCTATTGGACTTCTCCCGTTGGAATTCTTCCTTTGGACTTTGATGTTTTCCTTTGGAATTGTCCCTTCGACCATTTTCCCTTTTCAGCCATTACGGTTTTTAGATTTTAAGTCGTTGAGATGTTAATAGTTTAAGCTATTAGGGTGTTCAGACTCTAAGCAGTTAGGGTTCCCAACACGTTAAGCCACGAAGATTTTTGGTTTTCCGCCCTTAAGCTTTTTAAGATTTTAAGCCATTACGGTTTTCAGAATTAGCATCTAAGCATCCTAATGGCTGAGCATCTTGGATGACACAGGACGCGACCTTCATTTGACCCTTCAATACTCCTTTTTTTCCAGTTTTCCAGAATGTCATCCAGATAATGCCAGTGATGCTGGTGATGCTTGCGATGTTGCGCTTGTGCTGTGGTACGTGGCCAAGTCCAGGACTGTGGGGTAGGGGGAAGGGGAGCGCGCCCTCTGTTGTCGGCGGATTCAGTATTGCCTGACATTTCCAGTACTTGATGTAGTATTGCCAATTGCAATGCCAATTACTCGAATTAGTATTCCCAACCTCCAAAGAAGTTTGTCATTAAGCGAACCTCGAACTGTCACAATCAACAGACTCAGGGCCTCTTGCGGGCAGCTCCCTTTGCGCCACTGTTTGGCCGCATTGTTCTTTTTCTAAGCAAAGAAGTTATCTTAAATTCGATGGTTTGGGGACATCTTCAAGAAATAAACTCCAATTTGTTTGCCCGATCTTTCCCGATTTGTTCCCGGATTTTGTTCGGGCAAACAACTTGTTATTGAATCGACGCTTCAAACGGTCACAGGAGGTCTTACAGCGGCCAGCACATTAGTGGCATCGAACATCATGGGCAACGTAGTCAAACAGCATGGTGTGAGGGGAAACGTACAGGTGACAGCCAGGAATGTGTCAATTGTCGGATTTGCGCCGTGTCGCAACATGTGTTCGGATTTTGTTTTTCGCTGCTCCTCCACCAACTCAACCGAGGCAAGATCAACGACCTTTTCATCGCGCTAAGGCCAACCACGTGAGAAATCAGACTTGAGCAAGTAGAGCGATCCAAGCCACACCGAGCTGGTGTGTTTCTGTGGCGTGTGTTGCTCTTGTCACGTGCGTTTGGTAGTGATTATTTGATATTTGTGCCTGACCCAGGCGGAAGGCCCAGGGTCAATTGTCCAATGGAAGTCTTCAGCCCAAAGTTTGCTGAGGTTAGCAAAGGTTCCAGAGGCACAGAAGAGAAGTCTGCATCGTCACAGAGCTGACCAGAGGGTGTGTATGACCGCGTGTGTGTTCAGAACCCAGACACTGGACGGCGAACGAACCCACATCTGGCTTGCGAGACTTCTCTTCTTGCAGTCTAACACAGATTGCGGCGGTCCAAAGTGTTTGACCGTGACCTCTGAAGATTTGGATGGAAAAGCGTGCCAGGGCATGCTGATGCGTAATCGTCTCGTGACACCACCCTTTGCCCAAATACCAGCAGTGTCCACTCAGTCTCCCTTCTCTACACTCAGGTGTTCCCATGCGGGCAGGCTTTACTCACATATTACCGAGCCATTGGAAACAGACATTCACAAAGGTTCGTACATAACGTCCATTCCCGAAACTTTGCTCTCCGCACTCCTACAATGAACAATGTTGTGCTCTGGCTGTGGCATAACTTTTAGGCGCCTCCATTTTGAGCACGGATTCATCTGAATCATTTCTTTCTGACAGGCTCTCTGAAGCTGCAAGTATCTTTGCACTTCCGAGGTTCTTGCAGTGAGCGAAACCACTGAGGCCAGATGCAGCGCCCGGTGACTCGGTCGCTAGCCCTCGACGGGAGATATTTGGAAAAGCCCAACATGTATTCATCAAGAAGCCATGTGAGCCACGGACAGACCTACGAAGATGACTTGATGGCCAGGTATGTTATTACGCAAAGCTTTGCAGAGCCTCCCCAATCGCCCTCATTTTTGTGTGTGTGTGACTATCATGGGCTTGTGGCTGTCGGTGTCATGGCCTTGAACTTACAATCAAAATCGATCGCCATAGCCACTTCGAGCAGAAAAAACACCCATATGGTAAATGTGTTCTTTTTGAGGGAACGGGGTGCTCTAAAACGAAACCCAAAGGCCAGCCCCACCTATTTTTTGGGGGGTAGCCCTATTTTGACATACACCCATACGCAGATGTGCTGGTGCCATTGTTTGGCAGCAGACCATTGCTCAAACGAATTGGGGTCAGGACTGGGCCTTCTTCAACCAGTCTTCCAACGAAAGATGCAAAACTGGTTAATGGTGTTTTGGTTTCGCTTTGTGTAGGTTGGTGCGGTTGAGTATTGATGTGTAGTTGGCTGAGTACTGCTTTGCGTTAGCTCAGCGGAGCCTGAAGCATTGATTTTTCTTCTTCTCCCCCCAGCAACTACGCCCCTGACTGCTTCGTCCTTCCTATTTCTAGGTTCGGTGAATAATTTTCAGACAACTGCTGTATTTGCTGCCTATTTACGAATCGCTACTCGACATTATCTCGTGAAACCATCTAATCTTACAGCTTGGAAAGTTGTCAAGAGGGAGCTGTGCCAAGCTGCGCGTCGACCAAGATGTGCTCTCGCGCAGGCTCAAGCAGACTTGATATAGGAGTTTGCGCATCCAGTACTCAATTTCTCCCTGGGCTGGCAGACATTTGCTTGAGGTCTTTACTCGAGGTTTTTTGAGCCAATTCCCTCGATACCCATCTTCCGACTTCGGATTGGTAGCTCTTGGCCCAGATGGCGCCCAAGGAGGGCATGACATGTTCCATGATTCTGATGACGAAATTTATGACCGGAGATGGGTTTTTGGGGGATGCAAGTAATCCAGTAGATGCTGGGGTCTTTTTTTTTGTTTGGGAGTGCCACTACTCCAGTAGATGCTGGGGTCGCTGCCACCATTTCCGTCGTGCTGCCGCCCTTTGCATTGCGTTAGGAGACCAATCAGGAGGCTACCCTGCGAATGATTGAGAAAGGCAGCTCTCACCAGAAAGGTCGAGGCTATGATGGCAAAGGCGGGGTGTCTACGAGGGCAGAAAAAGCCACATTGTGCAGGATTTAATTGGTTCATGTCTTTATTGAAATGGCACGGCTGCTATTGACAGATGTTGGTTTGAGGTTTGTCTTTCACACACTTGCAGTACTGTATCGCAATTTCCGAATAGCTCACGTCTCGTTATTCACATGGCAGGTTCGGCATGGTCACTGCCACTTCGGAACAGCGCCAATTGCCATGTCAGGGTCCCGTGGTAAAGTGGAGCACCAGATTCAGCTGCTCTGAGAAGTCTCGTGCTATGGGCCATAGGCCCCCCAGGCGACAGGCCTTGAGGTTCGCTGTGATCTCGAGATGTGAGACACGTCGCCAGGAAAGGGCAAGGGCGGCAAGGACAAAGGGCCCCCCAGCAGCGAGCAGTTGCCACTTGAGCGGCGCCAAGAGTTGCGCCCTGGCGATGCCGGAATCGGTCGGCCTGCATGCTGGCATATGTGCATCACAGAGAACTTGCAAAGGACACGGACAGTCAGCCACTTTCAAGGAGCAGCCGCCTGGATGCCTTTGTGTGCAGTGAAGAGGTTCAGCTGCAGATGCCGAGCAGCATCAACGGCCTGGAGCGAAAGTACCTTCACGAGCAGGCCTCAAGCGGAGAGAGCTCAGATTGAGGGCCGCGTCCCCGCGATGGTGCATGTGGACCCGCGCAGTTTTGACTGACTAGAGACTTGATGTCTCGATGTTAGCCAGGTGTGATTGGGTGAGTCCAGGCAAATTGGGAGCAGTTCTGAAGGGTTTCCCAAGCATTGCGAAGTGTGGGCGAGACCTTAGGCTTTGGGGACTACGGTCATTCCCAAGCCTTAGTGTCTTGCTGTACGCAGGGCGTAGCATAGCGTGTGTGTGTGTGTGTGTGTGTGTGTGTGTGTGTGTGTGTGTGTGTGTGTGTGTGTCGCAGCTATGCAAACCTTATTCGCAAATCTCGCCAAACCATATATTAAATCACACGCACACACACACACAACCAATGCATTGCTACGCCTCACTACCCTCACGAGTGCGTGTTCCTTGGGAAGCCATTGTAGCAACAACCGCAGCTTGTACAACTTCCTCAAGCCAGGCGGACGTGCGTGGCCTGACGACCCAATCTTTCGGGCAGGGCAGGGACAGATACATCTGCATCTTCAAGGCGCGGAGCATTTGATTCTCGCGTCGCGCCTTTGCAAATCGTATTTCAAAGAGATGGGGCGACCTTTGTGTAGTGATTGCAGTACATGCCCCCTGGAAGCTTCTGCAAAGATGTGCCAACTTCTCCATCCGTCTCTTGCTTTCTTGGTCTTGAGCGCTGGCCCTGGCCCTAAAGCCCATTGGCTGTTGTCAAAACCGTTTTGGGATCCCATTTTGGTTGGTAGGTGAATTCCCCACTTTTAGGCTTCCTATTTTAGTGGTTGGATTGAATCGCATGTTCACTGGGGGCTAACCGATTTGGATTTTGAAAAGCCCATGGCCACTTGAAGAGTTTCCGCCAGGAGCAGGCGCAGAGCAGTGGGACCGCTGCCACCGAAGCCCGTGCTGTTGAGTTTCTTGACGAGTTGGTCCTCGCAGTTTTTTTTTTGTTTAAGGCTTCCCCTTTTTTGGTGGTTTTAAAGGACACCCAAGAGGAACCCCCCCCATTTTGGGAGTCTCCTAAAAAACGACACACCCATGTTTGCGATGGTACAATGTTGTCATTGGATGCGGTGCAAGCCATCCCTGGCAGAGATGATATGCTGTTTTATGATTTCCTGGCGTTTGCACTACGGCAACCAATGGTAGGCAACTCCTGGTGACCCGAGGAATGTCCAGTACTCAGCGGTGTTTCTGGACGACGAGAGCCAAACAAAGCTTACGGAGTTTTGCAGAAGGCCTGGGGCGGGTGTTTTTCTGAGCTGCATTGGATCCGACAGCTTATGACATAGAGGAATGGCATGCCACGAGCGTTTGCAGCCCTGCAGTTCCGAGCTTGTGTTTCGCAACTTTAGATCGGCCTTGTACGCACACAGCTCGAGCTTTTGTTTTTTGTGTCTTGAAGAGCGTGCTCAAACATATTAATGTGTATAGTGATACATGTATGTATATATACACATACACGTATGTTTCTCACCATATTTGCTGTATGTTGTTTGCAAGGGCTCAAAGGTAAACCGCCTTTGAGCTTTCGGGCGGTCGCTCTGCAGGCCTCCAGAGGGGTCGATTGAGATGTGTTCGCCCAGTCCGTTTCTGCGTGGCCTCATCGCCAAATCGGACCATCCCAGGAGAATCCCTGGGGGCATCCCATCGCGCTGGAAGACACATGGCGATCACATGACCATTTGTCTTGGTCCACTGTTGGAAGCGAAGACGGAGGACCACCGATCTGTTGCAGCTGGGTTGCACGTTATTCTTACCATGGAGCTTGTTACTAGTTTAACATGCTGGACACGTTGCCTGAAACGTGTCAGAGATGCAGTCTTGATGAGCTTTCAGATGTGGAGGAGGT
>CAUJNA010003428.1:82500-182500 GCA_963377175.1 Effrenium voratum
ATTCCCAGACAATGCGATGTGATCACCCGCAGGGCTGTGCAAGTGAGGCAGAAGTGCAAACGACACTGGACATTCGGCCATAGCTTTGCCGAGGAGTACTACTGCAACTGTACCGACGCCTGGCGAGAAACACTTTGATGCAAAGGAAGCATCTTTTGACGATGCAAGCAACCGCTTCAACTCCTAGCTGTGTGGAAACTTTGCACCCTTGTGTAGGTGAAGTTTTGATGAACAAACCAGAGCTCTGTTGTTTGCTTCAACCTCTTCAATCATCGAAGGCGCATGCTGCTTTCAGCTTTTCAGGTTGGCTTGTTGAGGCCTTTTCTGCTGTTTAGATTTCCAGCGGTTGACGGAATTGTGTCCGTCTCTTTTGATTTCTTCCTTTGTCAAGGGCAATGTCTTTACTTGGTATGGTTGTGTGTTGTCCATGCTGTGTGTTCGGGCTTGGCTAGGATTGTTTCTTAGTTTCTCTGCAATGTGGACCACAGTGACAGACCAGAGTTTTCATTTGACCGGCAAAAGGCCAGTTCTGCTTCCGTAGGGCCTTCCTTGAAACATGTCCTTGCTCCCGTGCAGTGCCGGCACCTTGACCGAGGGCCCGTGCAACGCTGACTTTGCCTTCCTGCCGCTGGAGCGAGGGAGTCGGACGCCCGTCGCGAGCGGGAAGCCGGACAGCGAGGATTGCTTCTATGGGATGTACCGCGCTTATACATTTGCGTGAGGTGTTCAAAGGAAATCCCCGGGTTTGGAGACGTTTCTGTTTGACATTATCCCATGAGTTGTGCCCTACGTGTCTCCACGTAGTCTGATTATTGGCTGCCTTTGTGATAGGTTGTGTGTTGCCAGACGGCGTGTTTTTCGGATTGTGCCGTGTCATGTTGTTTCGTTTCAAAACATGTGGCAGATGTCATTTGTAGTGTTCACACGGAGCTTCCAACATTGGCACTGCTGTCAGAGGGCACTTTTGACCACTCACGCGCATGTCACGTGCCTTGTCCTCCATGCCGTGCTTTCTTTTGTGCTCAGGCCTTGACATATTGGACTGAAATCCGTTTATGATCAAAAGGTTGGGCAGATGTGTGCCCCATTGAACCGAAAGGTCCCATGTGGAGACGCTTCGCAGAGGTACCATGTGGAGCCGCGCGAGGACGCTTTTGTGTTCTGGCACAACGGCGAGTATCCCGTCTACCTCGTGGGCGAGCAGTTGTGCCGAGCCAGTGACGAGTGCGAGCCACCCACGCGCTACAAAGTTGAGTTCATTCCAGACGCTTGCTTTGCATCTCTCCATTCGCTGAAGAATGTGAAGAATTTGATCGGTCAGTTTGGGGTTTTACATCCATTGCATCCGCAGTGTGGCTGTTCAAGCGTGAAAATGTGCGAGCAGCGCACTTGGACGGTTTGTTGTTTCCTTTTGGGCCCCAAACCGGTAACCCTTGAATCTATAGGTTATCAGCCGTAGGCCCCTAGCTCTAAGCAATGGACGGTTCCCTTGTGCCAGTTGATGGATCCAGCATGCCTGTGGATGCTGCCGGAGCTAGCAACGCCACCGGCGGCGGTGTGCGAATGTTCGCATCAAGCGCTAATGCGCAATACAACCGCACCCTGATGAATTCCCTTCAACTGTACAATACCGCAATCTTTGCTTTTGGGAATGATGCAGCCATTAGGTCTGAAGCCGAAGCCCTGCATCAAGCAGCTGTTACGCATTTGCAAGCGGAAAACCGTGAGGAGCTCCGTGCCGCACAGAATCAGCTGCATGCACACTACGCTGAATGTGTGCAAGCCCAGTCGCATAGGATTCGTGAATACGAACAGCGAGTGAGCGATGAGTTCATGCAAGAAGTGAACTTCGCTGAAGCTAGGATAAGCCAAGTGTGTGAGGAAAATGCCCAAGCATTGCATGAAGCGGAAATGGGACGCAAAACAACTGAGTTTAGGCAAGCCATCGAATCCACCCTGGCGGAAGCCCAGCAGCTCCTCCATGAGCAAGCTGCCAAGCATGCCGATGACACAGCCCGTGTCGAGGCTACACATGCCAGAACGGTTGACATGATGGCCCACCAAAACGGGCTTCTGCAGGACGAGCTCGATGAGCTGAAGAAGTATCAGAAGCTACACGACCTCCGCGAGGATGGTTCGAAGCCCAAAGGGGTAGGTGATACCCGAGAGGATTCACCAGAGTTGATGACCGACGACATGAAGTCAGCTCGGTCCCAAAGGTCAATGTTGGACCCGTTGACCCATCCGTTTCAATATGCAAAGGAAAAGTTGAGGTCGCTTGTTACCTATGACGGTTACGGGGATGAATACACCCCCAGCGTGATTCCAACTGCCGAATGCGAAGCACTGCCCGCAGATGCTCGCGATCCGCAAGGACCAGCTGAAAAGCCATCAGGTAGCAGCCGATCCCCGGTGAAAACAAGTGCACCGGTCCCACCCCTGCAATTCTCTCAGGGGCCAATGTCAACTGACCGCAAGCAGGGTGGCAAGCCTCCCAGCGGTCCGCCACCTGATGATGATGGCGATGGCGATGGTGATGAAGACGAAGGTGATGGCCTCGGGCCTAACCTCGGCCAAGAAGCATTCGCCAAAATGTTGATGAAGCTAGTGAAGGGTCACACGAACGATGAAAAGCCCAGAACTCGCGAAAGCGAGACGTTGCGATTCAAGGAGATGCCAACTCCTGAAACGTACCGTGAATGGAAGACATCGGTTCGTGAGGACGTCCGCGCCGCATCTGACCGTCCAGACGAGGCTTGGCCTTGGATCATGGAAGTCTGGTCCGATCGCGAGGACAAGAAGAAGCTGTTGGAGGAGCTCGGCGAACCGGGAAAGTTCGTGACACTAGACACGAAGATTCTCGCAGCGCTCACGCGTTCAGCGAAAGGCGATCTGGCTCAGCGAATCCTAACAGCAAAGGAAGAATGTGCCAAGGAGGGAAAGGCCATGAGAGGAAGGCAGGTCTTGTTTATGTTTGACCAATATTTCAAGACCAGTGAAGAAGCCGGAAACCTCTACTCCTTGGAGGACCTGTTGCGTGTCTCGCGACACGGCGAAGGAATCATTGATCTCAAGCGTTTCCTGAACGCTTGGGATTCCGTGATCGCCGGCATGAAAAGGCCGCCGGAAGAGAAGGTGTTGAAAGACATCTTGCTTCGCCAAGTGAGAAGCTGCCATCTGTTGCGGTATGACATTGACACATATGATCGTTGCCGTGATGATGATCCCAATAAATCGTACGATTTCCTAATGCGTTGCATGAGGGATCTAATCGAGAGGGATAGGCTCCGCGAGAACCGAGAGCGCGTGTCCAAGGTCAATGCCAGTAAAGCCCCGACGCCTAAGGCTGGTGCTGCCGCCCCTGAAAAGAGGGACCCCAAGAAAAAGAGCGCACCTAAGCCGAAGGACACCGAGGAGAAGTACTGTTTTGATTTCCAGAAGGGCTCGTGCACGAGGGGGGCAAACTGCCCTTACGCGCACCGCAAGGAGCCGCGAGGACGCTCAGCGACCCGTGGCAGGCCGAGTTCCCCCAAAGGCGGAAAAGGAGAGAAAGCACCGTGTTCTTTCTTTGCCCAAGGGAAGTGCACTAGAGGTGACAAATGCAAGTTTAGCCATGCCTCCACGGGCGGCAAATCTGCCGCTGCGGCATCGAGCAGCGAGGCCAATGCAAATCCTGCGGCTAAGAAGCGTGCAAATTCACCTAAGCCTAAGCCCAAGGCCAAAGCCGCTGCAGTCTGCACCAGGTACGCCATGTTCGCAAAGCCGATCGACCCAATCGGAGTGTCATTCGACACCAATGCTCATGTTCATGAGATCCCCGCCGAAGGCGATGGTTTCAAGCTTGAGTATGAGGAACGTCAGTACAATAGGATGTTTCCAAGTGCCAAGGACTGCCCCAGGCCGACCAAAGGGACTAACAAGGCAGCGCGCAAGGCCGCGAATCAGTTGAATGCCGTAGTCAAAGCCATGGATAATGGAGCCCAGCCCGCTTGCGGTTTCATGTGCGATGTGGAATCCGATTCCATCTCAAGCCTATCGTGTGATGAGTGCCTGAGAGTTGCCACGCCGCCTCACGATGTTCGCAAGGATGTCGAAGCGCCAAGGGCAGCCACCCCTGCCCCAAAGGGAAAGGATGTGTGGCTCATTGATTCCGGTAGTGAGCAGGACCTCATCAGCAAAGCTGCACTGAGGAATGCGTCCAAGGCAATTCGAAAACAGGCTCCTCAGCCCATTCGCCTTGTGACTGCAAACGGAAACATCACTGCTTCCGAAATCGCCGACATCAATGTCGATGCATTGTGTGAGCCTGCTCAGCCTTACATCCTCGAGAGTTCTCCCGCAGTGCTGTCGCTGGGTGTGAAGTGTCTGGATCAAGGATATTCCTTTCATTGGGAATCCGGGAAGGCACCAACCATGATTCGCCCTGATGGTGCTCTGATCCAGCTCAAGGTTGACGGTCATGTACCATACATGGACTCTAGTTGTGAAGCTGAGCCATCGTTGAGTGCAGTAGCAGCATCCAAGCCAGCGCCTGTGCCGGTTCATGACGAAGGCATCGACGAAGGTGATGATCCCGACGACGAGGTTGAGCGGTTTGTGAGATCCCGCAAAGAAGAAGATCTGGTTGCCGAAGCGAGTACCAAAGAGCACTTGTTTGCACACTATCCGAAGAATCCCTTTTGCCGAACTTGCCAACGTGCCAAGATGCTTGCCCCATATGCGAGATCGAAAGGCGGGCAGGGAAGGCTCGAAACGAAAGCGTTTGGAGATCATATCATTGCTGATCATGTGATCCTTAAGACCAACATCGAGCAAGGTATCAAAGGTGAGTGGTGTGCTCTCGTGATCAAGGACGTGCATACGCAGTTCAGGTACGTTTACCCATCAACCAGCAAAAGCACGGAGCAATCCGTTGCAGGGATCCAGCATTTCATTTCCGGTAGGGATGAGGTTGAAGTTCTTTACACCGATAACTCCCGGGAATTGAAAGCCGCGATAGAGCAGTTGGAGTACCGTCATCAGACCTCCATTGAATATGTCGATTCTTCCAAATCTTTCGTGGAAAGGGAAATCAGACATCTGTTGGAGGGAGCACGTGCGAACCTTGTTCAGTCAGGGTTTCCACTGTCGATGTGGCCATTTGCTATCCAGCACAATGCAGTTGCGACCAATATCCTGCCACAGTTGAATGGAAACGATTCGCCATGGTACCTCAGGTTTAACAAGACCTTTGATGAAGCTGAGATACCTTTCGGAGCAAAGATACTGTTCTGGAATAACCCTGCACGAGCTGACAATCAGGCAGGCAAGACTTCGCCAACATCAAATGAAGGCGTGTTTCTCGGGTACCATATTCAGCCTGGGTTCGCATGGAAGGGTGAGTTTCTCGTTGCAAAACTAGAAGGGCTCGATTACCATATCGAACATGCGTCCCTCACGGTACAGCGAACCAAGCGCATTGAGCTTCCGACTGATGAGTTCATCTTCCCGATGAGGTTGTTGAAAGACCCTGCATCTCATCCACCTGTTGCCAGTGCTAGAACACGAGATGATCCTGTGCCGTTGGAGCGTGGGCAAGCCCACATCGAGGAACCCGCCGCATCGGAGAAATCCGAAGCGAAGATCAAGCCTGTCATGCCCGACAAAGGCGGAGCATTCGACCCGAGCATAATGCCCGATGGGTCACCAGTACCCGACGGCTATGTGTGGGATGGGGTTCGGCTCGTTCGTAGGAAGGCCGGATCCAAAAGGCCTCCCGATATCCCGTCTGACATGTGGGTCATGCTCGGCAGTCAGGACCGAAAGGCCCTGACCCAGCAGTACGAAGATCAGCTCCGTGCAGATGCCAAGAAGGCAGTGCTTGAGACAGCAGTCTCTTCGGAGGCCAGATCCGAGCACCCCGAAGCCGCATCGAGTGCAAAGCCGACCAGCGCCGCCCGCGAGGGCGAGCCGACATTGCCTGTGATCCGGCAAGCGCCTGCGATGTCCGTTCTCCCGGAACGCGACAAGTCATCGAAGGAGCCGCATCGCCCGCAATTGCGTGAGTTGGTCAAAGAGCGAATCAAGAAAGTTGAATTTGATGTTGCTCTTGAACTGTTCAGTGCAGTCGTTGCTAGGCTAGTGCCAAAAGCCGAAGTAGCCAATACGCCAAAGGCCCAAGCCGCCCTAGACAAGGAATGGGAAAACCTTCGAAAGAAAGGCACTTGGGATGAGTTCAGAGTAAATGAGTGTAGGCGCGTCATCAGAGAAGCCCAGAACAAAGGGGAAAAGGTCCACATTGGAAGGATTTTCGAAGCTTGTTACGAAAAGGGTAGCGAGCTTCCCGATGATGATCCCAACAAGAAATTCAAAGGAAGGACCGTTTTCCAAGGGAACAATGTCTATGATGAAAACTCTGTTGCAGCATTATTTGCGGAGCTAGGGTCCAGCCCAGCGTCAATGGAGGCAGCCAAAATCCTCGACGCTTTCGGGTCGCAGCCCGGCTACCGCAAGGCGCAAGCCGATGCGAAGCAAGCCTACATCCAAGCCCTGTTCAAAGGCGTTCCCACATGGCTTAGATTGCCCAAGAACAGATGGCCCAGCCATTGGAGCAAACAATACATTGACCCCATTGTTCCACTTGTGCTAGCCTTGTACGGACATCCCGATTCAGGGGGGCTTTGGGAAAAGCACCTCGAAGATGCCCTAAGCAAGCAAGGCTTTGTAAGAGTGTTGCCCGAAATATGGACATCCATTTTCCATCACCCGGAACTCGACCTGCTGCTCGTCGTATATGTTGATGACTTCAAGCTTGCAGGACCCGCCGGTAGCCTTGATAAGGGATGGGAACTGATCGGGAAGGTTGTCGAGATCGACGCGCCCGAGCCATTTGGCAGATACTTTGGGTGTCATCACATCGAAAAGAACAATGTAAGATTGTCTAAAGAGGAACACCCTTTCAATCACGTGTTTGAGGGTTCTGCGCAACACGCGGGTGTTTGCTCTCAAAGAAGGACTGAGGACTACTGGGAGCATGATGAGAACACGAAGACGTGGACACGCTATCACTTGCAGCCCAGAAAGTGCCTTTTCCGTCCTAAGGAGCAAATGAGTGCATTCGCTTGCAGCCTCGACCCCCAGCGTGTGACAATCAAAGACCAATCCAAATCAAGTCCAATTTGCGATGAGTGGTCGCGTCATGCAAGTGATCGCATTTCTGCGGACACCGCGTGGTGGGCCGGACGTACTGTGTTTTCCTACGGTGAGAATCAGGAAGCAGCTTTGCAATGTGCATTGCCCTCAAAGCCTGGATCAATGAGAGACAAAACCGCGGCCAAGAAAGAAGTCAAGGTTTCGAAGTTCAAAGGACCCGAAACGATATGCGATAAACCTGTTGGTTGTATGACTAAAGAAGTCAACATTGTTGAGTACGACATGTCTGATTTCCTCATGTCATGCGTTGACGCATATTGCGAACTTGCCAAGGTGAACGTTTCTTCGTTGAGTAAGGTTAGCACTCCATTCATTGGTTCGAAGGTCGCGAGACCTGTCGTAAATGAAGAGGAGCCAAAGGGCAGGCTTCAAACGATCGCTGCAAAAGTACTAATGAAGATCCTATTCGCAGCCCGCATGGCTAGGTATGACCTGCTAAGAGCCACGCAAAGCCTTGCCTCGCGCGTGAGTAAATGGTCCACCGAGTGCGACAGCGCTCTACATCGGCTTGTGTCTTATATACACTGTTCGAAGGACCTAAAGATGCGAGGTTTTATCGGGGATAAGTTCTCTGATTGTAGGCTGTGGTTGTTCGCTGATGCGGATTGGGCAGGCGAATACGACTCGCATAGTACAACTGGTTGCACCATGATCCTGGTAGGACCAAACACGTACTACCCACTGAATGCCTTCAGTAGGAAGCAGACAGCGACCGCAACAAGCTCGACTGAAGCCGAGGTCATCGCTGCGAACCAGGCGCTCAGAGCAGAGGGATTGCCGACGCTGTCGCTTTTCTGCCAGCTCAGCCTGTTTGGGAAAGAAGCACATGGGTATGCTCAAAAGGCGGGAAAAGCCTCCCTTGATGTGCCCGATGGCATTGTCGCTCGCATCGACCCCGAGTTGGATGAAATTCGGTACGGAAATGTTGATGCAGGCACAAGTGTAGCGAACATCAATGCCCTAACTGTGCATCTCAGTGATAAGTGGAAAGTTAAGCTGATGGAAGATAATCAGGCCACCATCACTATCCTGCAGCAGGGACACTCACAGAAGCTAAGGCGCACGGATAGGACCCAGCGCATTAGCTTTAGATGGCTCCAGGAGCAATTCGTGAATAGGCAGTTCGAATTAATCAATGTTGACACTACCCTCCAAGCTGCAGACATCTTGACCAAGGCGTTTGACAGCACCCCAGTGTGGCACCATGCACTTGAGCTGATCGGTATCTCCCCCAATCGCCAGGCGCGAGCCTGTGCCACCAGTTTGCTGCTCTCCCCACGCGCCAAGGCCGGAGAAGTTAGCGATCAGGGGGGGCAGATCGCTGCGTTATGCAACGTTCAGCCCAAGCGCCTCCTTATTGAATTCTGTTGTTCGACGACCTCACGGTTGGGCGAATCAAGAGACTCTTCAAAAGGATGTCGTGTCATTCGGGTGACCGAGGCCGAAGACGGGTGCTCTGATACATGCAGGCAGTGGTTAGTCCATGAAATTGCAGAATTTAGGAGTAAAAATCCTAAGGGTGCAATAATGTTCTATGTTTCGCTGCCATGCACTGGAGGATGCCCGTGGGGTTATGTCAACCAGCAAACTCCCAAAGGTGCCGCCAAAATTGAGGGTCACATCAAGCAATTCCGATCACTGTTGAGAGGGTTCAAACGCATTCTCAATGATGTCTATTCTGATGACGTTAGAGTTGCCTTTGAACTCCCCAAGGCATGTCGTTATTGGAAATGGCCCGAACTATGGAGTTTCTTGACTAAGTACAAGATGAACAAGTATGAATTCCATGGTTGCAAAATCGGAATCAAAGGGAGAAATGGAAAACCTATGAAAAAGCAGTGGGTCGTTGCCAGTAATATGCCCACTATTTCCGTGGTTGAGTACTTCAAGTGTGATGGTTCTCACGAGCATGATGAAAGCCGTGGCATGCATTTGAAGGAAGCCGAGGGATACACGTATGTTTACACCGATGCCGTTCACAATGCATTTTCCGAACATGCCACCATGCAGCCGTTGCTTTCGAGTGATTGTGCTGCATCTTCATCGCAATGAGCAGCGCGACGGCTATGGCGCATCCCGCGAGGGATTGCGATCCGGCATGGAGGAGATGGATGGAGAATGTCGCTACCACTTCGGTATGCACGAACGGCAAATACGACGCCAACCTCGCCGCCACGGTCAAGGGCCTCCTCGAGACGACCTCTGCACAGTCGCTTATTCATACATGGGTGCAGGACCAACCACACTACCTGCAATTGCTTACACCCCTGTTAACCATAAGCGAACCGTACTTGAAAGTTTTGCAGGCCCCACGTGTACCAGACCGCGACCTCCTTATCTATGTGACCGTCGCTGATTCAGGACTGTCCATGGTTTCGGGCAAGAAGCGAAAGCTTCGCAAGTACGACTTTGCGGAGCGTTTGGATGCCTCTCGCCCGGCGCGCGTCGGTGCATGGAGGTCTGAGATGCTTTGGGGCAAGGGCTTACAACAGCTGTGCAAGCGGTTGGCCGCCCTCATCGACGAGGTGCGTACCGACTACCCAGCAGCCACCATCATTCCGATGATTTACTGGAATGGCAACGAGCTCGTTGGGAAGGACGGCCTCGAGCCCACTGGTGTATATCCTTATGACACCCCCATCGGAGACGCCGAGCAACTTCTCGCCGACACCAGACGGCACCTGGCTTGGACCAGGGATTTCGCGGCCCGCAAGGGCTGCGCATGCCTTGGTGTCATGACCGGCGCGAAGAGCTACCTCTACGGCTTCTCTATGATTTGGGACCGTTTCATGACGGAAGTCCGGGATTACATCATCGGTGACCCCAACAATATGTTTGTGTACGTTGATGCTACACCCTTTGTCGAGACCATCGATTTGCTGGACAGGTATCATATGTGCTTCAGTGACGACAATATCACGAAGACCGTCCAGTTTATGCGCGGAACCCATCACATGTTGTATATGCTTTCCATCTTGCGCCCCGCGATGGGCAGCGTAGCTGAGCTTACACGGTCGCATGATTGCACCTTGCGCCCGATTGATGTGCTCGAGGTGCGCCACCAAGAGGATTGCACAGTCAACGTTGAGGTTCTCGCGTACTGCAAAGAAACGCTAACGAAGTGCGGCGTTTCATTGTCAGAGATGATCGGGCTCCCTTTCACCCGTGAAGAAGTGGAGTTCCGGCAGCCCCTCAACTTCGCCCCTGTCGATCCAGCCGAATTTGCAACTTCAGATAAGCCTTCCGGTGCTGATGTTTCCGAAAGTGTTCGCCCGGCGCAAGCCGGTGCAAAGGCGGCTGCGGTGGCACAGAGGGACGAGGCGACGAGCAGGCCGGTACCACTCGACTCCTACGGGAGGAACGTGACTGGGGGCCACTACGATTGCTGGGTTTATAGCATCCATGATGGCGTGAAGTATGTTGACTATGGCGAGGGCCCCAAGCGACTTGAAATCATCAAGCAGCCTTCTTTTGATTACGACCCTTCCGTCAGGAGAATCAGCAATGAGTACCACAGCTCCCTGACATGCATCTCGAAGGTCCTCCGTGGTCGAGGAACAGAAGGATGTGGGTACGTGATGGATGAGGACGGCTACATGGACCTTGAAGATTTGGGACTCGCGCTCCGCAAGGAGCTGCGACATCCCATTCCATGGAATATTCAGAATATCATGGACATCTTCAAGCTCGACAAAAAGCAGAGGTTCATTGCGCTTGGTTGCCCGGACGCAAGCCGGTGCGGAGACGTTCCCTGTTCTCATTGGATTTTCAAGATCAAGGCCTCCCAAGGCCATGAGGACTGGCTCCAAATCGACGACTCCGGCATCGCGAAGGAGTGGTACGTGAACCCGGGGACGGACCTCGGGCGCTGGTCTGGCTGGAACGTCTGCAGCAACCCTCCTACGGTGCTCTATCATCGCACCGATAAGCGGAACTTCGCCAACATTATGCGAAACGGACTGCTTCCAGGAGGAGGTGACCAGCACGAGACAGGCAGACCTCACGTTTTCTTCGCTGACATTCCGAGCACGAACGAAAATTACATCTCAGGTGTACGTGCTAACAAGCCCTTGGAAATACAGATCGACCTCAGGATGGCCATTCGCGCAGGGCTTTGCTTTTTCAAGACAGAGAGCGATGGCGTCCTCACGCGCGACAAGGTGCCCAACTACACGATTATTTCTGTATTGGACGCTACAAATGGCGATGTATGGTACACTCGCTCCGAGCAATCGGATGCAGGTGCACCAGCTGAGGCGACTGAGGATGAACCCCAGGGGATGAAGCGCGACCAAGCCGTGGTTGATGATCGGTCCACAGCACTGGAGCGCATTGCTACAACCCGCACCAATGTGGCGTCTCCTCGCGCCCCGCAAGGGGAAGCGAAGAGACAGAAGACTTTCAACCCAATGGAGAACGTTGAGCTGAATGTCGCCACGTGCCCGGTTTGCAACAACAGTGTGTTCGAGGGGCAGGTCCACTGCACATCATGTGGGCAGTTGTCACCCCTCAATCCTCGCCTGTTGAAAGAGCAGCAAAAGAATTACCTTGTGCAGCGTTCCAATTTGCTGAAGAAGATGGGCCTCAGCACCCACGTCACAGCTCAGGTTTTGGCAACCGTGGGAACTTTCGACCTCCGTGAGGAGGATCGGAGTAGCATCCTTCGTGGCTTGAACTCCCCGGACAGTGCTGTAATTCAGGAGGCCCGGAAGAAGCACAAGTCCGCCCTGAAGAACGGCTACCACTCTCTGCTTGATCGCTATGAACTCGACCTTCAATACAGGGTTCGTATGCTTGAGGTGGGTCGTCGGGATGCGGACATACTCCGCATGGAGCTGTGTGCAAACCTCGTCTTGGCTGCTCCAAAGCAGTCGCAAGCCCAGCGCACTCTTGGAGTTGGCCTTGGATCAACTTCTGAGTCGCGAATCGCAAGGCTCGCGTACATAAAGACGGAGGTGGAGTTTTTGCCCAGCGAATTGCAGGATGCACTCAGTTCCCGTTGGATCATCATGTTCCAGGGTATGCCATACAGTCCACAGGCTTTTGTGAATGTTGTCTCCGAGCAGGACAAGCCTCGCAGCATTGGATGCTGGAATGGCATCATCCATTTGCGTAGCAATTCCCTCGAGGACCTCCGCCGCGAAATGGACTGGATATTCAGCCAGAACGAGCGCTACGCTCACAACTCGATCGAGTTTTCGAGGAACGAGAGCAGCAAGCACCTCGCTCGCAACGCAGCTCGCTATGCCGACACACGTGCTCCCGCCGCCCGCGAGGGTGAGCATTGGAGCCAAGGCAGCTGGCAGAACTGGTCCGGATGGAGCGGATGGGGCAACAGCAGCGGACATTACTCTACGTGGCAGTGGCGCTAAAAGCGCAACTGTCATGGTTTGCATGTGTCAATGGTTCCCCTGACCTTCTCCCTCTGTTGTGTTACTGTTTGGCTGCTTTGTGAAAGGCCCCTTTAACACGCAGAGGGGGGTGAAGAATTTGATCGGTTAGTATGGGTTTTACATCCATTGCATCCGCAGTGTGGCTGTTCAAGCGTGAAAATGTGCGAGCAGCGCACTTGGACGGTTTGTTGTTTCCTTTTGGGCCCCAAACCGGTAACCCTTGAATCTATAGAATGTTCTTTTATTTTCCCTTGTTGGTTTTGAAAGAAATCAATCACTACTGGACATATTTATATTTCTTCCTGGGGCCTTAAGCAAATGGAAGCATCGCCATTGCTTGACTGAGATGCACCAAGCTGGTTGAGTCTGTTGTTCCTCCCTGCACCGTCGCTGAGGAGCACTTCAAGATTGTCGAGTTGGACATTACTGAGGGCAGCTTGGCCGATAGTTTCTCGCTGGAATTGCAAGGCTTGCAGATGTGGAATTGTTCATCTTGCTCAGCTTGTGCGGGTACCTTGTAAGAGTCTAAGAGGCAACATTACAGCAAATTGACTGCAAGTGAGCGCTGGATTTGGAGCCTCGACGCGACGGCAAGACCACTCCCAACCGAAGAGTCTCTTAACTTGGGCATGTGTCAATCATTGAAGCTCCTGCTATCTCCCTCTTTGAATTCAGCCTGCCCGGCCCATTCCGTCCCTTTGGTTCTTCCGCATCCCGACGTGTTTCCTTAGGCGAGCAGCTCTCTGTGCTCTGCCGAGGGGTGGGGGGTGCGGAGTTGGCGCATCTGCGGCTGCCGCCCTCCGCAGCGTTCACGGAACTGGAGAGGCAACTGCGGGAGGCGCAGTGGGACGGGGCAGTCAGATGGGGGCAGATGAGGCGCGGTTCAAGCTGGAAAGCCCTGAGCAAGGCCTAGTTCGTCGTCGTTTCATGGGTCTTTGCCATGGCTTGGCAACTTGGACATGATGCGGAATCAGCACTGCGTCACGTGATGAACTGTGCGGGCCTCAAGACTGGCTTTGGGAGATAGATGTTTTCCAAAAGGGGCCGACATTGTCCTTTCCCTTTTCTCCTTCTTCCTCTCTCACTTGTCTCCCTCGTGTGTTCTGTCGTCCTCTCTCCGCTTCCCTCCCTCTCTCTCTGTCTCTCTCTCTCTCTCTCTCTCTCTCTCTCTCTCTCTCTCTCTCTCTCTCTCTCTCTCTCTCTCTCTCTCTCTCTCTCTCTCTCTCTCTCTCTCTCTCTCTCTCTCTCTCTCTCTCTCTCTCTCTCTCTCTCTCTCTCTCTCTCTGTTTCTCTGTCTCTTTCTGTCTCCCTGTCTCCTTCCTGTCCACGCCCCTCTACAGAAAAAGGGTACAGTAATTCGCGCTCTTTCTCTCTGTCTCTCTCTCTCTCTCTCTCTCTCTCTCTCTCTGTCTTTCTGTGTCTCTCTTTCTCAGTCTCTCTCTTTCTCAGTCTCTCTCTTTCCCTCTCTCTCTCTGTCTTTCTGTGTCTCTCTTTCTCAGTCTCTCTCTTTCTCTCTCTCTCTCTCTGTCTCTCTCTCTGTCTCTCTCTCTGTCTGTCTCTTTCTCTGTTTCTCTGATTCTGGCTCTGGCTCTGTCTCTGTCTCTCTCTCTCTCTCTTTCTCCCTCTCTCTCTCCCGCTCTCTCCCTCTCTCTCTCCCTCTCTCTCTCCCGCTCTCTCCCTGTCTCTCTCTCTCTCTCTGCATTGCAGCGTCACGTCCCCCCTGAGTTGCCTCAATGTCCGGGCACTGCCCCTTCATGACCCTGAACTGTCATCTCACTACTGGCTTTCCCCTTCATTTCCCCTTCATGTCCTTTTCACGTTTCCCATGATGTCCTGGTCATGTCCCTTCCATGCCTTTCAACTCCCCCTTCATGTCCCTGACATTTTCTCGCTATGTCCGCTTCATTTTCCGTGCATGTCCCGTTCTTTCGTTGCGAGTCATTTCCCTACATCTCCCGTCGTGCCGATTGGTTTCCTTGTGCTTTGTTTCCCTTTCATTCCCCCTGCACTCCCCTTGTTTTCATTTCTGTCCCTTGCATGTCCCTTTCAGTTTTCCTTTGTTTCCCTTTCATTTCCCGCTGCTTTCCTGTCATGTCGACTTCCTATTTCCTCCCCTCATTTCCTTGCACTTCCTTGCATTTCCCCTTTGCTCCCCAATATTTCCCGCAAAAACACGGTTTTCTAGCGTTTTCGCAATTAGGACCTCCAACAACACAGAGTTTTTCCAGATTTTCGGCAACAGCCCCCCTAACCCCCCCCCGGCGCCCCACGTCTGATACGGGGGGGGGGGGGGGGCCGAGCGGGGGGGGGGGCCACGGACCGCGCGGCAATTTGATGACGTTGTCACTAAACGTAGTCTTCGGGGAGCCAGTGTCGCAAAACAGGGGTCCCAGGCTCGATTCCCCAGGGGTTATCCTCTATCCTCCGACACGCCGAGCAACGTCGGCGGACAATCGTAGACCCATGGTTTTGAGGCAATTTCGGGAGATTTCTTTTGTTTAATCCAGTCAAGGGCTGAAGCGGCAGGCGATGCCACCATTGGGGCTTGATGTGGCGCTCTCTTTGGTCAATGCCAAGACAGGGAGCCTTGGCGAGTGCTACGAAGGTTTGCGGCATCTAGTGCATTTTTTGCCTTACAGATCTTGCGGAAAGTCTACTGCAGTGCTTACAGTGTCTTACGGTGTCGCTGCTTTGGAGACCTTGGTTCACAAGACACTGCGCTGAACCTTGGCTTCTTCTGGACCACAGATTTCTGCTCTGCTGCATGCCTCTGAACATGTTCGCAATGTTTGGGCAGATGATCCAACAAAAGCTTTCTGAGCAGGGAGCGCACTCCACATCGCCTACCACATAGTTGCATGATTTCGCGCGATTGCGAGGGATCAAGCGACGCGCAGTGGACAACTTGATTCCTGCATATTTCTTGTTGTCGAAACTTGACCGGAAACCTGGGTCAGTTCAGCAGAGGCGCCTTGTGCCAATTGACGTAGGTAGCTTTCTTGCACTTGGCAAGACCATCTCAGTTTTGGGTGTCTGACCCTATGGCTTGTGCTTCACCATGTGCTAGTCCATTCAGCCTATCATTCATGCACAGCCCAGGGTTTGGAAAATCCTCTTTCCGTTAGGAAGCTGCTAAAGCCATCTGCAAGTACCGACTCCGTGATGAAAGTGATCACAGCTTGAGGCAGGGCTTCGATAGGTCATGTTTACGGGAGGTCCGAACTTCCGGAGCATGTTATTATATGTTGGTCACCTTCAAGAGACTCTCTTGCTATTTTTTGAATGTCACAGATTATTATTGCGCCGTAGTCTTGCACAAAGTCAGGGCCTGTTGAGATTATGGCTGCACTGGCGGGCCAAACTTGCAAGCAAGATTCGCGCCAAAATGCTGAGAGACGTTCTTGTTGAGCTCTTCGGCGTTGCTATGATGAGATTCCCATTGCCAGCACCGCTGAGCTTTCCACAAGCTGGCCTGCCAGCTGCCAAGGTCGTGCTCAGGCAGGGAGGTTAGCAACATAGGTCTTCCAAGCAGGGTTTGTCGTCTTGTAGCTTGAGCCAGGCTGTTCGGCCGCAGTGATTCAAAGTCAGGGCTGTCGCTGTGCGCAATCGTGCAGCAAAAGGAGCGACTGACAGCCATGTAGAAGGAACGCGGCTGGCGTACGGCCTTGAAACTTTTCTGCATTTCTGGTGACGATAATGTTGGACCTTGTTTACTGTGGCCCCCCCCCAAACAGTCAAAACAGTGCTCAGGGGTCTTGAATAAGGATCTGGCAGGGAGCTTGGATGACTTAAGTATTGCTTTAGTGTTGCAACCACTTAGTTTAGTATTGCCAGCACTTCCTTTTGGGTCGCCACTACTTAGTTGAGTAATCAGTTGCCCATATTGCGCACTTGGCTCATATTTTTTGTACCGGGGTGGTTTCGGGGTCTGAAGTTGACATAAATCGTGGTACCGAAACAGTGGGGGGGTCGTGTTTAAGCCGGGTAAACTTGACATAATTCAGACTACCGATATTAAACCAGGTGCAACATTACTCAAAGGATTGCCAAAGGACAAATGGCGGTACGACTCGGCACAGTTCGCCCAACATTTTGTGGCTTGAGATTAAAGCGATGTTGGCCTACCCATGTGTCATGCTCGAGCGGATCTACTTTTCATGCCTTCCTGCCGAGGCAACAGAAAGACACAGTTGCACACAAGTGACGCTGAATGGTGTAAGCAACACCCCCCCCTTGCCTTACGTTTTCGCCAGTCAGGCAATGGTTCATTTCGCCGTCCAGTCAACTGCTTGCGGTTATATGGGTGAGTGATGAACGATGGACCCCCCCCTCCCAGACAAATAATTTGGGGATGCATCAAGAAACCGAGTAGTTCTCCAACAAGTATTGCATTCTGCATATTGCTTTTGTTTGGCTTTGATCAAGTGCTGTCGAGTATTGGCTTAGCATTTGCTGCTTGTGTTAGTGACGCCTGAAGGCGGGATCGGCGTACAACCCTGCTGTTCCCCCCCCCAAAAAAACAAAACAAAACACACACACACACACGCCATGTTGTGTCGGTTATTTCCTCTTCTGTTCTTGTCAGGCCGGTGAATCATTTCCGGAACGCGTTGCTTCCCATGTAGCCGCTGCGCGACAACTCCTGCAAACGTCTGATCTTACAGATTAGCAAGGTGACAAAGAGGGAGCCATGCCAACAGGCATTGCGATGCAGCTGCTCTGAAAGCATCACGGCTTGATTGGCTCGGAAATAATGTTTTTCGGTATCTCAAAGCGCATAAGAGAGCCAAGGCCAAACACGAGCGTTGCTTCCGCTATGGTAGCTCATTGGGCTTAGTAACTGTTTGGATGGCGATCAGCTTTGCCACCTCGAGGGCTCATTGCCATCTCTAATCGCCGCCAAAGGTCTCAGTGCGTTGAGGAAGATGCGCTCTTGCGCCTGGCTCAAGCTTGCGATTCCTAGAGGGCTTGCGATTCCCAAGGTATCACTGGCCCAGATGGAGGAGGGCTGAATGTTTGCATTTTCGGGATTCTGAGGGGCAGAATTACCACTGGAGGATTGTTCTGTTCCAGATGCTGCGTGCACTGCCGTCGTTCTCTGTTGCGCTAGGAGACCAATGAGGAGGCTGCCCCGTGGTGGATGGAGAAGGGTAACTCATCCTAAGCTCAGACAATGAAGAAGACCGAGGGTGAATACGAGATCATTTGTTGACGTTACTCACATTGTCTGGCGGAATCCTTGCGAGCAATTTCTTCATGTCTCCATTGATCCGACACGATTGCTTTTGGCGGATGTTGGTTTTGGATTTGTCTACTCGCGGGCTTGCAGTGAAGTATCACTATTTTTGAGCTGCTGACCGACTTATCCATCATGCTGCATGAGATTGCCAGTTCACGCCTCCTGGTGACTTGGAAAGTCAGCAGGCGCTGTTGGCAAGTTTGGCATGTTCACGCGTGCCATTTCAGAGAACAGTTTTCGAAGAGCGGCCAACTGCCAGAAGGTCAGGGTCTTGTTGTGGTGAAGTTGAGCAGGAGTTCAGTTGTAGCCAGGTTTGAGAAGCAAGGGTGTCCCAAGCAGCATAATGTGCAACAGTGTTAGGATGGCAGCGCTACCTTAAAGGGTTTTGTATCTCAGAGGCAGATAATTGCCAACAATCCACGGGTGAGACCTCATGGGAGGATCACAGTGGACAGAGTGCCCGGACCAGCCAGGCAAGGGCAAGGGCGCGGACAACGGCAAGGGCATGGGCATCTACGGCGACGAGGGTAAGGGTAAGGGCAAGGGCAAGGGCAAGGACAAGGACAAGGGCATGGGCATCTACGGCGACGAGGGTAAGGGCAAGGACAATGGCAAGGACCAGGGCAAGGGCATGGGCAAGGACATAGGCAAGGACAAGGGCAAGGCAAAAAGCCCCAAGCAGTTGACCCTTGAGCGGCAGCAAGAGTTGCGCCTTGGCAGGGAGAGGGAATGGAAAGGAGAGTTCCAGCTCGGTGCCTACGAATGTAGCAATGCTATATATAAGATGTAGTAGTCCGCGTGCGGGCGAGCTTCAACCTTGACCTAGGCACTAGGTTTGTTTTTTTTCTTTTTGCACATGCACTGTGGCTTTGGCGCGAATGCAGCAATGCGAAGCCTAGGTAGCACTTGTTGTTGGAAGGTTCATTCAGACTTGTCATTGCAGCATTGAACAAATTGTAGCTCTTTCACTTTAGAATTGCCATTTGCGCCTACTGCTTGGCTTTAGCAGAAGTGTCACCGGCATCATGATTCTCTCAGTACAGTATGCATGTATAGTATATATATATATATTCACTTTGTGCATGTGTATATATATATATACATCATACATATTGAATCCCCCCATGGATGGCTCTGTAGACCACGGCAGTTGGCGAGCATTTCAAAGCAACCTCGCATTACAGTCTTGTAACTGAGCACAAAATGCACGCTGTTCAGAAGCATCAGCCTCGCAACATGCTATGTTTTTGACCCGTTCGAAGACTCGCATCCTGACATGGCACATGGCATGAGCGCAACCACTCATGCAGGGGGACTCAAGAGGCACAGGACCACCTCAGCCACTTTCAATGAGGAGCAGCCGCCTGGATGCCTTTGTATCGAGTGAAGAGCTTCAGCTGCGGATGCCGAGCAGCATCACTACCGCGGAGCGAAAGTACCTTCACAAGCAGGCTTCCCGCGGGCGCTGGGATTCCGGGTCTGAATGGTATCACGAAGGCATCCCCTAAGCGATGTGCACCGGGAACGTGAACTTTGCGAGTGATTGAGCCCAGCTCAGCTGGCATTTACAAACATTCGTTAGCACGGGCAAGACCAGTGCCGCAGAAACGGCTGTGCTGGGGCCTGCCGGAGACTGCAATTTTTACTAAGCCTCAGACGGTTAGGAGTTGCAAATGACCGTGGGCTTTGCATTGGAACAGATTCCAAGCAACAGGCAGCAGCGCGGGGCCTGAAGACCCAGTCCTTCATGCCGGGCACGGCGAGAGTCATCTGCATCTTCAAGCAGGCGCTGTGCAAGCAACCATTGTGCCGCTGGCTCACATGCCAAACGCACAAGCTAGGCTTGCGGAGGGCACGGTACCACAGGAACCAATCTCCGAGTTTGGTGCAAGCTCAAGCGACCAGGGCGCTTGAGCTTCAAACGTCCGGAGGAGGCGCTGGGCGAGGGGACTGCCAACGCCTCCGAGCTGCTCGGCGAGGTGTTTTACAACAAATCTGTGCGTGCAGTGATGTGGAATCCCGCCCAGGGATGACTGGGATGGCAGGCTCTTCAAATTGGGCTCCTGGGACCCTTGCGAGCATCTTGTCAGCATGTTGGGGAACCCAAGCAGAAACTACTAGTGGTGCAGCATCTGGGAGGAATTCCCGTGCGACGTGGATTTTATTTTGATACAAGTCACGTGGCGTGCTCGCTGGGTGGTTTGTACGTCAGCAATGCGCGCGCGCGTGTGTGTGTGTGTATATATATATATATACACACGTTGGCTATGTAAATTTACACATGTATGTATGTGTTAAGAGACAACCTCCAGTGTACATTGCACGTGGCAATCTGCTACATGTCCACACATCGAGGGACCCAAACGACGTTCGGCGGCACCGCAGCGCAGTAAGGTATGGCGGAACTGCAGCAACAACAGCAAGAACAACTCGCAGGAGTCCGCAATACCAGGCTCCACCACCACGGCTCAATGGAGAGCACATAGTTGAAGAATGGATGTGCAGGATGGTAGCATACCTTAGCGACATTGGTCGACGGGACTCCGCGAGCAAACGGCTACCACGACTGGCAGAGCAACGGCAACCTCTGGTAGCGAATGGTCAACTGGAGCAAGCAGCACCAGACCAACCAAGCGCCAACAAAATTTACAATTCATAGCGACGGATTCTTCACAAAATTGCTCAAGCCACAGCTTGACAAAAACAAGTTTGAGGACAGCATTGCACCATGGGAGTTCCAACTTGTGAAGATCGTCGCAGTGCCGCAAATGAGCAACGCGGCCGCTACAACAAGCAGGCGACACCACCGCGTTTGCGCACATCAGGTCACGTGCCTCGCAAGCGGCTACGCAGAACAGAAACCACCAACGACCAGGTCCACGGGACATGGCGCAACAAAGGAAGGGGACAGAATTGGAAGCGGCCACGGAGTCCGAGGAAACAAAGCTACAGCGGAGGAATGGGTCCAAAGATAAACATGGCACAAATGTCTGCTTCACAAAGGCAGGCGGCCGATGCCGATCTGCAGCTACGACGCTGGAAGCACGGCGGCAGAACCAAAAGATGCCTCGTACCAGAGTGACGACTCCGAACGTAACTGGTGCAACATGGGTCCAACGCAGTTGCGCATGCCCACTCAAGCTCAACTGAGCAGCGTTTTTTTCTCAGATGATGGATTTTAGCTTCGTGGGGAACTCCCAAAAGCTCCGCGAAGGCACTTGTGCGATACATTGTGTACCGCGAAGCCCCGCGAAGCCACTTCGCGTAGCCCGGTAACATTGACACAGGCGAAGCCACTTCGCGAAGCCACTTCGTGGTTTGAGTGTATTGCGTGCTTTCATGGCAAGTGTGTTGTGCGCTTCCAAAGGTTGATGTTTAGAGTCAGCAGGCTGCGACAAGATTGCAGGAAGATTACGGGAAGACGACCGGAAGAGCACTGTGCGTTTCAGGCCCGGTTTTGCTAGAAACGATGGAGCGTTTTCGCGAAGCCTCCGCGAAGCCTCCGCGAAGCTACCGCGGTCCAACTTCCATGCTCCGCCCCTTTGAGGCCTAGCCATGTCCCTAGTCCTGAAGCTCAATGCCTCTCTTGCCGCCTTTCATCGCCCCCTTTCGCATGGACTCAACTTGATTCAACAACATGGGGGCGCAAACATCAGAGGAACAAACATCCGCGAAGCCCGGCGAAGCCACTCCGCGAAGCCACAGTCTTGCCGCGAAGCCTCGCGAAGCCAACCCTTCCACAAATTCTGGCCCCGCGAGGCCCCCCGCGTAGCCTCCCCAGCAGTGTATAAGCCCTGAACCTCTAAAAAAAACAATGCTCAACTGGCGCTCGCGCAAGGCCCGAACCAGCGTGCTGGTAGAACCAGGGCTTGAAGTCATGATTGCTACAGATTGGCTTCCAATCCAGCGTCTTTGTGCGCGTGTGCGTGTGTTCTATGGTATGGTATGGTGACGCAACGAAGCTATGGTATGATGGGGGACGTGTGGGCTGATCACCCAGTGCATGTCTTCAGATTTTTGTTTCTGTGTCATGTTAACAGGCTGCGCGTGTCATGTGATGCGTGGTTTTGTCCAGTCAACAGTGCCATTTCTGCGAGTGAGCCTCGCTCTTGAAGTGTGTGAGCACGCGCCTTTGGTTGGCCTGTGCTTTCAATTACTTGAAGCGCCATGCTACAGAATGAAAGTAGTGTGTTTGGTTCCAAGGCGACCATTGCAATGGTTTCATCTGGGCAAACGAGAGTCCTACTCCTCCTTTGAAGAGGAGGACTCGCAGGATGAGGGAACCGCTATACTGCTTGGTTGTAGCAAAGAGGACGCTGCAACATTCCGTGCCTTTGCCCAATTTTGACGTTGCGCGGTTTGTATGTTGTATTTGGTGACATTCTGGATAGTGATATTGTCTGCCACACCGGGAGGGAGTCCTCACACATTTTGCCGTTTCTTGAGAGTCTTGCTTTCGTTCCTAGGGCTCCTTAATTAGAAGATACATTTTGCCAATTTGAAACATGGCTTTTTCCACCAAAATAAGGGGAACCCACCATTTACAAGCAATGTTCAGGTGTATAATGTAAGGATCCCTGGTTACACGTCCAAGTCTCAACGCCATTGATGTTTTTTTCACATGCCGAAGGCTTCAAAAGAGTCGGCGCGACCAGAGGAGGCGAGACGGTGAACCCGGGAACCGTCCCACCAGGCACGAAGCACGTGCTGAAAGTCTCATGCCTTCCTTACCTGCTTCCATTGGGGCAGCTCAGGTTGACGGGGGTCAATACCCGCCCACCAACTAACATGGAAGTGTCAAAAAGGTACTTTCCATCAGGAAAGTAGCCTTTCTGCAGGGGTTTGTGCACTTCCATGTTAGCTGGAGGGTAAATGATCAGCAATGCAGTCTCGACCTCCGCTGGTTGCAGGTGTCAAACTCACAGCACCGGCGCCTTGCAGCAATATTGGGCGGCTGGCTTTTGATTTGTCGCCTGGGGGCGTTTCACGCAACGGTTGGTGTCCCCGTGTCTGAGCTGTGTGTTTGCACAGGGCCCATTCCCGGTGGCGTCCGACATGGGCCGTGTAGCCAGTTTCGACATGCATGACGTTGCCCTTCAAGGCCTTCAAGGGTACGTGCTCGATGAATTCGATGAATCCCGTGACATGCCCCCAGATTTCGAGGCTTGCCTTTGCTCATGCAACTTCGCGCGTACTTCCCATGAAGCATCCACTCAGTGCCGCAGTCCACTAAGCTATGTGTCATGGACGCCTTCTCAAGGATGGTAGAATTTCGTTTCGAGGTACCGGTCTACGCCTTCCAAGCAGAGGGTGGCAACTGGGTTTATGAGATCGAAGAGGACTCACAGCTGGGATTGGGGGGGGGGGTGTTGCAGCTGACATTACCAGCTGCAGCGATGCCTTCGGCGCAATGAATATGCATGTTGTCATGGTAGTTCTATTGCATGATTTTGATTAGTTTGCGCGAGCCAGAAGTGCAAACGGCATGACATGAAGTTCTGCCATTGCTTCTCTGAGGACTACTACTGCTGCGGTGTCGATGCCTGGCAAAAAACACATTGAAGTGCAGGGGACGGCGCATCTTTTAGGCGATGGTGCAAGCAACAGCTTCAACTCTTAGCTGGGTTATAAGACAGTTGGCGCCCTTGGCTAGGAAAAGTTGTGATCAACAAGCACCAGAGCTCTGTTATATACTCTTCAACTTCTTTGATGATTTGAATGCACATGCTGCTATCACAAGCTTGGATATTCTGCTGTTTGGATTTTCACCGGTCGCCAGCAGACTGTCTTTGTGCCCGGTTGTTCTTTGTTTATCTTCAAATGACCACAGTGACGAGTTTCCCATTTGGCCACAAGGGCCAGTTCCCTTTTGGCTCCTCGGGGGTCGTCCGCTTTGACAGCACCGCCCAGAAGCCTGCTGCTCACTTTGCCTTCCTGCCGCTGGAGCAAGGGAGGCAGAAGCCCATGGCTAGCGGGAAGCCGGACAGGGATTGCCTTTATGGGATGTACCGCGCTTGCACAGCGCGATATTGGTTTAAACGAAACCGCGAGAGTTAACAAGGTATTGCACGGGTTCCTCGTGTTTTTTGGGTCTCTAAATTTGGCCTTGCAGATCAATTGTGTTTTTCGTTTGACATCATATGCCGACGAGTCGCACACCACACATCTCCATGTCTCCTGATTTGTGTTGGCGAACAGCATGTTTATACTGCTTGTATCTTATCACCTCATTCTGCTTTTGATTTGGCCTCTCCGACACCTCCCAGAAAAACACGCGAGACGGGCAGATGTCATCGCCATTATAACGAGCATGATGAGGGCTGCCAAATAACGAGCATCCCCATTCCTGCCTTCCACATGATCAGGGCACATGCCAAACAACAAGAACAGACAATTATTCGAGCAACGGCAAGCTGTCCAATACTGCCTGGAGGCGCAAAGCATTTTTACAAATGTTCAGAACGAATCAGGCAACAAAACAAACTCAACAAACTGGAGCCTTTTGAGCAAGTGTACGTTTGGCTTGCAGCTAAGGCAGTCCGAAACTGTGAAACGCACATGTCGAACGCAGCGTGCATAGAACTACCATGTTTGTATTTGTTTTAAGCCCCCGAACCCCACCGACAGCCCCGGACAAGCCGTGAACATGGCGCAGTGCGATGCACTTGAAACCAAGAAAGCATCCATAAGTGCTAGTTTCTTGTTTATCAACCGGGTGTGCAGGTGGTGTCCTGGTGGTGTTTTGGTGTCGTAACGGTGTCTCCGTCCCTTTGGTGTCCGCTGAAGATCAGCCAGAATCCACTGTTGTTGCTCATATGGGTGTGGGTCAAAATTCAACAGGAATTGGACCGCAGGTTTTAGTCCTTTTTTCCATTTACCAGGGTTCCATTTTGGGTACCTACTGTTGACCCACAGCCATATGTTGCAATGGCAATGTTTGGTTTCTGTTCTGAACATGAATACCTTTTTTTCTCAACCTGAAGCACGGACCCTCGCTGCCAACAAGATATACAAACAATATGATATGCACCTGTTTGAAAGAACTGACGAGGATAGATTCGGATAGATACGGACAGTTGCAAGACTGATACGAACAGACACTCGCGCGATGCATGTGCATCGCGAATAGATGCACCAGTAGTTTTTTTGGAGTATAGATATGCAGGCAACATGTTTAGATATAGTATGGTAAACAAGCGCACGTCGACAAGCACACAAATCTAAGGAAGTCAAACAATAGCTTTGCTGTAGTGGTACTGGAAGCACTTGGTCTTGTCCGAAGACAAATGTGGCAAACATGAGTAGAAGCAGTAAGAAAACACAGCCGCAATTTGGGCTCCTCGGCAGGTGTGCAAACAAGCGCGATCGCGATGCAGTCTTGGAAACGGACGATTGCTACAGCACACAGGCCGTCAAATGGCGAACGGTCTTCCAACTTTCTCGGGTCCGCCCCTCAAATACGAGCTTGCTGACTCACTAGCAAATTAACTAGCTTTAGCTTATGAGCCAGCAAAGAAATTGAGTCACTAGTTGCCAACGTAGCTCGCGGTGTGAGATAAGGTACCGAATGATGGAGGAAAGAGGCGCCGAGGGAATTTTCGAATTCTGGATGGACGGGGACTATCCCGTTTACATCCGCCGCTGGCAGCTATGCCGACCCAGTGATGATGTGGAACCACCCACAGAGTACAAAGTTGAGTTTATTCCTGACACTTGTCTTGCATTGGGCCTCCTCGACTGAGATGCAAAAGAGATATTGATTCTGTTGTTCCTCCTGCACACGTCGCTGAGGAGCACTTCAAGATTGTCGAGTTGGACATTACTGAGGGCTGCTTGGCCGATAGTTTCTCGCTGGACTTCTATGGCTTGCAGATGTGGAATTCTTCATGTTCTTGCCCACCAAGTGCACGTAGCTTGCAAGAGGCAACGTCACTGCAAATTGACGGCCAGTGGGCGCTGCATTTGGAGTCTTGACGGGCTGGCAAGAACGCCCCCAATCGAAGAGTCTCTTTCCTTGGGCATGTGTCAATCATTGAAACTCCTGCTACCCACCCTCGTTGAATTCCGTCCCTTCGGTTCACTCGAGGTGAGGAGCTCTCTGTGCTCTGCCGCGGAGTGGGGGGTGCGGAGTTGGCGCATCTGCGGCTCCCTCCCTCCGCAGCCTTCATGGAACTGGAGAGGCAACTGCAGGAGGCGCAGTGAGACGGGGCAGTGGGCAGCTGGGGCGCGGTTCAAGCTATGCCCTGTGCAAGGCGTAGTTCGTCGTTGCATGGGTCTTTGCCATGACAACTTGGACACGATGGGGGAATCCGCAGTGCGCCGGCCGATGGTTTGGTTTCTCAGCGAGGCCTCAAGACTGGCCTTGGGTGATTTTTTCCCAACAGCTGAAAGCTTTGGGGTCTCAGCCCAGATAGGCTCCGGGGTGGTCCGGGGCGGCCCTGAGGTAAGGTTCCACCAGGGTTCCACCAGGGTTCCACCAGGGTTCCACCAGGGTTCCACCAGGGTTCCACCAGGGTTCCACCAGGGTTCCACGAGGATCTGCGAGGGCTGCGGGGTGGTGCGAGCACTAAAACGAACACCGCATGCTGTTGGGGATATCACCTGAGCTTGTTTTTTCCACCAGGGACCCCACGTAGACCCATCGTTTTGAGGCCATTTCGGGAAATGGCTGTGGGTCAAAAGTCCGTACTCTCAGTGAACATCCCAATCCCCACCAAAATAGACCAAAATGGGTGGTGCATCTACCCCAAAATGGTACCATTGGTTTTGACCCGCAGCCAAATATCTTGCGCTTCATCCAGTCCAGGGCCGTCCATTTCGGGAGTTTCAGCAGTGGCAGGCGATGCCACCCTTGGGCCTCAGCGAGGCGCTCTCTTTGGTCGATGCCAAGACAGGGTGCCTTGGCGAGTGCGTTGGTCAAAGTTTTGCAGCGTGAGCATTGTTGACGGAAGTTCACGGTGCTCGCTCTCTCTCTCTCTCTCTCTCTCTCTCTCTCTCTCTCTCTCTCT
Source organism: Effrenium voratum (assembly GCA_963377175.1). NCBI lineage: Eukaryota > Dinophyceae > Suessiales > Symbiodiniaceae > Effrenium > Effrenium voratum. The sequence continues at coordinate 109,332 of CAUJNA010003428.1, forward strand.
CTCCTTCTCCCTCTCTCTCTCTCCTTCTCCCTCTCTCTCTCTCTCTCTCTCTATTTTACAGTGCTTTGTGTTTAATGATGTCGCCACCGTCGTCAAAAAGCAAACTTCTTGACTGGCGAACTTGAGCACTTTCGCCATGATTTGTCAGATGGACTGCGCTGCACATTGTTTGGATCGTGGTACTATCCCATTGTTGCGGCAGTTTTCGAGGCGTCACGAGGTGTGCAGCGGACAACTTGTGTCCTCCCAAGTTTGTGTTGTTGCCAAAGCTTGACATGAAACATGGGTCAATGTGTGGTAGGGGCTTCTCGTTGAATCGTTTGCAGGGCCCGTCGTGCATTGATCTCGGCCGTAGATTTGTAGTGGCTGCTTTACAAGGCTATTTCGAATCTGGCTGCCTGACCCGAAGGCCTGTTAGTGCGAGTGGGATGCTGGTAGCGAAAGAGAAGGTATACGCCGAACATGCGCCAGTGTGTCTACGCCTGTTATTCATGTATGGGCCAGAGTTTGGATCTGTGTCGTTGCCAGGAAGCTGCTTAAAGCATCTGCACCCACCGACTCCGTGATGAAAGTGATCGCAGCTTGAGGCACGGGCTGGGTTTGCTTAGCTGTGCCCGTGGACATTCAATCAATGTGTTCAGCCAGAGGTGAAATAACGACTCCGATAAGGAGGGATCCTGTATGCCGGAAATCTGATTTGGAGGAGCATGTCACCATAGGTTGGTCACATTCAAGACACTCCCTTGGCCATGTTTCCTGAACATTGTAGATATTGCGCCATAGACTTGCACAAAGCGCAGTGGAGTCAGGGCATTTTTGGATGACGGCTGCACTGGCAGGCCAATGTTGAAGGATTCCAGCCGAAATGCGGCAGACAATGCTAAGATTTCCGGACAGTTCCGACTCCGACACGGTCTTTCTTGTTGAGCCGCTAGGCATTCCTGTGATGCTTTCCGCCTTGCCACAACCGATGAACATTCTGGAAGCTGAACACACACTATTTTCCTCAAGGTAAAAGTCCTGAAGCCTTGACACGTTCTGCAGGCCTAGAAGGTGGACTGGTCACCCCCAACAGAATTCCCACCAAACCAAGAGCTTCTTAACCGCAACAAGTTTAACATAATGCTATGTTGCACCAGTCTTGCCCTCCAATCGATACTGAGAAATGCCAAGATTAGGGAGGTTCAAGGCGCGGGTATGCCAAGCCGCTGGGTTTTGTTTCCGCTACCTTGAGCCAGGCTGTTTGGCCTCATTCCAGTCGCAGTGAGTCAAAAGGGCTGTTGCTGCGTGAAAAAGGAGCCACTGACAGCGCGAAGGAAGTCAGCTCATGAGACTTGGTACTTCTTGAACTTGTCGCAACATCTCTGACGTTCGGAGGCAGACTTTGTGTTGTTCGGGGGGCGAGTGTTTGTCGTTTTTGGTCGCGGTTGCGTCCGGCAATCCATGGGGGTGATAACTCGACTCACATGTTGCCATATTTTGCAATATTTTGCTTAGCCTGAAAGTGGATTGACCCGTCATCGTGCTTCAACAGCCTTTCTCGTGCTTGCAGATTTCGCAAACAACTGCTTGATTAGACCAACGCGTATCCTTTGTTCCTGCTCTTCGGGCTCTTGTCAACATTTGCATCATTGACCAATCATTTTGAGGGATCCTGTTGACACTCGTAGCTCCCGATGCTCACGCTTTCGCTTTTGTTGTGGCGCTTTTGGTTTTGGCAAGGCTCGGACCATGTCGTGTCCTTGCGCCCCTCCTTGCAAGGGGCCTGCTCTCCATTGCCATGCCCTGTACATTCTGCAGCTATCGTGCTGCAGTTGTGGAACCCTGTGAGTGTACTGTCTCCGTTTCGGGTTTGCATGTGGCACCCTATAGTTTTAAGCGTGCAAGTCTTGGTTTCTGTTCAGCCCGTGCTGGGATATGTTTAGTTTGCGCTAAGTTTTCCTTGCACAAACCAACATTGAGGTTTCAAGAAAAGTGTTTCTCACAGCAGAGTTGAATGCTTCGAAACGCGCAATGATAAAACACAGTCTGGCGTCGATGCTGCCAGAATCAGAACCGGAAACGGTTCTGGCTAAACACACAAAAACGCCACGGCCCCCCACGCGACGCGACTCAGAAAGAAGCCAAATAAGTGGCACATAAGACCCAAGATGTATGCTCTATCTAGCAAAGTCGCAAACTTATCAGCGCATCAACCAAGGTAGGCTGAATGCACCCGGTGGATTCGAATCATAATGACGTCCAGGAACTGCTGCCACAGGATTGCCCATCTACAAACGCCGCTGAAGTGGCCACTGTCCGCCCAAGACTTTGTGGCTTGAGATTGAATCGATGTTGTTTTACCCACCTGTCATGCTTGAGGATATCGTTGGACGCATGCCTTCATCCATGCATTGCCTAGACTTGTGCCCGGATCAGCCGTTGCGTTGTTGTTGCCAATAGCCAATGCGTTCCTTCTTTTCGACTGGCTCGCAGTTAGATTAATCATGATTTATCATATCCTTCCCGCTTTTTAGTGGCCATACCCATTGCTCAATCCAGCCACGTCGTGAGAAGTGTCTTGAGGGCGTCCAAACATTTTATCCTTGCTAAGTGGATGTGGTCAGACACGGATCGCTGCCAACTTCTCTGTGGTTCTGCGGTGGCCCTGGATTATTCCGTGCAACTGTTCAGTCCCTGCAAGCAGTTTTCGATGAGCTCTCACGGGTACAGCTTGTTATGTCCAGCAGAGGAGTCGGAGACAAATTTTACACGGCACACGCAGCCAAAGGTGTCCTGAAAATGCAGGCAGTGACCTTGCAAGCCAATGATCTCAACCAGTGCTACGCAAAGCTCCATTCGCAGTGTGAGTTCATGCCCTGGGTCCGTGTCGACCCGAAGCTTGCTTGGCTGCTATTTCTGCTGCTGAGTGGTAGGAGGAGTCGTAAGGGCCTTTTCAATAGAGAAACGGAATCTGAGCCACATGCATGCCCGACAAGCATCACTGGCAGCCGAGCAAGAGCAATGACAAGCGGTTCATAGACTCTCTGGGTCAAGCAAATCTGCCAATGAAGCATCGCAGCTAGCGAACCCAAAAGCTTCCAACTCGGCGCTCGGCGCATTCCAGCCATGGACGAGGCGTGGTACACTTCTTTGCATTCACATGCAGCCGGCAGGATGCCAAGCTGTGCAATTGATTCATTGTAGTGTGTCCTTGTGGGTAAAGTGCCGGAGGGCTGGCCATGCAGCTCTCAGTCATTCTTGGGTCGACTTTACAGCCAGCCATGATTTGCTTGGGCGCTCAATCGACATTGATAGGGCGTCTACTTTTGTCCAGCTTGTTTACAAAGGAATCCTTCAACTTCAGCTGTGCCTTGGAACCGCGGCAATGTGTGTGTGTGTGTGATGTGGGTTGGTCCCGACGCCACAGGGTGAATGAGCTGCTGTGTTGCCCAGCTTTGCAAGACGTTCCGTGCCGTGTTGCTGAAGATGCGAGCAGAAGTCAGCTGAGTCCTTCAATGCCGCGTGCTTTGGGTTTAACTTGGCACGGAGGCAGAAGATGGCCGCGCCAACTTCGGCGATATCATGCAACGCAGCAGTGGCGAGATGCTGCTGGGCTGCAAACGCATGTTTGACGTGAAAGGGTGAAAACGCAGCGAACTATGCCGTGATCAAACGACCTCCTTACTTGGACCGAGTAGCGCTGGTCATGTCTACACCACATGCACACGTGCACACGCACACACGCGACCACGCACACACACACACACACAGGACATGTTTGTTTCGATTCCTGGCCTTGATCTTACGTGCACGCCTTTCGTCTAGTGGTTGTGGCAACCATCCTTTTCCAGCGATTGCTGGGGTTGCTGGGCTTGCCAGCTCAACTGCGTCAGTTCTGCAACCTATATGCTTTTCAGGGGCATTCGTTCACGACTCAAACACTGGTCAGGCTCACATTTCAGTGTGACGTTGGGCATTGACGTTCGCACGGTTAGGGACAAGCATCTCAAGAATAGCTGACTGCCACAACGCAGGCTAGAAGGGTGCTGAATTGAAAACAGCCAGACAAATGCTTCCCAAGATTGAGGGTTGAGAGTACTAGAGGGGCGCTTGCTAACAGTAGTGCCAGTGTTCACAGTGTGTGATTTGTGTGTCCCTTTGCCCTGAAGCGCTCTGGGCTATTTTGGGCGTACCTGCAACATAATGACACGTGTGTGTCACGATCTTCTTGTGCCGGGACAAATCCGTGTGCATTTAGCGAAGGCGGGCACCCAAGAACGTGGGCTTTCACCGGAGCAGATTGGAAGCTGCTACAGCTCAACCCTTTGACCCAAAACCGCTAACGCACAAGGCACCAGCTGTCACGAGTTCCCGTGACAAGGACCATCTCTCAGAGGGTTTGGTGTTTAGAACGGCAAAACCGTGTCTAGGCCCTTGCCGATTTGGCTGCGGAAGAAGCTGAAAGCACTTCGGCTGAGATGGACCGCGGGTGTTACAGTGCCTGTTGACAAGCTTAGTACTGTAGGGTCTCAAACTTCATTTGCTGGAAAGATGACGCATGCTTCTTTGAGTCGAAGGCTATTGTATTTTTGTGGATTTGGTTGCAAGTGCCTAGTGGTACTTTGCCAGCCATTCTCGGTTGAAGTTCTGTGTTTGGTCTTTGCAAAGGATTCCAGACCTGGATTTGTCTAGGGGACGGCCTGGATGCAAGGGCATCAATACTATGGAGTGGTGCTTACTGCGAATGGAGCGCTGCAGCGGACTATGTCGGCCTGGTATCAGGGCGAAGCTTGTCTCAAGCGGCGGCCGGGGGGATGGAAGTGGCAGGCTGCGAAAGGAAATGGGACTTGTGAATTTCTCCAGAATGATATTTTCGTCGCGCATTTCGCAGTCTTTCGCGCACCTTTTGACTTGCGCGGCCTTGAATCAGAAGGGATGCTTTTGAGCCATCTTTCATGGCGTCATCATCTGAGGAGATCACAGTGGAAGCCGCTGCCTCATCGTGCATTCGCATAAAAGCGTATGGCTTTATTCACGCGCTCATAGATGTCGCTGACCTTGTGGCAGAATGAAAGCCAGTAGCGAGCATGATGTAGTGGAGAAAATGATTGGGGCAATCCATCTTTCCTTCGTCCTTGTTTGGCTGTCCTCCCAGGCGGATATGGCATTTTGGCTGTTTTTGCAGGTGGATGTTTCTGCTTCATTTGGTCAAGGCACTCTTGGCACAGGTTCTTTTCAATCGAGACATCGAGGAGATGATTTCCTGGGCTCATCCCTGGGTCAAGCAGCGCCTCGGCCACGCGCGTGGGCCAATTCTGGCGATCAGTTCTTGGCTTCCATTGGCTTGGATCTTACCCAAAAAACTTTCGGACAATGTATTCCTTGGCTTCTAATCATCAACTTGTTTTCAAGGGGTGATCATTTATTGGTAAATGTCATTTCCAACTGTTGGATCTTTACCCTTCAGCTTTTTGAGAATAATGTGTGGTTCGCCCCACTAACCAGCAAAAGTTAAGCTTTGTGTAGGGTGGAACAGCTCGTAGATATGTGCAAGACATCAGGTTAGAGCTGCATTGGTTGATTTCAGGACCCGGCAAAGACGTGTTGAGGCAAGGTTTAGTTTTACGATTTGTTCACATACCTGTTAGATTTGATCCAATCAGCGCCAAAGTGACAGTTCAAGATTTTGTGACGACAATCAGGGAGCTGCTCGGGTGCAGCAAGGGCCACACAGATGTACTTGGCCTTACTGGACGGATCTGGATGGGATCATGTGAGCAGAGGTACGACCGCAGAGTTCAGATGTCCTGTGACGGCAAGGCTGGGCATAGAATGGAGCATGGGCTTGGGGCGAAGTGCACCTTGAGACCTTGCTAGAAGCACGAGTCTTGTCAGAGATATTTGAGATGCAGCTTGTCTCGAAGAAAGCAAAGTTGAAGACCTGGGTCAAGGTACTCGTGGTATTTTAGTAGGAATGTCCATGACTGGTGGATCTGTTCGCCGAGGTGTTTTGTATTGCCACCAGCCGCATCATCCTCTCTGAGAAAAAGGCAGTGGAAGCTGTGCAGTCTGGCGGGGTGGGTATTGCCCAGCTCTTTAAGCACTTCCGCATCCTGCCGACGCTACATGGAAATCAGAAGTGCCATGAACTGGTCGTCTCAAAGCCAAGTACATAAGGGGAATGCTTTTCTTTTGAGGGTACCCCTTTTTGGTGGTTTTAATCTGAAACCAATGGGAAACCATAGGGTGTCGTTTTTGAAGGTTGAACCCTCAAACATGGATTTTAGGGTTTGTTTTTGGCTTCCCCCCCAAAAGCAAAAAGAAACGCCAAAAGAGGGTTCCATCAAAAAAGACACACCCACATAAATTATCCACCCAGAGGGCGGCACTGAGGCAAGCTGATTGATCCGTTTGGGCTGTTCAAGGCTTTTGCTGGCATGGTGCACTAGTTGGTAGGATGTCTTTGGGTGTTTGGCTCACGCACGCGCGCCCAGGAACTTCTACCTGCTGCTTGGCTGCTAAAGGGACGTGGAGGAGTGGCATTCGTTCAAAAGTAGGAATTTTCACAGACAGGTGCGTCTTTTTTTAGGGGACCCCCAAGAATTGTGGGTTTCCTGAGGTTTCCCTTCCCCCAAAATTCACACACACACACACACATTGTTTTGACGTTGCAGATTTGTTCAGCAGCCTGGAACATGCAGCCAGGCAAGGGGAGTTCAGATGGTTTCCGTTGACAAAGCATGTGATGAGCATGAACCTTGTCATTTCAAGACTTTGACGCAATATAACATCACAAAATACCACGCCTCTTTCTCTCCCTCTCGCTCTCTCGCTTTCTCCCTATCGCTCTCCCTATCTCTCTCTCTCTCTCTCTCTCTCTCTTCCGCTCGCTTTCTCTCCTGCTCTCCCTTCCTCCCTCTCTCTCCCTCTCTCCCTGTCTCTTTCGCTCTCTTTTTGTGTCTCTCCCTCTCTCTCCCTCTCGATCCCTCTCTCTCTCCCTCTCTCTCCCTCTCTCTCCCTCTCTCTCCCTCTCGATCCCTCTCCTCCCTCTCTCTCATGTTTTCATTTTCTCTTTGTCTCAGTTTCTCTTTTTCTTTTCTTTCTTTTCTTTCTCTTCTTTCTCTCTCCCTCTCTCTATCTCTTTGTCAAAGGGGAAGGTTGTGTCATGTACTTCTGCATTAGTGATACTCATTGCCATCAAACAAGGCCGCTGCATCTTGCCGAGCGCTGACAATAGTATCAGCCTTCCTTCCAAGCACGCCCACCCGAGCGTTCACCACATCGGTGCTAAGATGAAGTGGCCACTTCCAGCATGCAAAGGTGCAGCCTTCGTAAACATGCTACTGTGGATGGACGACATCCTGCACCACCTAAGAAACCCTGGAATGGTGATTCCCCTGTAAATACCAACAAACAATCGTTTCCCGTGGTTTCAAAGTGGTGCAGGAGTTCGTCCATCCACGGTATGTGATGATTTTTTGGCTGATCTCATCTGGTGTTCCTACCATGTTGCACCTAATCCAGTACGTTACCAAAACAATTGTTTCCGCCCGGCCTTTACTCTAGTTTCCGCAAGCAAAGGCAGCCGCTCAACGTAGATATATATATATATATACGCATTACGAGTGCTGTTTTTATTGAATTGCGTAATGTGCCTTTCCTGCTTTGCGTGCCCTGACAAGGTCTTTCCAATGCATTCAGTCTGCCCACACCTCCATAAACGAGCTGGGCAGGGTGCAGCCAGTGCTCATCCTTGCAATGCGAAGCGTAAAATGTCTGGTTCTTTAATATGTCCTTTTTTATAGGCCAAAAGACGTGATGCATCCCATAAGGAAGTGGAGGGGTGGTTCGAGGTAAAGAGCTTGTCCTCTGTAGTGAGCAGATCTGATTCCTTCAGATAGCTTCGACATGATTGTGGAAGAGTTAATTGCCAAATTGGCCAAGCTATGCACGAGTCAAGCTAAAGCAGCAGGCTCCTTCCATGCAACGAGCTCGCAGTGCAACGAGGTCCATGCGACGGTAGGCCAACGCGCAAGCGCGAAAGCTTGATAGTTTTTTAGCTTCGTCCGACTGAACTTCATTTGGATCCGACAATTGAGTCGTGATCGCATACGCATGCGTTGGAAAACGGGCTGAAGAACGAGATAACGCCACCTGTAGCAGTGTAACAAATAAGTGCCGTAGCATGATATATGTATATATATATATATACACATCTATATTTACATCATGTAGACATATGGCGGAAATAATCAAGTATGATTTTGCATTGCCACCATGGCTAGTGGCACTGCGAGCAGCACCGCAAACAAGGGCCCATTGTACTCGGAGAAACGAAACCAGGGGAACAAACAAGCAAGCAAACAACCAAGCAAACAACCAAGCCAACATACGAGCAAACAAACAAACAAACAAGCCAGAAAGCAAACACATAGACAAAGCTGAGACCTCGAAAGGCATCGATTGACTAGCACTGCTCAAGCCAACTTGCGGGAACTGCAAGTTTTCCCCACACATGTTGATTCGCAGCATAGATTTGAGGATCGATGCTGGCGAACACGGAAGCCCTACGGGTTGCCAGCTGTGGCGCGCTTTGGATTGCAAGTAGAAATGCCATTGATCTTCGGCAGATTTGTGGATGGGTGCAATGTTTGGATGGTTCATTTGGACGTTTTCCTTCCAGCTCATTGGCTCATTAGTCCAACTGTCATGGACATTGCTGATTTTGCCACGTGGCAGCGGAAAAACAGGTTTGGTCCCGGGCAAGAGGTTGCGCGGCCCACACGCGATCCAGACCTCTTCCCAGACGTCCGGATCACCTGCAACTTCGTTCTACCCCACCCAGACCCTTATTGCAGCATGGGAGAGAGAGGGAGAGAAATAAATAAATAAAAAAGAAACAAAGAAACAAAGAACCACAGAAACAAAGACACAAAGAAACAAACAACAAATAAACAAAGAAACAAAGCAACAAAGAAGCAAGTCATGAAACAATGAAAGAAGAAAGAAATAAAACATCAAAGAAAGAAAGAACGAACGAAATACAGACAGAAAGAAAGATGGATCGAAATTGAGATAAGCAATAAGTAAGACAACAAGGACACAACTAAACACATCAATACAATTGTGATACCAAAAAGACAACAGACTAAGAAATTCAGAAAGACAGACATAGCAAAATGAAAAGAGAAAGACGAACAAAGAAAGAACAAACTCAAGAAAGAACGGCTGGAAAAGATACGGAGTTGGAAGAGACTTGGCATGCTGGTGCGTGGACACGGACTATTTCTTCTTATTGTGAATCAGTGCTCCAAAAACTGTACTGACTTCTGAAGTATGGCTTTTGACTCGGGTCCAAGGCGAGTACGTGCTGGAGGGCGGCGGAATTGAATGTCGCATTCGCGAGGATTTCTGCCCCAACTTGCTGGAGTTGCAACTCGGCAGGCAGGGAGAATCACCAAAAGTGCCAGCTTGAGCCCCTTACCACAAGGTGCGGATTTGAGAACAGCGACAAGTCCAGGATGAATCATTTTGGAACTGGAAATTACCTCTCAGTCTTCAGGCATGCGGTTTGGGCAAGCTTGGAGTTTTGATCGCATTTTGAGGGGCCTCATTCATGGTGCTGACGCTTACCAGGTAAAGGGAGGTGTGCCAAGGATTGGTGGCACGCTTCAGGGTTGTGAGCATGGCGGGCCTTTAGTTTAGAAGAGAGTGTCAGTCATGGTGTCAGTTGTACTTTGATGCGTTATGTGAGCAGCAGCTATGCTTGCCTTCCAAGCTAAACATAGGAACACTCAGCCGTCCCTTAGAGCCTCCCCCAGAACGCTGAAAATGCATTCTCCTTCCGACAAGATATCAAGGAATGTTTCAACCAATGCTAGGGTGGGCCGTTCGCTGCTCTGTTGAAGAGGCGGGTTCAAGGGGACACCCCTTCCACCGCTTCATGTTCTTTGCACGGGCATTGAGAGTGGCGCAATTGAGGCAATACTTTGCTTTGCTGAGCTGATTTTGACTTTGCTTCTCTTTGCACCAACTGTTCTACGGCATGAACCCTGCATTAGACAGGAGCTCTGGGCATTCCTCTCGACAACCCCCTACCAGAAACCTTGTCCACACCAGCTCGGCACCCTTTTGCCACGTAGCTCTTGCGGCGGAGAGCAAATCGGCAGAACCTGCAGACCAGTAAATTGAGGAAAGGGCCGCATCTAGCTTGCGCAGGCCAGGCCCAGCCCGGCAAAAACATGTCCGTGAGGTGCAAATGCGCTGTGTGTGTGTGTGTGTGTTTAGTTTCTTCGCACAGGTTCCATTGAGAGATGATGACCGCGGAACAAACAGATACATCATTTGCACGCAGCAGCAAGTAAACCAAGCGCATAAACAAATCCGTTAGGGGCTGGATGGAGCAAGTTGCTTCCAGAAAAGCGCAGGGAAAGAGAGATCACCAGCCATGTTGGTTCCATACCAAGGTCAACAGGGGGACAAAGAGGCGGGGGAGCGGGAGTGCACGATTGCAGTCTCGGTGTGGGGACCAATGACAGGGGCAGCGCTCAAGTCAGCACCGGAACCACGGAGGCCCTGCAGCTTTCAGAGAACACATGATGCTCGTTGACCCTTGTTCCGCACTTGTACCATGTGTTTGTGGTGTGGCCTTTGACTCCGTCATGGCCTAAGAAACGTACAGGCAGTATCCATCAAAAGGCGATGCCAGCTATGGAGTAGAACTCAGTAGAACATTCGACCGGAACGGCTTTCATGACCAAAGGTTTCTTCTCCTGCAATGCTGAATCCATGATGCTGCCTTACGCAGCATAAAGTGCAGGCGCGGGTGGCTACAGCAAGCCGCCGCTGGTTTCCGCGCCTTCCTTGCCGCACTTCGGGGACCTGCTGATGCTTGACAAGCAGTCGGGTCAATGGCGTTTGTGCCTTGCAGCACACTCCCAAAGACGGGAGAAATGATGCTCCCAGTTTGTTCATGGGTTCAAGGGAACCAGCGTCCAGAATCCAACGCCGGGATGCAGGTATTATTCTCAGCAGCTTGCCAATTGGAACAGGAAGAGGCCTTGGCAAAGTTGGAGGCGGAATGGAGGCGGATGTGCCATGTGGTTCAGCAGCGCATTGAGACTAGTGGAGACTCAGCAAGGAGTGGAAGCGGCCTGGCAAGCGACATGTGCACTTCCAAAGGCATAGATCGGTTTCCGGTTCTACTAAAGCTGGCTTTAGAGCGCCGGAAATATGTGTGATTTTCGTCTTGCTTGAGAGAGGGCATGCTGAACGGCTCCGGGACATTCCGAAATTAGTTTCTTCGTCCTTTCCACGCCTAATCATGGACTCTGCCAATCATGTCTGTTCAGGCCCTGTCCCCAGGTTGTTCGCCATTGTATCGCTGAGGAAAGGCACACGATGCCTGAATGTCCTCGACGATGAGCACCTTGCCCAAGCGATTTGTTGTGTACGTTGCGTCGTTTGGTCGGGAACAGGCCCAGAATTGTCCATGCTCTTTGCCACGAAATTGCAACGTGCGCGGCTACTGCAAACGTATTGCACTTGGTCGTAACTTAGAAACGCTTTGATTGGCAACCTCGCTCTCCTGAATCGTCGACGGGACAAGTGTTTTGGCATTCCGCATGCTTGGCATTCTGCATGCATGTGGAAAGGGTTCGCCTCATGGACAGTAGCGGCGATGAGCGATTCCGAATCGTTCTTCGCGGGGAAACAGAGGTCCACGACTGATGCTTGCATCATGCTGTACGTCAGCGAGACTGGCGGCCCCATATGTTACATACTGCTAGCTTTTGGTCCAGATTGCGCGCGTTTCATGAACAAGTCTCGGTATCTCCTTTGGTTGGCTTGTGAAGGGAAACCAATATTCAGGGCCTCCACCCACTTTGTCCATCATGCATCCAGCATGTATGCCCAGGATAGCGCAGTCAGCGAACCCCCTGCAGCGCGCGCTTCTCACAGCGGCTGCTCGGTGGGAATGTGGCACAATCAAAACGCCAGGTGTTCAGTAGCGGCCGTCAACAAGGCGTGTTACATGGCCACTGAGATGGGTGGGTACAAGAGGGCCATACTTGGGTGTACCAGCCGCGGCTAGGCGAGTAGCAGTCAATTTTGTGCCTGCGGGATTGGCTGAACCATGTACTGTGGGATTGACTGAACCACGTAAGCTGATTATGCTGACACACCATGTTGTCTTTGAGTCTCTTGCGTGCGGGGCCATAGTGACATCCCAACCTATGGCTGAGGCTGGCACCGTGGTTCGCATACTGACATCCTACCACAAGGCCAGAGATGCCGGACTGGCTTTTGAGCCTTTGTATATGATTCTCTGGGAGAGCACCTGTCCATGAAGCCTTCAAGGTGATGTAGGTATTCTCAACTCGATAAGCAAGTTGCCTGTCACGCTTCTCATGCAACACAGGGGCAATCAACATGCCCAGATGTTTTACGTAGACACGTGCAAGATGGTGCATATTTCCAGAAGTTACATTTTACAGGCATCCGGTGACGCACAATTCCAACCCAACTTGATGTGGGACTACGCCATGACATGCGCACATCCTTGCTTTGCGGTGCCGTTTGCGTAGATGTAGTGCTAATCGCACGCCTGCTGCTCCCATGTGTGTGTGTACAATATACGTATAATATATATATATATATATATATGTATACACACATATAATGTTATACATATATATATATATATATACACATATGGTAGTGCATCTACTTGGAGGGGTTTGTAACAGAGCTGCGGCGGACATTCGTTACAGACCTCATCACAGACCTTTGCAACAAGAGCCGCTTGCAAACAAGAGCCGCTGGCTCGTACACGCCCCTGGTTACATACCTTCGTTACACACCTCGCATGAACAAAACAGCCAAGCTGGGTGGTTGCATGCCCCTCGTTACATACACCGTTGCATGCCTAGACCGGCCTAGATTCTTTGCATGGGTGCCTGCAGAGCAGAGTTTGCAGAACATGCCTTCGCTGAAGTGGTAACTTGCAGAGAGCCTGCCATTCAGAAGAAACGTTGGAAAAGGGGCCGGAAGAGGACTGCGCCTGTGACCCTGTTTTCCGTCGCTTGCGACTTTCGATTGTTCTGCGCTACATTCTGCTACTGACACATGTTTTCCCTGCTTGCATACCTCCGTAACAAGATTCGTAGCGCGTCTGTCGTTGCACGCCCTCAAAAAGTCATGGGATGATAATGTTGTCAGGCAGGCGTATGTGTCACATATGATGCACAATTGAAGTGAAGCTGCACCAAATAAGGTTACCACAACTTGATATACGTGCAACCGAAGCATGGTGGTTCAGCACAGGTCTCCATCACTGTGGGCTTGCTGCAGAGCTCGCCCATGAAAGGCGCGGGCCAGCTGCCATCTTTGCCGAGATCAGGTCGGATGAAGACGAACGACAAAGAGGCCCAATGATTTCCACTCCCTCAACATGGAAGCTCATTCGAAGGCCGATCCTGTGGACCCAAGTCTTAAGGGGCCCTGGGAGCGGAAGGTGCAGCTCATCCAAGAAGCCTTCCGTAACATCCAAGCGCCTTTGCTTTCACCGCAAAAGGACAAGCCAGTTCGGGCAAGGCTGAAGGATAATGCCAGCCAGAAAAAAAAACAATGAGAAGGCGCTAAGGATGGGAAGAGTGGGATGCAATGATAAGCCAGATACGACCAGCAAAGATACGGCCAGTGCGGATGGGCCAAGTCAGAAAACGTCAGTCAGTCAATCTCAGGCCCTGCCATACGTCCTTCGCTGGCCATTGTTTTGTCTTCTGCTGTTGATCAAATAATCAGCAGAGCATGGCAGATCTACGCCTTTCTTTGCAGGCCCAATTCGTCTAAAACAGAATGCCCCTATCCGCTAGCCATTCCTGTTTAGCAGTTGTTCTGATAAGTTTATCGGTCACGGCTGCTGCCATTTTTAGGAGCACACATGTTTTGGCTGCGCAGTCCGTAAGAACCGTGGCTTTCCCAGGAACATATTTTATCATGTTGGCTATATGACACCTGTTTCAAACCAACACGCCAGAATGTGCTTCTTATGCAGAGCATACACTGTTCTTGGAGGGGCTAGCTTGTTGTCTCGCAAGTCAAGGCAGCTTTGGCCCACCTTTCTGTCAACCCAGAAGAGATTCATTGAGGTACCTTTATTATATTGGTTTCCATGTTCCCAAATGCGAACAGTTTTCTGACTATGTTTTGTCCACTATTTTGCTGCGTTCCGCAGGCACACCCAACCAGTACCAGCGCTGCGTGCTGATGTTCTGCGACGGCATCCTGGCTTGATAATATGCGACACTGACGAGACTCTTTCAGAACCGGCCGAATCCTTGAGGGCTAAGAGTTTTGAAGAGCAGCCCTCTTACACAGCTTGGCTTGCCTGTACAGCAGCTGTCAACAACTCCGGCGCAAGGTTTGGCCTTTTGCCGAGCACGCACTTTGATCACAATCGAATCTTCGGAGATGAAGGCGCGTGCTTTGTATTGCGGCTAGTGGGAAGGTGTGAAGACTTGGGGCGCCTCGAAATTGTTATGCTGCTTTCCCTTGGAATCCGTTCCCAAGACAATCCCTCGCTTGTCGTGCTGCATTTTTCAAGATTTCACCAGTGACGGTTGGCCTGGCCTGCAGATTTGTGCACGCCCCTTTCGAGGGGGCTGCGTCAGAAAGTCGGCTGCTTTTTTAGAGCATCCTTCCCAGCACAAGATACAGGTTGCATTAACATCCACATGCAACACTTGCAGGCGTAGGCAGCGTTCACGATATGAGAGAAAGCGCATGTGCAGACTCCTTGACGTCAACCATGCTGCTTCCGGTTCCTTCAATGTTTTCAGCAACAAGGATTTGGCAGGGACAATTAGGCCACCTCTGAGTTAAGTCAGACCGCAGTGCATGGATGATACTTCTTTGCAATGCTTGCGAGGATCAGGTGGACTCTGGTAAATGCCGGATGCCCAGTCTTTGGGGTTGCGATTCAGCTTGCCGTGTCTGCCAATTGACCAAATGCGCCAAAAGTTTTGCTCAAGGGAGCAACTGTTTTGCCAGGCAGTGCGATCCAAACCCTTGGCTTCTCTCGAATGTCCGGGTCCGAGGTGACATTGGAGAGCTCTTCCGTCAGAACAACCTGCTACCGGAGTTTGAGCTGCAGAAGGTGCCTTGAGTTGGGCAAGATGTGTTTGAAGAGCCAACCCCGGTTCGCGTGGGCAAACAAACAGGACAGACGTCCCTCTTTGATTCATGGGCATTTCAACGACCTTCCTTGCACGCTTGAAACACAACAATGAAGCAAGTTTTTGGTGGACTGCTCTCGATATCAGTTGTGACGCATGAGCTTGATGATCAATTGGTCAGAATAGATTGGATTTTGTGCTTGCGGGCAGGCTGTACCGTGCCAAAGCCAAGAAAGACAGAGAATGACGGAGATGTTCAACACAAATGGCCACTCCATTGCCAGGTGGAGCTCGCACCTCCGGAGCTTTCTGGTTTCGGGCGGCTTTACACCCTGAACGCGCCAGGCCCTGGGCAATCAATGGAGATCCGAAACCCGCACAAGTATTTTGAAGATGTGCTTGAACGACACTCTCCAAGTGGCTTCATGGCGTTTGTAGTCCTCCTTTCATGCCTTTGGAGTGTTTGGGTCCCTGCCTGTCATGCTTGTGAGCGTTGCAGGGACCAAGACCTTTTGCGTGCTGTGAGTATTGACAATATCCGGCAATGGTTGGTTGATTGAAGATAAGTGACACCCCCGTTTGCGGAAGCGCTAAAGAGAGTTAAGCAGCTTCATGGGCAAACCCGCAATCGTCGCACTTGTACCGGTCATGAGTGACGTGTCTTGGAGCACATTGAAGTGTTTCTGTCAATTCAGTCGTGGGCTCGGCTAGGGACAACCCCCAGCAACCAACAAGTAGATGTGTACAAGTGTGTTAGCGGGGTAAGTGGGGGCTGTTTGAGGCTGGGTACCATTCTCGCCTGGGATTAAAGGGAAACCAAAAGGCAACCGCACCATGTTCAGTGTCCTACTCTTTTAGGACCTCTCTATTGAGGAGACTGATTTTTAGGGTCCGCCTTTGGCACATCCCCCTTCGTACCCGCCGCTTGCAGGGCTATGTTGCCAAATCGCGGAGGAGTTTGCCGAGGTGGCGCTGCACTTGTCCTCGCCGCAGCAGCAGGGCTTGCCCGGGCGGCTGGGATCGCAGCAAACTGTTAAAAAATCCAAAAGAAAAGCGAAGGGGACGCCCCGGGAGCACATTTCTTGGTAAACCCTGGTTGATTAACAGGGTGCCCCAGTCTTCAACTTGTTTGGGCCGGAACCACCCTAAAAATTGGCGAGTTCCGCTGATGACTGCTTCCAATAGTCGAGCCTTTCCTTATGAAGAATCAGAGGTGAGAAAGGTGAATCCCTTTGAGTGATGTATCGTCTTGGGCATGGTTGCCTTTGACTGACGTGGCGCTTGGTTGAGACTATCAAGAGATTGTACAAGCAACCGTCTTGATTATTTGGGTGGCTTTGGTGGCTGGTAAGCATGAACAACATTTGTTTTGGGAAGTCGGCACTTTCTTTCTCTCCCTCCATATCGGTCTATTTCTCTTAATCTTTCTGAATCTTTCTCTTTTGCTTTCTCTTTCTCTTTCTCTCTCTCTCCCTCTCCCTCTCTCTTTCTTTCCTTTTGTTTTTATCTTCATCCTTTCATCCTTACTTTCATCACTTCATCACTTCATCACTTCATCACTTCATCACTTCATCATGTCATCCTTTCTTATTTCTTTGTCTGTCACATGAATTTGTTCTTGTGAGGAGGCACGATGTGAGATGAATCGAATGGGCAGATGCTGCTCAAGGTCGATTTCTTTTGGCCCTTCATTAAGTCAGTAGAAGCTGAGGAGCCTGCAGAAGAGGTCATAAACCAAGTTGCAGCTGTCTTCACTCAGTGGACTGGCCTTGAATTCCATATTGACTGGACAACCTCCGCATGTTGTGGACTTTGGTCCAGACGATGCGCAACGTCGAGGCCGCACTTGCCCGCGTGCAGTCGTCTCTCTTGACATGCGGCCTCCGAAATGCCAAAACTTTGGCGTCAGCAATTGCCCCCAAGCAAATCGATGTGCCGGACCTCCAGAAGCATCAGCTGCAGCTGGGGTTCCATTCGCAGGCCAAGCGCTCGAGTCCTTGCGCGCCCATACAGAAGAAGGCTAAGCGCCAAGGCAGAGAGCCTTTCGAGTGCTGTTGCTTGCTTGCTCATAGTCGCTCTGGGCGTTCTTGGTTGGCAAGTGAGGTTGGCCATGATTGCGTCTTTCTTTCCAGATTCCTTTCTCCTTTCTTTTGCATTCTTTATTTCTTGCTTTCTTTCCGTCTTTCTTTCTTTCTGTCTTTCTGTCTTTCTTTCTTGCTTTCTTTCTTGCTTTCTTTATTGCTTTCTTTATTGCTTTCTTTCTTTTTTCTTCTTCTTTTTTTTCTCTCCCCCCCCCCCCAATTAGAGTTCTGACACGTTTAAAGCGACATGGCGATGTGTCAATGAAGACATTGGCGGGCTGTGAATTGTTTCGGCAGATAATCTGATATTGAGGCAGATCAATCTAGTGCTTAGGCTCTCGATTCCACACCACTGCTAGTTTGCCGGTGCAGCTTCCTATTTTTGTGATTCTATCAGGCCCACGGGATTCTTTGTGAATTCCTCCTCGTTTTGGTAAGTATTTTTGAAAAAGTGTCGATGCTTAAAATATTCTTGTAAAAACAACTTCTGTTTGTAAGTCTGCAATGCATACTCTTTATCCTTACCCCTTTACAAGGGGTGGGCAAAAAGGGCTTAGACATTGGTGGCAATTTGGGCTTGCCCAGATTTGTCCCACACTGGCCATGTTGGACTTTGCCGCAGCCTAGGATTCCATTCATTTGGAAAGACTTTCCAGTTCCGATCTGAGCTACTGACATCGGGTGACATA
This sequence comes from Effrenium voratum, assembly GCA_963377175.1. NCBI lineage: Eukaryota > Dinophyceae > Suessiales > Symbiodiniaceae > Effrenium > Effrenium voratum. The sequence continues at coordinate 127,263 of CAUJNA010003428.1, forward strand.
CGCATACCTGGTGGCACGGGTCGTGCCAGTGAATGCATCAGAAATCAGAAATCAGACGTCTGCCACTTAGCTTCGGGTGGAGGGGGGAGACACCCGGAGCCGACAGGTATGCATTGGGATGCCAAAGAGCACCTTGTTTCAGTAGCCCATCAAGTGCTGCTGTTGGTGGTTTGGTTTGTAAGATTATTGGTTTGCTGCCCCGAATGGCGGACTGCAGAGAACTACATGCGTCCAAAGTACCAATCAAGCGCTAAGCGAAGGTCTGTTTCCAAACTGTACAAAGATGCCATTGCCCCGCCGCTGCGCAGATAAAAAGGTTTTGCTGAGAGCGAGCTGAGCATTGTGTCTGAGCCCTACCAGCTGTTGGAGCCCGGGAATAGTTTTATGGCAGCTCCATTGCGGAGAATAGCCATCTTATTCTTGTTGACGGCTTGCCCAGCCCATTTGCCATACATCAAATAGTTGTGAGGCAAGTATACTGGACAGTTAGCCCGTGCCTTTTGCATTTTTCCACTCACATAGGATTCACACCTGATGTGTTGCTTTTGTCACGATGTCAGTCAACTTTCAGAGCGGAAGTATTCGCCGCATGCTTTTTCGGCATGATTGAACACTGAGGCTGGTTGGAGCAGCACACTGCCGCTTCATTCAATCTGAAGAATTCAAATGCTACCTGCAGGGGCAGGCGCACCACGATGCCAAGCACGGTACGCTGTTGCGCTGTGAGCCGGTGCCATGTCAAGGTGCCAGGGTGCTCCCAAGCCAGCGGGCAAAAAAAAGGGGCATGGTGCGCTTGCTCGACCTGCTCCTCTCCTGCTTTAGCTCCTGGGTCCCCCAACAGTGCCCTTTTACCTTCTTTTTCCCCAGATAGCTGAAAGCTATAGGGGTTCTAACTTCTAATAAAGTGAGGGAAGTGATTTGCGAGATTGACGGGCTGGTGCTAAGGGGCGTGCAGTTTGGGGTGCTGGTTTTTGCGGATTGGGGTGCTGTTTGAGGTGCTGATGGCAGTGCGGGCGCATCTTTTCAAGATTGACGGTAGCAGTTTGGGGGTGCTGGTGCAGGTGCCGTTTTGGGGGTGACGGTGCACGCGTGTTATTGCATCTTGACGGTAGGGTGCACGGGGGCATGCAGTTTGGGGTGCTGGTGCTGGTGGTGTTTTGGGATGCTGTTTGGGGAGCTGTTTGAGGGTGACGGTGCGGGCGCAATTTGCGATATTGACGCCCGGGGATCTTGACGGTAGGGTGCAAGGGGGCATGCAGCTTGGGGTGCTGGTGCAGGGTTTGGGGTGCGGCTGGGTGTTTGGGGGGGTGCTTTTGGGGGTGCTCTTAGGGTGACGGTGCAGGCGCATATTTGCGAGATTGACGGCAGGGTGCAGAGGGCATGCAGTTTGGGGTGCTGCTGCAGGTGCTGTTTTGGGATGCTGTTTGGGGGGTGCTAGTGATGGCGCGGGTGCTCGATTGACGGCCGGGTGCTGTTTGGGACGCTCTTCGGGGGGTGCTGTTGGAGGTGCTGGTGTGCAATCATTGCTATCTGGGGTCTATGCTGGTGTATTTTTTGCGGAGGGTTCTCCCACTAAAATCAAGTTACAGAGAAAAGGGTACCCTTATTCTAACCTCTCTACTGCAGGACCTAGGCTCCGTATGTGATCGACACGACGGCTCTCGTCTTAGCATGGCCCGAGCCTTCACCCTGGGCCGCGCGCCATGCGCCCTGAGCGGCCTGGGCCATCTGGTCTCGCCGGAGGTTCCGAGGCGCGCGCCGGCCGGGCCCGTGGCAGCTGTGGCCACCTGCCTGCACGTGCGCCAGCGGATGGGCAGAGGCGGCGGCAAAGGCAAGGGCAGCGGCAAGGGCAAAGGACAGGCGACGGTGAGCTTGAAACGGGAGGCAAACGGAGGGCTGAGATGGGGCAAAGATTTGCCGTGCTTGTGGGCCGCAAATTGAGGTCACAGAAAAATTCCCGGCTAGCAAGTACGATTCATAGTACGATTGGAGCATATGTTTTGCTAGAAGCTGCCGGGTAGGATCGTGTCAGTGACAGTCACAGGAGCTGGGTCGCAGAAGCCCACAGATGACCCCAACTTCGTGCGATGGTCCAAGAACATGCGTCTGCAAGGATCACCTTCAGGCGCCAGGATTCTCGCTCGTGGGAAATCAAGGAATCCCAATTTGAGATCTTAAATATTGTCTCACAATGATGGGTTCAGACGGCAAGGTGTCCTGATCGCACAGCTGGAGCACGGCCAGTGATGATATTTCTTGGGAGAAGTGCTGCTGTTGGGATGCGTGGAGCTTACCCAATGCCAATATTGTGCTATGTTAGAGAAACCTTAGCCAATCTTATGATTCTGAAAGGTTTTGAGCTCCCCGCCTAGTGCCCGCGTTTCAACGCATCACATGGGCATGTCGAGCATACGCCGTTCCAGCTGTACCCATGGCAGGTGCTGTCTACGTGGTGGAGGACTACGTGGCGAGCGGCTCCTTCAGTCGTGTGTTCCGCGTTCACGAAGCGAAGCGCTGGGGTGAGAGGCGGGTCTACGCCGCAAAGGTGATGCGCAAGGCGGGCGGCGGGGGTGCTTCACACGCGGACTTTGCGGGCGGTTCTGGGATCACTGACGTGCTGAGAATGTCTGGCGCAGCTGAGGCCTAAGGTCCCAGAGAACCTGTACTTGAAATGTGCTTTGCCAGACAAAATGAACCACTTCCAGCTCGCTGCCTCCTTCCCGCTTTCCGGCTCGATAGGAGGACTCGTACATCCAGTACACCTCCAGCGGCCCCAAAGAGGGCGAGCTCCTGATGCGCCTCGAGGCGGCGCAGGCGGCGCAGGAGCAGGAGGTGTTGACCATGCGTTGCCTGGACTCCTTTGCGACCAAAGACGACGCTGGACAGGAGCGACGGAGTGGCGCACGAACGTTTCAAAGGGGGGAAATCTGAAGCGGAGAAATCAAGAAGTCAGAGAGAAGCTGAAGCCCCTTGTCTCATGTGAGCCTATGGAGTCCCAATCGGAGCTGTTGCCAAGCTCGTTGCCCCTTTGCGACAGAGGGACAATTCCCCCGGATGCAAGTTGAGCAAGATTTGGGATTTCCCGGACGGGCAACTAGCGACCTGGCAACATTGGATTGATACATCTGAAATTGGCCATGTAGACTGCTTTTACCCGGATGCATGAAGAACAGCCTGAAGAACAGAAGCAGAGTGAACTTCCAATGCTCCCCATAACGCGTTTGCACCACAAAACGTGATTTGGTGTTGAGGCTTTGAGCCAATGCAGATGCATAGAAGATGCTGGAAGTAGTCACTAGAGCAGATGTGTGTCGGTGTTGGTGCTTGGCTGCTTGTGAGGAGTACTGGTGCCTGATCTTGGAATGGCTGGATGCATCTTTGTTCGACATTGTACGAGCCAATGGATGCTTGCCTAGAATTGGTCCGCTTTTGCCGCATTCCGACGCGCTGGCCACACTTATAGAAGTCACTCTAAGCGCATGTGAGCGCGACATTTTTGCGTAGATGTGCCAGTTCTGGCCAAGGCCATCGAGGACTGCATCTGTCGATGGTGCGGATCTTGCTGAGACAACTTTTGGAGCAGCTAAAAGTGCTGCAGGAGCTGAAGTGTACTCACACAGCTGCTCGGCAACTTGATCCTGGCCTCAGAGTTTGCGTTCCCTTCCGTTGATCACAACATATGGCTGTGGGTCAAAACCAATGATACCATTTTGGGGTAGGTGCACCACCCATTTTAGTCCTTTTTAGTGCGGATTGGGATGTTCACTGGGGGTACGGGATTTTGACCCATGGCTTCTATACATCACTCCGTTTGTGCGCGTATGCAACTCCGGGGTCGACATGAATGAACACTCCGATACCTCGTGACGTTGGTCTACGTGAGAATCCGGAGCTGAGGATATCAAGCACAAGAACTGTTGCTTGGCCAACACCGAGCACTACTTGGCACCCTCTTCCGGAGGGCCAACGACGCTTGCCAATGTTGGCGATGCTATTCCTGCACTCAGCATTTGAGTTGGTCTGGCTTTGAGCCTATTCATAGCACCTGGAGGACCCTTTGATACACAAAAAAGATCTCCGGACAGTTTTTCGGCATTCGAGCGCGTTTTTCTGCTCAAATCCAATTCGAGAAGTTTTTGAGGTTGCCTAGCTGCTTTGGGGAAATGCTCGAGAGAAACGAACCCGCAACTCGAGCGCAATTTCCCGCTACTCGGGCGCAATTTTCCGCAACTCAGGCGCAATTCCAAAACGTGTGCAAAGCCAAAGCTTTGCCCCGCAATCCGTGTGATTGCACGTGTTTGCATGTACAATTACTCGCGCACTTATTTACTACGAAAGCTTGAGCAAACATTTGTGTGTCAATTCCTGCAGGCATGTATTTATATGGTTCTTTCTATTTTTCACTGCTCCGCGAAATGTTGACAACGATTCACCAAGCTCACGAATATGCATCATAGATCGACACGGCCAATCCGTCGTGAAGCCGCATTCCAAGTTTTTGTTCGCCACTTCCCTCAAACATCAAGCCACCAATTCTTGACAGGGAAATTGGCTACATTGCAACTTTCCATACCCCATCCCTTGTTGCTGGAAACTCTCTCAGGCAAAGCTACATTTTCTGGAGGGGTTTGGTCAGGATAATCCTCACGCAGCCCTTGGCAAAGTTCATAGACTACGGCAACGCCGTGTTCGAGGGCGACAAGAAGCAGGAGCCTCTGCTTAGGGAGGCTGAGGTGAGAACTTGCACATTTGGAAAAGGGTTTGATTTGGAAACCGGCCGCCATTGCAAAATTCTCAGGTTGAACATGATCAGCAACCTATCTTGCATTCTTCACGGGCTCATCATTTTGGGTATAGCGCACGCGGGGCAAGGCCTGAGACAATGAGGCGAATGAGCTCCCAACATTTCTGCGGGGTTACAACGGGGTTTCCAAGAACACAAGCCAGCAGCAAGCAATGCCAGCACATGCGCTATGCTCATGACTGAGGCCGAATTACACAGCAGTTGCAGACTCGCTCATTTGACGATTTGACACGTGGGAGTCAACTGAAAAAGTTTGGAGACAGGTCCCCACAATGCGCTGGTTGACCCTGACGCAAGACAGTCCCAGTACACCTTCAGGCCACACCCGATTCACACCAAGCAGCCCGTACCTGAGTCGCCTTCGGGCCTTCGATGAGAGTCTTGAGACGGGAGTTTGAGGAGTTGTTTGCAACAGGTTTCCCTTTCTGGAACCTCAAAAAGTGGCAGTTTCGGTGGACACCACCAGTAAGTGGATCGACTCTTGAAGGGGAAATCCAGCGACCCCTGAGGTTTCGTGCGCCAGAAGTCCTGCTCAATGTCCGGATGGGCGCCGCGCCCGGAAAGGGAAAGGGACTTCCGCAGGCATGCAAATAGGGTCTGAAGAGGGGCACGGACGTCCTGTTGCCACTGCCTGGGGGCAATTTTGGGGAGCACCTCCTTCGGATATTTTCGTAATGGAATCAGCGTTCAAGTCAGGAAAAAGACAGTGATTTGCCTCAACATTCTTGGTCTGATGGACCCAGAACCCACAATTCTTCCGCAAGGCCACGGGATGTTTTCAATTTGCGCCAGTTTAGATATTACAATCTGGTGCAGGTTTTATCACATGGGCATCGCGAACGTGCAGTCACCGCTCCCCATTGCGACGTACCGTTTTCCTTTTGCAAGCCTTCTTGATTGGCTAAAGATCCGGCCAGCCTTTGTTGCGTACGGGTCTGTCGATCTTTAGGGCCCCCCCAAAATTGTGGTTTTCCTTTCAATTCGTCCTTAGGGACGCCCAATCCTTTTAGTTTTCCTTCCAAACCACACAAGGGGTAGCAACTCTTTTAAAAGAGACGAGCCATGTTGGCGCAGGCTGGGGCCCGGCCAGCGACACCTGGACCTTGGGAGTCACTGCAGCCTTCCTGGTCTCTGGGCAGCTGATCTTCAATTCCCATGATCCAACGGACCTGGGGGGGGGAGGAGTGCTTTTGAGGTTGGTTTGAAGAGGGATGAAGAGGGTCAAACTGGCTGTGGGTCAAAACCAATGGTCCCATTTTGTTTGGTTTAGTGGGGATTGGGATGTTCACTGGGGGTACGGGATTTTGACCCGTGGCTTCTATACATCCCTCCGTTTGTATTGCGCGTATGCAACTCCGGGGTCGACATGAATGAACACTCCGATACCAAAAAGAGGGACGCTCATAACTCACTGAAGTCTCCCTAAAGGAACAATACTTCACCGGGGGAGCGGAAAGGACGAAGACAGGGGTGCATGGTTTGCGTAGAGCCATGAAGGTTTGATTTTGGAATGCCATTGCTCACATTTAGAATGGTGTGTCTGGGCATTCTGCAAGAGCGATATGTTTTCTGGTATATCGCAGCGTCTCACAATTCAGTTGAAGCTTGAGCAAGGATTGCGTGCTGAATCTGCAGTCTGGTGTGGTTGAAGCCGCCGCATAAAGCTGCAGTGTTTTTATACATGGCATGCCCACGCATGACCCATGCGCAGGGCTTTGTTCAGACTTGTGTGTGTATATGTCTGCATGTGTATATAAATATGCACACATTTAGTTTGCGCAACAGGTATTGCTGTTGACCCCGGATTAATACCCCGCTGCTTGTTCTGTGGGTGTTCCTCTCCAATAGTGGTCTGGAGCCCCACGAAAACCAGGGAGAAGCACCCCCACATTCATAAACAGGGGTTCTGCTTCATCCGGGGCCAGCAATGCATTTGGGTCGTGTCATTTCGAGTGGGAAGGAGCCCAACCAAGCCCTACTCAAAAGGGCTTAAGGGCTTATTTCTCCCTCCCCCCCCACCTCCCTGCCCCCCAGCTCCCATTTTTCTAGGGGTTGATTCCTTTTCCATTCTTTCCAACCATCGTTCTTTTCCAAAACCGATCGCTATTTCCCCGGTTTCCGGAGGTTTTTTAGAAAGATTCGGATCCCTTGAAAGAATGGAAATGGAAGGTACCCCTAGAACTGTTCGAAGTATTTCGTATAGATCCCTTCCCTTTTAAAGCATGGACCCTATCAACAATACTCTCTTTTTTTGGGGGGGACCCTACACTTTTGGGTTTTCTCCCCCACCTCCCTCCCCCCCCAACCCCCTCCCCCCCAGCTCCCTCCCCCCCAAGCTCCCATCTCGCGTTTTCTCCCCGGAAACGGATCCGGGGATCCATCGATATCGATCCGCTCCCTCAGGAGCTCCTGCGGCTCATGCGCCAGGCACTGGGGCCCTTCCCGGCGCGGCTGCTGGCTGCGGCGCAGGACTCGCCGCCTTCGTTTGGAGGCATCCCTTTTTTGGGAACGCTTCCTTAAAAATGGAAGTGGGGAGGGGGATGGAGGGTGACCCCTGGAATTCCATTTGTGGTTCCATTTTCCCTTTTTATGGGGAAGACTAGATAAATGGAACTGGGGACCCCCCACCCCCCTCCTTCTGAAGGTAGGGGGGGTGTGCTTCACTTTTGGCGAACGGTTTCTGGCAATCTGATATCCGGGGTTTGGCAAACTAGATGCAGATATCCATGTCTTTGTGCGCACATCCATGAGTACTTAAGTAAGAGCAGAAGACACATGCTGATGCCCAATGCTGTAGTGATGGTGACAACATAGCAAATGGCCACTTGGCAAATAATCATGGAAGTGGACCAAAGGATTCCCTGAAAGGAAGCTAGCCTTCCTACACTCTCCTGTCAGCTTCCATCTTGTCAGCAACCTGGACCAGTCCAGCTATCTCAGACCCCATTTTCCGCCATGCCTGCCATTTGTTGAGACCTTCCTTACGAAGGACAATCGCATGCGCAAGGCGGCAGAGCTTGCAGAGGCGAATGGCATGCATGGCCATGGCTGGTGCAGGTGACGGCTTTTTCACCCCAGTTTCCATCTCTTGATGGCTGTGATACGTTTGCCATGCAGCTCACCATGTCTGTCCAACTGCACCAAAGTGGCAAGGAGATGGGCTGGGTTTCTAAGACTACATTGACTACCCCCAAACCACTGCCCCCAGAAGCCAATAAAAAGGTTATATAAGGGTTATCAACCTGGTTGAGCTGCGTCAGTGAAAGCCATGTCTGAATCGCCAGGGCGGTGTGGAGCCACAGCTCGGCAGCTGGCTGAATCTGGCCAGGCTCTGAGGATCTGCGCGGAGAACCCGCCGAATGAGACCAACAGATTCCTAGATGGGTGTGGTTGTCAAAATTAAACCACCAGGAATTGGACCGCAGGTTGTAGTCCAAGTTTCCATTTACCAGGGTAAGCCATCTTGGGTACCTATTTTTGACCCACAGCCAGATAGACGGCAAGTGCAAACTCAGGGTTTCGCAGTAGCAAGGCCACAGGAGGATGGTGGTAGCATGATACCTGGCATGTTCCTGATACGCACATCTGCCGAATCATGGACCACATCACGAAGCCGTGGTTTCGAGTGGCTGATGACGGCAGTCAATATTGTTCTAGCATGGAGTTGCGATTCATCTCAGCTGCAGCTAGGTTGTGAGAAGATACAGTTGCCGATGGCACAACTCTCGTGGGTCAAAATCAATGATACATTTTGGGGTAGGTGCACCCATTTTTTCGATTTAGTGGGGATTGAATCGGATGTTTCACTGGCGGTACGATTTGGATTTTGACCCATGGCCACTTACTCGCACCAGGAATTCCGCCATCTACTTTCACCCTGGATGCTTTGAACATTTGAACTGGAGGCTGGCAAAGGCCCTGCTGAAGCCGCATGCGCGGATCTGCTGCTGCGGATGCTTGCGCAGGGCAGCCCAGGGCTTTAGGCCTGCACAGTAAAAAATCACCAGCGATGCACATATACACATCAACATGGGCGTGGTGCTGCTGGGAGTTTTTGTTGTTCCCCAGATAGCTGAAAGCTATAGGGGTTCTAACTTCTAATAAAGAGGGGAAGCTGATTTGCGAGATTGACGGTTGGGTGCTAGGGGGCGTGCAGTTGGTAGTGTTAGGGTGGGCTGTTTGTGGTGCAGGTGACGGCGGGGGCGCAGTCTGCAAGATTGACCGTAGGGTGCTATAGAGCATGCAGTTTGGGGTGCTGGTGCAGGTGCGCAGTTTTGCAAGATTGACCGGAGGGTGCTATAGGGCACGCAGTTTGGGGTGCTATTGGAGGAGCGCGGGCGCAGTAGTGGCCAGCCAGGGTGTTAGAGGTGCTGGTGTGCAATCATCCACCGGTTTTCGCTAGCTGGGGTCTATGCTGGTGTCATTTTTGTTTAAATAGGACCACCCCCCCAAGAAAGTGGTTGGTGGACATGAATCTTCACCTAAATTTGATGTCCACCAAAATATCCCCAACGATTTGTTTAACGCCTAATCCAAAACTATTGTGTAAACCCTAAGACCCTAAACTATGTGTTTAAACCCTTGGAGCCATTTGTTTAAACCCCAAACCAAACCATGTGTTTTGCCTGAACCCTAAACTATTTGCCCCCCAATTTGATGTTCACACCCATATCGGTGACTCAGTGACTCATTTTCTGCGGCCCATGTCTGCTGTCTGCTGCTGGGAGCGCCAGGCTGGATCCAGGGGAGCGGCTCAGTGCAGAGGAGGCGCTGTCCGGTGCTCAGCGCGTGCAGCGACCTGTGGCGCTTTGGGCTTGCCCTTCCCTTGGCTTGCTTCATGTGGTGGCTCAAAATTTTTAAGAGGTGAAATTACGCAGGTGAGAGTGATTGGTTCTATTTACCCAGGCCACAGCCATGTGGGCAGATTGTTCTGGCTCCAACTGCGGGAAAACTGAATTCATCGACTTACTATGAGCCACCACACACCAGACGCCACACCTTCATCGCGGACGGAGGCGACGGTGAGAAGGCGCTCTTGGCTTCAGTTTGAATGACTGTGCCGGTGCTTTCATTCACTTCGGAATGTTTGCCTTTTGTTCGAGACTTGCACTGTTGGCTCACCATTGGCAAAGCTGGGTCGCATCGTCTCCCGTGAGGCACCAATTCCCCCCAAGACCTCTGAGCTGCGGTACCTAGGCGGGGGCATTGAGCATTCAGGTTGCTCACAGATGCGGCTTGGGGACAGGCCCTTGAGTCATTGAGATAGGACAGATGACTGATGCTTCTGGCCAAGAGCTGGCACTGGCTCAGGGAGAGACTGATACTTCCATTGGCGTCTTCTTTGCAAATCATCGCTCACCCTTATGTTGGAACGGCCAGGAGCAGGGGGTAGCACTCAGCACTGGTTAATTTGAACTGGCACGGCTGCATACTGTGGATGGACGAAATTCTGCATCACCTAAGAAGCCCTGGAATGATGGTTCCCCTGTAAATACCAACAAACAATGGTTTTTGATGGTTTCAAAGTGGTGCAATAATTTCGTCCATCTACAGTACGTCCACACACTATGTGATAATATAGGCTTGCGCAGTGGGCATTTTGTTTTCCGACAAACTTGAGTGGTGTTCCCGTGGGACATTTGGTGGGGCCTGTTGGCGAAGCGCTCTCCTTAGTGGAACCCGAGAAGCTCCTCCCCCTGCCAGGTGCAAGCTGAGGACACGCGGCCTTCTTTCCGTGAGGAGTGCTTGCTGAGTGAAATTCCAGCGCGCCGGAACCTCTGCGGCGTGTCCCGCAAGAACACGGAGCCTCCGTTTTCGCAGAGTTAGGAGAGCTGGCCTTCCAGAGAACAGCTGGATGGAAGCAAGTGCGCTTGATGGGCGGCGACTGGTTTGCATGTCAGGCACGGTGTACTTCTGTTTCTGAGAGATTGCCTTTCGATTTGGATGCTTCCTTCCTAAGATGTGCCGTAGGCAAGCTAGGCCGCCGGGACCGCGGTTTGTAGATGTTGCGTTGTCATGCAGTTCCAGCGAGCAGCAAAAACAATCCTCAAGCGATGCCTGCTGAACTACTAGATGCTACGTAGCTGTTTGCACCAAAGCACAACAAGAAAGCAAGAAAGAACAGGGTCAGGTGCTTGCGCTATTTGCACTTTCGCTTCCCAGCTGAAGTTGGAGCTGGCTCCCCTTGCCAGGCAACAGAAGATCTCCCCGGATGTGGTCACGGGCGCCATGGAGAAGTATGGCCTGAAGCTCGTAGGGCTCTCAGCCCGCGTTAAGCCGAACTGCATTTGGCTGGGTCAAAACCAATGGGATTCTATTTTGGGGTAGGTGCACCACCCATTTTAGAACCTATTTTAGTGGGGATTGGGATGTTCACTGGGGGTACGATTTGGATTTTGACCCATTGCCATTTGCTTGTCATTCTCAGAATGCAGGGCCAATTCAAGCAACCTGGATACCAAGAACTCGCCCATGCATCACTGGTTTGCCAGGAATCCGGCATGTTGCATGTGGTGAGACTCGGGTCAACTCACGAAATCACTGCCGCATTGGACAAGTTGTGTGCCTAGGACAGACCAGACATTTGTATGGACCACGAGCTGTCGTGAGCCCGTCAGCCCAGCTAGAGCTTTTAGTTGGCACAACACCGTGGCTGCAGATTGGTGGCTGTAGCTTTGTGCAAGGGTCGAAGAGGTCAGGCAGCGCATGTGAAAGCTTTTACAGGGGTTGGAAGGGAGGGGTTCTGACGGTGTGCCCGCATCAGGAGTTCTGAAGACTCACATGTCAAATTAGTTTCCGTGCTCTCGTGGCAGGCGCGCTTCCGCGATTGAGGGGATGGCCAGCGTGGCCGGTTTTAAGATTGCCAAGTCCAGATCCGAGTGATGTCCAAGTGCTGGCGGTGGTTTTCCATGCTGCAATCGTGAACGTAGGGGTGCTGGCAAGTGCCCACAAAGCCGAACAGCAGCTTGTCGACACCTTGGGAAGGACTTACATGAATTCTGATTGAATGCGTGCGAATGAGATGCGACAGACGACGTTGTTCCATTTTGTTTGCTTTCCTCGAGATTGGGCATGCATTCGGTTATGTGCGCGCATTCAGTCCTAACAGCTTCTCTAGCTGACCGGATCAGGAGGTACGAGTGGAGCCCGGGTTGTTCCCATTGTTTCAGGTACAGGGCGAATGAAAAAGAGCGAATCTGCTTGGATCAAATAGGAATTGACAAGCTTTCGGCCGACACAGATGTTTCAAGCTTGACTGACACGGAACTTGAGCTACATGCTCTCCCAGTGCACCACCCAGGTCGGGGCCAAGGCTAGGTTATCCCGGAAAAGCATCCGTGCTTCTGTGTTAGCAGAATCTACGTCACATGTCACCATTCATAGCATGACGTGTCAGACCAACTTTTCACAGTGCTTGCGTTATTTGGCATTGGTGTATCGCACTCATTGCATCCCCCTCGTGACAAAGTTGCTTGAGCTGGTCCGTTGAGATGAATGGAGGACATCCTCTGAACAACTTTTGCACGTCAAATCTCGTACCAGATGAACAAACAGACTCCGAAGCCACCAGAGAGAGACCGGGGAACCTGCAGCCCGAACAAGAACCTTTCGATTTCTCTCTGGCTCCAGTGCGGTGGAACCGCTACACATTCGCCAAGCCTTTGTCATGAAGGACAAGTATGCAACACATATTTTAGAGAACTCTTAAATTGTGTCTCATCGAAACTCACCAGCTGTTTGTTTCCCAAGGCGGCCATACATTGAGACTCCCAGAGAATGAGGGGCTTCTGCACTTGAGCTGTGTATCGAACGTTCGACCTCCTGTGCTGTGCCATCCCCGAACGATCACCTTACAGGCTGATGCCTTTTAATGCCGCGGCATTCTTGGACTGTACCACATGTTTGTAGAGAGCGGGGCTGACCATGTCTGACTGCTTCGCTCGCCTTGGCTCAGATGCTACAAAGGATAGAAGCAAGATTGTGCCATAGAACGGATGCTTCAGTGCACCCTGAGAGCTCTGTAGGCAGACAGAACTCTTCAAGTGTCCAGGCTGACAAGGCAGCTTGAAATGGAGCGTGAGAATCCTCACCCGACTAGTCTGAATGCCCAGCAAGGATTCTTCATGCCGCGTGAAGTTTCAGGCGTCCTGGTGACTGGAGACCGCTCAATCCTCACCTATGTAAAGCGCCTTGCAGGCACTGGAGGACTCAAGGTGAGGGGTCAGGGGATGGAAAGCAAGTTGAAGGGACACCAAGCTTGCGCAGTCGCTGGTTTCTGAATATTCCTACTTGCTAGGCGTATAGAGCGGAACCCCAGAATTGCCCCACTAGACCAGTAGGGCATAATGGCTTGCGCTTGCATTTGTCTTCAAAGCCGGTAGTCGATGAGGAGGAATGCGAGATAGCAGGAGAACTGACTGGGGAGACCTTCTGGGTTGGCCGGTATCTGCAAGGGTTGTGACCATCGCTTTCTCGTTGTGCTTCTCAGCTGTTTCGCATGTAACACCCTGAGACCCGGCTTTTAGCCAAGCGATGCCCAAGCAAATACCACGCGATACAATCCAGAGAATCGCGCGCGATGGCATCCAAAGGGATTTCTTTTCACCACTGTCGGATGATACAAGCACTTGCCACCTTCCAAGGTTCTGTTTGCATCAAGCTCACACTTCTCTCCATACTCGCGACTGCACCAGATGCATCAGCAACAATCAGACTTGACACCAGGACGTTGTGGAGGGCACAGCCCTGCTTTTAGCCGGACTTTGTTGTGCAGTACCGGTGGTACCTGCCAGCCCTGCTTTGAAACGGGTGTTTGGCCACGGGTCCCACGGCATTTCTCCTTCGGGGACCCATGGCATGCCAGGCTGCGAGTTGAAACGAGGCCGCCGGGGTGTAGCTATCGACACGCTGAGGCACTGCAACGCGCGGGCCGAGGCGAAGGGTTCAGCTCTTGTCCGCCTGTTGGTCTCGGGTCCAAGTGGCGAGCTTGCCATGATGAAACACGCCCGTAGAGAAATTTTAATGGTTTGGGGTTGGTTTGCGAATTGATTTGGGCAGATGCATGGACAAGTATTGTTAAAGACTTGCAAATGTTAGACTGCTCCCTGTGACTTCTATGAGCTGCCACTGCCAATTTGGATTTGACATAGTTTGCATCCAGGAACCATGTTCCTCAGGCGCGCGTGTGTGTGTGTGTGTGTTGTGTGTGTGTGTGTGTGCGTGTGTCGCCAGGTGGACACTCTCAATCTGGATGAGAAACACTTGTTCTGCTCTGGCGGAAAGGCGCGAGATGGAAAGCCGAGAAGACTCATGATGCGGAAATCGCAATCTAAGTGTTGGCTTGGTCGAAGTGTGGACATGTCAGAGACAAGTGGCCGGGAGACTCGCTCACCTGTCAGTCTGCAGTCTGCCTGCATGATTATCGTCTCTTTCTTGTGTAACGCTGCCCACTGCTGGATTCACAGACTGACTGGTCAAATGGCAGTACCATTTCTGAGCTGGATGTGCAAGGATTCCCAATGCAGACATCATTGCAGGACTTGAACAAGTGGCTGGACGAAAAGGTTGACTCCTTCGTCGCTCGCAATATGCTCCTCAGTTGCACTGCTCTCTCTGTCATGTGATTCGATATTGTGGCGTCAGCTGCCAGCAGCCTTTGTGTGCTGAGAATGGACTGTGCATGGCGCTTGAGCTATCTCAGCTGAGCTAAACATTTGACTGCTCATGTGCGGACCGAGCCCCGAGGTTGTGTCAACAGTTTGGGTTTTGACACCTTTTTTTTGTTTCTCTTTTTTTCCCGAATCCTGGCTTGCCTAAATGCAGGCTTTCTTGTGCCCAACGCCTTCATCTTTCCTGTTGGCATGGGAAGATATGGCAATGGTTCAAAACCAATGGTACCATTTTGGAATAGATGCACCACCCATGTTAGTCTATTTTAGTGGGGATTGGAATGTTCACTGGGGTACGGGGTTTTGACCCATGGCCATGTATTCCTTGCAAAGCCGATCTTGAAGCTGAAACTGTGCGGCACGCAGGCTGGAGCCTCCGGAGGACACGGTGACTTTCCAGGCGCGGGTCAGAAAGTTCCAGGCGATTCATTTGCACGTCGATCTATGTCGACACTGCGAATTTTCAGCTCGTCCTCTTTTTGGAAGCACGTGTTGAACTGCAAGCTTTGGAAAGCGCCGCTGACGGGAACATTGGCCCAACGCCAGGGAGCAGCCAAGGGGAAAGGAAAGCAGCGGGGGTGTGGCCGGCTCCGCTTTTGAGTGTGGCAAGTGAGTGATTGACCAACCCTGTGACAAGCCATCGATTTCATGATTGCTTGTGGTCTAGCTTTGGGTGAGGTGGGGCAGTTGCCACCGACTCACACCTTGCCAGTGCATATTCAAGCAGTCCGGTGTGTGTGTGTGTGGGTGGGTGCGCGTGTGGAGAATGGAGCCTACAGCCTTCTTTTGAGTTAGTCGCTTGCCAGGCAGAAGCGTGCTGCGTCCTTCCAGGGTGAGAGGGACCAAACCGACGGGCGAGAATAGCGTTGCAGACAAAAGTTTGACTGCTAATGATGACTGGGGTCATCTGCTATCTTGCTAGGGCATTGAAGCATAGCCACTCACACCTTTACTTCAGCTGCTCCCTCCACAGGCCTTATCCTTGACATGCTCATTGAACATCAACGATGCATCATCGCTTTGCATATTCATAGATGCAGCGAGTGCTTTTTGTTTGTTTGTTTGTTTGTTTGTTTGTTTGTTTGACGAGCCCACTGTACAGATGGATGGATACTTTGGTTTTGCGCCCAATGTTTGTGCTGGCCGACCCATCTTGGCTCGATGACGCGATTGAAGGGCTGCGGTCAGTTCAATCAGTTGAGGTAAGCTAGACACTCATGTTTGCTTTCAGGCAAGGCTTTTCAACCAGCAACACATCAGCACATCAGAACACCAACCAAACGTTTCCAGCCAGATCTTAGCCATCTGTGGACAGGCATCGGGTTTCAGAAGGACCTTCGAGCCGGCCGATGTCAGTCTTCGAGCCTGTGACGCTGTGGGCACCTCAGAGTGGACGCCACGCAGGCGGTCGGACGGGTCTGCCGTGGCATCTTAATCGGGGTCGCATCCATCTCTCGCAAAGGGAGACGATGAAAACTCGCTTTGCTACGTATTCGGAGCATCGCCTTGTCCCTTCGGCACTGCTGCAGCTGAGCGAGTCAGCTGTGTTGCGCCTTTCGATTCGCTTGAGGCCTGCTGAGCTGAAGGCGGAGATCCGTCAGCTTGCAGAGGAGCTCGGCCTCAAGGCGCGGGCGATCTTTCCGCTGCTTGCCGTCGGGCGTAGCTCGGGGTGTGCTTGCGGTCCCGAAAGCGGCCGGGTGACTGGAGAGACCATTTTATGCACGGTTTTGTTGAACCGGGAGCTATGCATGCATCGCAGTTCTCAATTCCGTCGCTGCGCGCTGAGTTCTAGCAGACACCAAACTGACAAAGGCCTTGACGTTGTCATGGCTACCGATTGTTTTTAGGGAATCCACATGGCTGCAGCTCAAAAAACTGGTACCTCCTGTTTGATTTTGAGCCACACCATGCTGTGCAGGTGGCTGCGGCAGAGGGCCAAGAGGCAAGCTGAGTCACCGCGTCGCGAAAATGCGAAACAGGAAGCACAGCCGTTTTTCGCGACGAAGACCATGCCGCAAACAGGTCATGTGGCTGTGGGTCAAAAATAGGTACCCCAAATGGAACCCTAGTAAGTGGAAACATGGACCAAAACCTGCGGTTCCCTGGTGGTTTAATTTTGACCAAGATCCATGTGTTTGCACCACGGTCTTGTAGGTTGACGCATTGAACTGTTTGGGCACATTCAATTCACCTGCCCGCGATCCTGTTGTGGTTGGATAACTTTTTCAAAAAGGTCGGTACAAGGGACACATATTGGCAAATTGGAGTGGAATAGGGTCCAACACCCCCCAAAAAAAAGCGAAGGCAATAGGATTTTGGCGGCTCAAATTTGAATCACCCATCCATGTGCCAGATGTGTTTTTGTGGTTGGCCCAGTTTTGACCATCTTTTTGAATCGCCACTGCTTGACCTCGATGTTTTTCCGCCAGTTTCAGGCCCCAGACTTTGGGAGCTCTGAGCCGCTGCGGCTGGCGCCGCAGGCAGAGGGTTCAGCAAGTGGTTTGCACCGGGCACTGAGCGGTTTGGACCCGAAGCCGGATTTCCGTGCCCCGATTTTTTTTGTTGGGATTCGGATTCGGATCGCGCGCAGTCAAGAATGTTTGGTAGCTTTCAAGTTGTCAACTTGAATTGCTGGCCCTTTCAACCCTCATGAGACAAAGCAACTGGAAACGCTGTCATGAGACTGGCAGGTGCACATCAAAAGCAGCTACCACCGGAGAGCCATCCACGGCGAGCTGAGGAAAGGGCAAGTTGTTTTGTGCAAGCCTTCGGACTGGACATTGGGGGGTGTCTTTTTGTTGAGGGTACCTCTTGGTTTTGGTGGTTCCACAGGGAAACCAAAAGGAAACCTCCGCCATGTTTGGGAGGTCTCCCGATAAAGACAAGGGGACATCCGCAATTTGCCCCAGATTGATACTGTAGGATTTGTTGCCCATGCTCGCAGAAGCTCTTGGCACTGAACAGGCCCTCAGGCTGTGGAATAAGTCAACTGAGTTGGGCTTGTATCACTGGACACACTCAAGGTAGCAGTGCAGGAATTGTTGAGAGGCAAACGCTACAAGTTGCAAGTCTTCTATTTCTGCTGGAGGCCTAGGCTCAATCACGTTAGTATGATGCCTATGTGCGTGCCGTGCACGGCACAATCCGTATCTCGTGGTGTGTCCCTGATTTGTTGCACACGCAGTGTGTCCATGCACGTGAGTCATTCCTTTGCAGGAACCATCCTGTGTCACCTAGCCGCTCTCCATGGGACGAGCGTCCCCTGGCAATCACAAGAGGTGCAGCATTCAATACAAGATCCCTACCTCAATTTGGCATTCTATGTTGGAGGACTCAGCCTGGTTTCACTGTAGTTGCAAGGAAGTGGCACTGCCAACTCATCAACTAAAATGGATCACAATCGATACGTCCTGGCAAAAGCAAGTTGCTTGCAGGTAAGCGTTTAGACAGACGGAGCTTGGTGAAGGCAACTATGGCAACACATCAATCCTTGCATATTGCAGTGCCACGCAAGATATGAAGAGCCCAATAAGATGAAATCTCACAGCTTGCAAGCAATTCCGTAGACAGCAATTCCGTACCGAACAAACGTGGCACCAAGTGGCAGGCCAGTGCTTTTCCTCAGCCTTCGATTACCAAGGATACCCGCAGTACTGGGTCAAGCTAGACGAGGAACCGGAAGGCTGAGCTGCGCATATCTTCGTTTGAGGGTGGTGCTTCCCAGTTTCAGACAAGCCTTGCCACAGCACAAACTCAGTGTGTGCCAGGTTGCCGCGTGTTTGATTGGAGGGTTCATGCTGAGCGGCTGAGGAATGACAGGAATCGTGCTTGCATGGATTTTATTGGTTCTAGCAGGCCAGGAGCAGCGCTTTAATTTTTGGGACAAGCAGCAGGATCAGGTTGTCAAAGTCATCTTTGCGCTAAGCTTTGTTTGCACACGGAACAGTCAGAATTGGTATGACAAAAGCAGCTTTTTTTGTTCAAAGAAGCCGAAAGGCTGCTCTACCTTGGGGCATTGCTTCTACAGACGGCGCGAGACCCATCCACCATTGGCAGAGCATCAGCTCCGAGCGCTGTGCCGTGCCAGGCTTGGAGGGCAAGCTTCAACAGGCCTGGCCCAAGGTTTGAATGGAGCTGTTTGCTTCTGGGCATATGTTTGGTTCAAATAGGTTTCATATCCAAAATATGTCTAATAGCCTACACTGAAACAGCTTTCTGTTTCTCCTTTAGTTCACATTTTTGCAGATTTCCTGTTGTAAAGACCTTATACTGGGAGGACCATAGCACTGCAGGAGTTTCTGCCCGTGAAGGAGTCTGCGAACGAGTATGTTTAGTCCACGAAAGATTTGGCAAAGGCTTGCTCGTACTCTTGCATATTTGCAGACCCAACTGCCTTGTAGACAGGGAGATGTGCAGGATACTTGCATCCTTGATCCCTGCCTGTGCTGGGAGTGGTGACTGCACTATTTTGGAGCAAGTTTCGCGAAAGATCCGCAACAGCCCAGGACGGGGCAGTCCCGGGAAGCGCAAGTGGCAGGGGCGAATGATACTGCAGAAGAGGCCGCTTTCATGCAATGCGACTGCAAGACTGCGCGTGCAAGTGAGCTGAAGGGTGTGGTTACTGCGTTTGCAAGGCTAACTATTGACTGCAGCAGCAAAAATGGCTCCAGAGCGCACGCTGCAAACAAAAGGGCGTGGCAATGGAGTCGCAACACAGACCTTTCTTCTCACGAAGGCGGCATTTTCCGGAAGCTTCACTATTATCAACTGCCACAGATATTACGTGTGTATGTGTTTGTGTATTATTTATCTTTACAGAAGCCTGGACAGCGCGCTGCTCGCAGCAATCACTCCTGACGGCGATCAACAAGTCTATACATTTTCCTTCGCAACTTTGGACAGACATGTCAAGCATGCATGGCTCAACCTTTAAAGTCTTGCAGTTTTTTGCGCCAGGAGCAAAGCGAGCGAGCCGAAAGGTTTTACGACCGTCTGAGCGAGAGGCAGTGGTTGCCCATTCACGACGCCCCTGGGCAAGATGCTGTGAGATACAGGTGTCTATAGGTGTCTGAAGGGAAGCAGGACAAAAGCAGCACAGAGGCTTTGCACGGAATTCCCCAATCTTGGTGGCAGCTAGGACTGTAAGCTTGTTGACGCTTGGATCGGAGCACCAGGAATGTGGAAATCAAGAAGTATTGAGAGGCGTTCAACAGTCATGCCATTTGTTGACGCATGAAGAAGCCGCGTCATGAGCAACGGTCAGACATAGATTGAGATAGCGGGACTAACTCATACTGGCTCATACTTTTCACTTTTCCTAGTTGCTCCGGCCTCCAACTGAGGCCAAGAGCCGTGTGCTGAAAGCCATTGGCAAGGGCCTTACTCCGCCGTTTGATGCGGCAATTCATCAAATCCGGATTTTTTCCGGAATTGCCTCGTCCTGTTTACGTTGTCCCAATATGGCTCAGAACCCAACAAGAAACACATTTTAAGGCAAATCGAGGTGGCCTTCCACAAAACAAACAAACGTGTAAAGAGTCCCACGAATGTACAGATGACTACACAGAATTGGTAAGCAAAATCAAACAATTCCCTTCAAATACCTACCAGCAATCATGAAATCCAACACACAAAACAAATCAGACAATAAATACTTCAGGCAAAAGCAAAGAACACCATACATATGGTTTCGGTTCATGAAAGATCTTGCTGCTATTCATAGAATTGAGCCGTGTATCTACATGTGAAGGTTTTGTAAGGATTAGTGGCACCTCAGTTGCTTTTGGGCACTGCGTGATTGGGTGCAATTCTAAAAGGATGCAGTACATCATGCTCATGCCTTGATGCTCCCTGACTTGTGGCTGACCTCAGATGATCGTGTGTATGTTGAAGCATGCTCGTGTCATACATAGTTTACACAATATTGTCGCATCGATGTTTGTGGAGCACTGTTCACTTACTTCTTAGTCGATGCTTAGTTTCCTATTTCTAGTTTAGTCCCACTTTCGGGACTCACCCAATTCAATGTTGTACGCATGTTTGCAAAATGCGCAGACATGCACTATGGTACATCTGAGTTGTTGGCATTTCGGCTGCTCTTGAGGCAAGAATCGTGTCACCCTTGTCGCGGCCGACACGGGCTCAGGCAGGCACAGAGCGTGGAGAGAGTGAAGTCTGGGTATTTCCTGTGGTCCGGCTGATAGACTGATAGACTACTTGCATTGAATGCGCTCGCTCGGAAGATGCAGAGTAATGCAATGCGACACTGAATATCAGAGGAATTGTCCTTGCCACGCATGACTAGCGATGCAACGTAAGCTCAACGTTGAGGCCTTATTTCCAGCCTTGCAGCGTAGTGGGACCGACAACCACCAGTCACAGAACCAGCTTGCATGAAGTCTTTCCAAATTGATGTCCGGGCTTATCGCTTTACTTTCCAAACGCTTTGAGAAGCTGTTTGACTGCCCTACAAGGCACAAAATGCACAGTGCTGCCAGGTTGCTTCACTTGCGCTAGTATCTTCAGACTGTCAAGGCCATTCTTACAATATGGCTTCAGTTGGAGATGGCATCCTAACTCTTTCAGAGGGAGAGTTACACATTGTTTAAAGACTATGTCACCTTTTATCGACATAGGACCCGACAAAGCGAAACTTATTTGTCTTGCGCATTGACCTTACCAATCCGCACTGCTACTGTACGGATTGTCTCAACTAACTGGACAGTCAGAGGCGTTCGAGAGTCGTTTTGAGGACCATACTGGTAAGTCGTGGTTTTGTGTTCATTGCTTTCAATGATTGGAGTCCTAACCCCCCCCCCCCCTCCCCACAATGGGGGGGATAAGGAATCCATGAACCTTAGGCATGAGTAGGTGAGTACGTATGAACCACTGTCACAAAGCTCAAGGGGCCAGTTTGCGTTCTTCCTACAGGCCTCAGTAAGGCCTTAAGCTGAATAAGGCCCCAGTAAGGTCTCAGAAAGGACTCAATAGTGCCTGAAAATTGCTGGAAAGCGGCCATCTGCCACACTTGATGTTCAGTTCCTGTACTGCATGGTTGCGGCTTCAGTGACATAGTCTTCTCATACTTGGCGGCAACCAAGGCAAAACTGGTTTAGAGGTGTTTCCGAGTGAGCCTTAGTAGGGCCTCAGGGCTCGCAAACAGGGGGGGACCGACCTTGTTGGGAGTGAGGGGGGCAAGTAGTCTATTCAACTGATTCTCAGTTCCCTTAAAACTCGTGGTCACCGCTCACTTTCACACCCTGGGATTGTCCGAGAAGACACTGGCTCTTGGGAAATCTTTCGCTGAAGGCAAGTCCACACAAGTTCCGCAGTACATCCTGGATGAAGCCATCGCTCAAGGTGCGCAGGGCCGGCGCCGTCCGATTTCGGAATGATTAGTTGCATGAAGTGGCCTTCATGCCCGCGGATTGCTGTGATTTTAACAAAATGCTAAGGCACCGCACACCTTGGAAAGCGAGGGGGGTTTCCCTTGCTTTTGAGGGCAAGTTTGGTCTTCCTTTGGCTTTTCCTTGAAAACCCAACCAGAAGGGGGTTCTCCTCAAAAGGAGACACCCAGAAACATTTAGAGCTTTTCGATATTAGTTATTTTTAATGAATTCTATATTGACATTAAATATTTTTGACAAACCCAGATACGCTTCTTGGTTTTCCTTGAAAATCAGCCAAAAAGAAGGTTCGGGACCCTCAAACAAGACACCCACGTATGCCGCACGTCGGTCCATGGCTAAAGGCTGGGGTGCCTCCTGCCACGTGGTGTGCACCCAGCCCCGGCGCCTGGCGGCGGTGTCCTTGGCCTCGAGGCGACGGCGGCCGTCGAGCGAGGGAGCGAGGGATGCACGTGGAGGTTGGGCCCCCCCGAAAAGCTGTTTTTGCTTAATTAAGGTCAAGGTCGGGTCTAAGAACATGTGTCTTGTTTAGGGTTCGGTCCCCTTGCAAGTGGTAAAGAGATAATGGGGAAGAGCGCTCTCACAGTTCGCTTCTTCCATCCCCAGCCTATGAACAGAGAAGGCTGGGTGGGTTGGGTCTAAGGTCGCGAGTACAGAAAAGAAAAGGAAAAGGCGACCAATAGAAAGACCCAACAGATAGGGAATGAAGTGACCGCTCTCTCTCTCCGTTCCATCGCTTCTCCCGCGACAGCTAGAAATCTCTTAAAAGCCGCGAGAAGATAGGGAAGGCTTGACAGTGAGGAATCGTGTGTTTGGTCAAGCCTTAGAATGCCCGGCAAGAAAGGGATCTTAGAGAAGCCGGGCCACTCTCTTCATCATCTCTTTTCCCTTTCATTTGTTGGGGTTAATTGCCTATCATTTTGCTCGCATTTTGCTCACCATATAACCCCAACAAAGGAAAAGAGATAATGGGGAAGAGCGCTCTCACAGTTCGCTTCTTCCATGACAGGTCAGGTGTGGGCATCATGTCGGTCTGTCTTTCTTTTGAGGGCACCCTTTGTTTGGTGGTGATAATTAAAGGAAAACCAAGAGGAACATCTGTTTGGTGGTGCCAAATCAAGGCAAAACAGACCGACATGATGCCCACATTGCCTATCTCGGCTACAACGCATCATGACTACACCGTGCTCAGCGCCAGGGTGGCTTGGGAGCGTGGCGAGCGTCCTTCCCAAGCCTCCTGCGGCTATGCGCGGGTCTGTGAGAGCACTTTGTTGTTGCATGGGTGTGGCTCAAAATTCAAGAGCCAGGGTTACGCAGGTTTAGTCTTTGGTGCCAGAGTCTCCAGGTGCCATCATGGTATCTTTTTTTGAGCCACAGCCGTATCAGCACTTGCGGTTCGGGTACGCGACTACTTGGCCGTTGCACTTGAAACGACAGTCCCTACCACGAGATTCCGGGCATGCCAATGACGTATTTCGACTCGGGGCTGGAGCTGATTTGCTACAGACCGGCATGGGTCATGGCAGATTCATTTTGTTCTCAAAATGGCACACTATTTTCCGGAGGGTTCTAAGGGAATGCCAAAAGGAAAGCAGCCATCAAACTGGTCCCCCAATTTCGAGCAAGGCCCATCCTGGTACCTTTGGTGCATTTGGGTGTGGGTCAAAATCAAGCCACCAGCGGACCGCAGGTTTTGGTCCATGTTGCCACTTTCCAGGGGTTCCATTTTGGGTACCTGTTTTTGACCCACAGCCATTTGAGACCTAGGTGGTGCGCTGGGATGAGCGACCTCCCAGGCGAGATGCGCGATGGGAAAGTTGTTTCTCAGCTTGCGACGGCGATGTTCGTGTGGGGGTTTCTCAAAATGGACCCCCTTTTTGGATTGCTGTTTAAAGGGGAACCAAAAGGACACCGTTGCTGTTTTAGGGCATCCCCTTTTTTTGAGAGACACCCATATATTGATGACTCAGTGACTCAGTGACAGTTGTGCACAAGTGTCAAGGTCTTCCACCATTCCGCAGAGATCATGTCTCACATCACATGGGGCCCCACATGAGTTGAAAGGGCCGGAGCAAGAATGCTCAGGGCATGCTACAAGTTTCATTGAGGCTAGAACCATTGGCTTGCCTTGGAAGCCTTTTTGCTCGGCGAATCAATTGAGCATCGGCCAGAGTGTCTTGGTGACGATCCATTGACCCATGAAATCCTTTGCAGGCCATGGGGCTCCATTGTCTTCTGCGGCTCAGTTGCACAAACCGCTTGCAGCAGGGGAACATCCAACACATGCACCGCATGCTTTGAATGATCTTGTTGGTCTGGCAAGAGGCCTTAAGCACAGAGGCCACCATTTGGGAATCCTCTGTGTTTGCATCCGTGTATGTGTTTGTGTGTCTTTGCTTGTGCGCGACGAGGTTCTCAAACGTGTGTCTGTGCGTGCGTTGCGCTCTTGCGTGCGTGTGTCTGCGAGCCGTGCTCGCCATAGGTGGGCTTGAAGAGCAGGTTCATGAATATTATATTGTATCAACATATGAGCCACGGACAAAACACGCGTAGACCACTTTATCAAGACGGGGCACGCTTTTGAGTAACACATCCCAAAACCATGGAAAACGATGAGGTCTCCCCCAAAAACGATGACCCTTAACGAACACACGGCTCTGTAAATACGACACTTGTACTGAGAAGTTGCGATTTTCGAGCTGGAGATGCGGAAGTGTACTTCGCGTACAGCCTAGGCTTGTACTACAAAGCTGCGATTTTCGAGCTGGAGCTGCGGAAGTGTTCTTCGCGTACTAGACTTGTACTACAAAGTTGCGAATTTCGAGCTGGAGCTGCGGAAGTGTACTTCGCGTACTAGACTTGTACTACAAAGTTGCGATTTTCGAGCTGCAGAGGCGGAAGTGTACTTCGCGTACTAGACTTGTACTACAAAGTTGCGATTTTCGAGCTGGAGATGCGGAAGTGTACTTCGCGTACTAGACTTGTACTACAAAGTTGCGATTTTCGAGCTGGAGCTGCGGAAGTGTACTTCGCGTACTAGACTTGTACTACAAAGTTGCGACTTTCGAGCTGGAGCTGCGGAAGTGTACTTCGCGTACTAGACTTGTACTACAAAGTTGCGATTTTCGAGCTGGAGATGCGGAAGTGTACTTCGCGTACTAGACTTGTACTACAAAGTTGCGATTTTCGAGCTGGAGATGCGGAAGTGTACTTCGCGTACTAGACTTGTATTACAAACTTTGCGTTTAGACTTGTACGAGCTGCGGAAGTGTACTTGTACGTACTACAAAGTTTTTCGAGCTGGAGATGCGGAAGTGTACTTCGCGTACTAGACTTGTACTACAAAGTTGCGATTTTCGAGCTGGAGCTGCGGAAGTGTACTTCGCGTACTAGACTTGTACTACAAAGTTGCGATTTTAGCTGGAGATGCGGAAGTGTACTTCGCGTACTAGACTTGTACAAAGTTGCGATTTTCGAGCTGGAGATGCGGAAGTGTACTTCGCGTACTAGACTTGTACTACAAAGTTGCGACTTTCGAGCTGGAGATGCGGAAGTGTACTTCGCGTACTAGACTTGTACTACAAAGTTGCGATTTTCGAGCTGGAGATGCGGAAGTGTACTTCGCGTACTAGACTTGTAAAGTGCGGAAGTGTAGTTGCTTTTCGAGCTGGAGCTGCGGAAGTGTACTTCGTGTACTAGACTTGTACTACAAAGTTGCGATTTTCGAGCTGGAGCTGCGGAAGTGTACTTCGCGTACTAGACTTGTACTACAAAGTTGCGATTTTCGAGCTGGAGCTGCGGAAGTGTACTTCGCGTACTAGACTTGTACTACAAAGTTGCGATTTTCGAGCTGGAGCTGCGGAAGTGTACTTCGCGTACTAGACTTGTACTACAAAGTTGCGATTTTCGAGCTGGAGATGCGGAAGTGTACTTCGCGTACTAGACTTGTACTACAAAGTTGCGATTTTCGAGCTGGAGCTGCGGAAGTGTACTTCGCGTACTAGACTTGTACTACAAAGTTGCGATTTTCGAGCTGGAGCTGCGGAAGTGTACTTCGCGTACTAGACTTGTACTACAAAGTTGCGATTTTCGAGCTGGAGCTGCGGAAGTGTACTTCGCGTACTAGACTTGTACTACAAAGTTGCGATTTTCGAGCTGGAGATGCGGAAGTGTACTTCGCGTACTAGACTTGTACTACAAAGTTGCGATTTTCGAGCTGGAGATGCGGAAGTGTACTTCGCGTACTAGACTTGTACTACAAAGTTGCGATTTTCGAGCTGGAGCTGCGGAAGTGTACTTCGCGTACTAGACTTGTACTACAAAGTTGCGATTTTCGAGCTGAAGATGCGGAAGTGTACTTCGCGTACTAGACTTGTACTACAAAGTTGCGATTTTCGAGCTGGAGATGCGGAAGTGTACTTCGCGTACTAGACTTGTACTACAAAGTTGCGATTTTCGAGCTGGAGATGCGGAAGTGTACTTCGCGTACTAGACTTGTACTACAAAGTTGCGATTTTCGAGCTGGAGCTGCGGAAGTGTACTTCGCGTACTAGACTTGTACTACAAAGTTGCGATTTTCGAGCTGGAGCTGCGGAAGTGTACTTCGCGTACTAGACTTGTACTACAAAGTTGCGATTTTCGAGCTGGAGATGCGGAAGTGTACTTCGCGTACTAGACTTGTACTACAAAGTTGCGATTTTCGAGCTGGAGCTGCGGAAGTGTACTTCGCGTACTAGACTTGTACTACAAAGTTGCGATTTTCGAGCTGGAGCTGCGGAAGTGTACTTCGCGTACTAGACTTGTACTACAAAGTTGCGATTTTCGAGCTGGAGATGCGGAAGTGTACTTCGCGTACTAGACTTGTACTACAAAGTTGCGATTTTCGAGCTGGAGCTGCGGAAGTGTACTTCGCGTACTAGACTTGTACTACAAAGTTGCGATTTTCGAGCTGGAGCTGCGGAAGTGTACTTCGCGTACTAGACTTGCGCGACAAAGTTGTGATTTTTGAGCTGGAGATGCGGAAGTGTACTTCGCGTACTAGACTTGTACTGCACAGTTGCGATTTTCGAGCTGGAGATGCGGAAGTGTACTTCGCGTATTAGACTTGTACTGCCTGCCAAGTTTCGCTTTTCGAGCTGGAGCTGCGGAATTGTATTTCGCAATTTTCGGGCTGGAGCTGCGGAAGTGTACTTCGCGTACTAGACTTGTACTACAAAGTTGCGAATTTCGAGCTGGAGCTGCGGAAGTGTACTTCGCGTACTAGACTTGTGCTAGAAAGTTGCGATTTTGGAGCCGGATCTGCCAAAGTTCGAAAACACTGTAAAACGATGAGGTCTCCCCCAAAAACGATGACGTTAAAAAAAGTACTAAGGCCAAGTAAAGGGTTTCGTCCGCTCCTCATATATATATATATATATATGGCTAATATCATTCATGTCACTCGTTTCAGCTTCATGCAGGTAGTGGGCAGGTTGTCCTTCTCCTTTGTTGTCGCTCTTTGCATGCACACCTTGTGCCGTCACAACGCTGCACATTTTTGTCGGAGTCATATGTTGTTGAAGGGATCATTGTCCTTGACTCAAAGCTGCACCATGCCGGTGTGCCGTGTTATTCATCCCACTTGGTCCTACGTGTTTTTTCTTCCTCCCAATGAAGACCACCTCCCTATGTGGCCATGGGTCAAAATCCAAATCGGTTAGCCCCCAGTGAGCATCCGATTCAATCCAACCACTGAAATAGGAAGCCTCAAATGGGTGGTGAAATCACCTACCAATGGTACCACTAGTTTTGACCCACCTGCCCCAAAATGGGATCCCATTGGAAAAACCCCAAATGGGATCCCAAAACGGTTTTGACCACCACGGCCATGTGCCACTGACTGAGGCACGGTGGGCTCCTTGCTGCCGCGGCTCTCGCGGCTCGGTGCCTCCCACATCATCGTGGATGAGGCCGTACGCCGTACGCGGAGCTTTTGCAGGGTTGAATGTCTGGCACCCAATTATAGGGAGTTTCGTATTGATGGCATCTTTGAATGGGCTGGATGTGCCATCTTATCCACTTGAAGCGCAGATGCCATCAATACGAAACCCCCTAAATTCCCCCCAAAGCACATTGCCTGTTTGGCCAACTACGGATTCCGGATGTATCGCAGTATTGCAATGCGACTTCTTTCGGCTCGGCTGAGAGTGCCTCTTGCTGGCAGCATCCTTGACAATTCCATGTACAAGTTGTGGCTGCCTTGGACCTGGCAGTTTCAAACTCCTGAAAGTGTATCGGACACACCACCAATGGACCAAGCACTGTTCCCCTGGTCATGCGAGGCACACACCCGGGACATCCACACTGATCTGCTGCTCACGGTCCTTCTCGAGTGTCTTAGATCCGACAGGAGGTTGGATGTCGGAATGCCTGGTTGTGTCGGCCGCAACTGCTTGTGCGGTACCACGATTATGAACACCTGATAAAGTTCCCAACTAGCATGTGCAGCCACCAGCAGCTAATTACACAGCAATTCGGGCCACCCAGTCTTTCTGACCCTGATAAGTCCCATATGCTAAAGTGCAAAGTTTTGGTCAGTACTGATTTCAGGCCCTCCATTTCGCTCCTCTTCTATGGATGGCGTGTGTATGTTTGTGTGCTCATTGTTTGTCAAGTGCGTTCATCAATAGAGGTCGTCCTTAATTACAATGGGGACTGACCATGCAAGGGTGGTGAGTTTGCTCAGGTTCTTTTTGCTTCCCAACGAGCAGGAACGAAACCGTGTCTTGTCTCTGGCTTTCTGTTTTTCGGCATGAAATGGGTGTGGTCTTGGATGAGACTAGCTGTTAGACTGAATGGAGGCAGGATGAAAGTGGCAGTGGGGCAGACGGGAGGAAGAGCATCGAAGAAATGGGTATGGGTCAAATAGAACCACCACAAAAGCACAGGTTTGGGTCCATGTTTCCACATGTTTCCACTTACAAGGGTTTTATTTTGGGGTTACCCTATTTTGACAACCACTGCCAAATGTATTGAGCGCTCTTGTTGTCGGGCTGAGCAGATTTGATCTACGGACAGTGCCTGGGCGCAAAAGCCCGGCTGAGGCTTTTGCGCAGCTCCTCGAGCCTGAAGGTGATCGTCATGTCCGCCACACTGGACGTCACAAAGTGGCCAAGCTGCCAATGTAGCCGAAGCATTTTTTAAACAAGCCGGTGTTTGTTTAACACAAGCATTTCTGTGTTTTTGTTGACCAATTTCCAAGCTTGGCTTGTTTGCCAAGCAGGCTATGCTGTAATGCCAGCGACATCGGCTGCATCTAGTCGTTCCTATCTATGCAAACAGTGTTTTGTATGCTTTGAGAAGGGACGGCGGATGTGTTGCAACCCATTTTCCTTGTGCTCGTGGACTCGTGGGCCTTTGCCGCGCCTGAGGTGGCAGCAGCACTTTGCAGACTTCGATTGTGAGCTGGTTCAAGCGGGGGGCCGGCCCTACCAAGTCAGCACCTACTTCCTGGAGGACAGAGCATACTTTATGCGAGTTTCTTGATGTACTACCAGTTAAATCTTCAATGGACAGATGAAGTAGCTGCCCAATGCCTTTAAAACACTGTAAGAAAGGTTGGCTCATACATTGCTGGGTCCCGGATGTTCAGAGTCAAGGGACGTGCATCATGCGCAAGCTTGCCACGAACCAGCACCCCCTTAACAACGGCTGTTTCCCATGTCCAAAATCCCAAGTATTGTCCAAAAAGGGGATGCAAGGTGTTTTTTGTGGGGATTTTGCTGCAAGTACTAGGTGTTTTTGGGGGATCCCAGTGCAGTATCCCATGTTTGGCGGGTGCTGCAAGGTGCTTTTGCTTCAAAGGAAGCCGCCGCCCAGAGGTGGCCTCGCTGGGCTCGCTTCAGGACATAGTGGAGCAGCTCCGGTGGTCGCCCCGCTGCGGGAACGAACAAGAACTCGCCGGGGTGTGGTCGGAAGTGGACTGCAACAGGCGCGTTGGGTTGAGGGGGATGCCGGGGTGTTTGGGTTGGGCTTGGGTTGAGGGGTTGCGTTGATGACTGATGTCTTCCATTAGATGAAGGAATTAGATTTATGACATATTATGCACATACAAGCACATACATATATATATATATATATTACACACACACAAATGGCCTTAATGTGTAGGCTTGATTTCTTTGAGCGAGACATATATGCGGCATAGCAAAGCTAACCATGATTATGGCCCTTGCTGGTCACCAACAGTCACTATTACGTTGTAGAGGCTCTTCTTGGTATGGCTCTGTTTGGTAAGCGAACATACTTTGCGCTGTGACAGGCAAAGAAATGCAGGGGGCCTCCCCTAGCGCCGATCGCGACAAACTTTGATCTCTCAGAGTTGGGATCCAAGTGACCTCGTACTTTCAGCCGCTGGATGCTCGGAGCGCACAGAGTTTCAACATGCTGGAGAGCGTTTGGGCGGCGCTTGGCATGTTGTTGGCCTTTCAGCAAATGAGCAAGGGCAGTGCCTCTTTTTTGTTTTTCTCGTTTCATAAGGTGTGCCAGGGTGCTTTGCACCAGGGTGCTTTGCACCAGGGTGCTTCATGTTTGGCCGGCAGTCAACCTGGGTTGCAAGCAACTTCCAGCTCACTGGGTTGTATTCTTGGTGGCTCCCAGCCATCCCCTTAGCCTTTTAGATTTTGAGTGTTTAGTGGTAGCCTCCATTTAACCCACAACAAATTATTCACTTTTAGCGGGGGATCAGTGTTGACTCTCCCACCATTTGAACTGGAGATGCAGACCAGCTGAAGCATCTCAGCCCGTTCGCCTGCGGGTTGCCAGGGGCTTCATGGACCCAGTTGGACGCTTCAGCCCAGCAACTCGGCTGTCAGCAACAAAGTGCAGCAACTCCTTGTTTCGTGCTAGCGAGTCGCAAATGAACACCACACAAACATAGCACACTTTGGGGCGCTATAATCCAGCTCAGCCGACCTTGTGTCAACTCTTGCTGTAGTTGGGAATATGCGCATGAGCGTTGAGTGATTGCCAGCTACTGTGACGGTTGGGCCTCTCATGCTTGCCGGCTTGAATGACGAGGGCTTGCCTGAGCAGGTTTTGTTCCCAGTCCCGCCAGCTTGCCGCGATGCAACGACATGCGTATTTGGGTTTTTGAGTGCACCTTGCCCGGAGCTGGGCGGCTTTGCGCAGCTTCCGTGGGGGTGGTTGACAGGGACTTGAGTAATTACTTCGCTGCTGGAGTTCACAAGCATTCTTGAGCACTGCTGTTTTTCCCAGGCTGTACATGTATGTGGCTCATGACAGGTCTTTGGGTTTGACACCAAGGAGAAACTCCCGGAGCATCCTTTGTGCACGTTGGCGCTTGGACTTTCCAGATGCGAGCAGAGTGATTACCAAGGAAGAACAACACAGTGAGTATTGACTTAGCCATTCCCACACAGTTGCCAAGAGCAAGTTCCGAGAGCGCATTTCCAAGGCTACCCTGGAGACAGTGCGCTCCATCCCAGAGAACCTGATTTGCTTTCAGCTGATCGCGGATGTGTTGAAGTGGGTCGATCGAAGCCTGGTGCAAATGAACCAGTTTTGCCGAGTCAGCAGACGCAACCGGCGTCCTATGCCCATCCCCCCAAAAGATGGCTCGCCTGCCAGATAAAGTTGCCTGTACTGCGACAGAAGGTTGATGCGACCGTGCGTGAAGCATGTCCCTGCAGGCAGTGACTGCGCGTTCTGGTGGCAGCGCTGCTTGGGTTGTGTCGCAGCCAAGGATGGCCGACTTCCGGGGGCGTCGGTGGCCTCGGCACGTGCCATGATGATCGTGAACACACGATTGGATAAGCAAAGATTCGAGCAATCAAGAACCGGGGCAAGTGAAAGTTAGGGACAGACCCAACCATAAGATAGAGCCCGCTTCACGCTCTGTTGATTTATTTTAGACACAAAATACCTGGTTTTGATTGTGACGCATTTGGTTAGAGATGCGGGCACTTCCTGTTTGTCATCCAGTGCCTGCCAGGCTGCCAAAGCTTGGCTGACACTCAAGCTGGCGCCAATCCCACATGACATGCCCAACACATCTCAAACCCATTGAAGCACATATGGCAGTTCTTGAGGTGTGAAGGGAAACCCTTCAGCTTGAACTTGTGCATCACCTTCCCAGTGTTGAATCGGGAAACCGCTGGTTGACATTAGCAAGCTGTTTGCATGACAGCTAAGGTCTTGATCTTCCTTCCCGGATGGCACGAGATCGTGGCTTGATCGCGAGTTTGCGCTTGTGCCGAGGTAAGCGAGCGGCTTTGTGGTACCCTGTTGGGCGTGTCACTATAAGAGAGGCTGTCGAGTTGTTGCGAGAGGAATCCCTCCGGCTCCATCAGGAGCATGGGACAGTCCAGCCTTTTGTATTAGCTTTGTCTAAAATTGGCATTAAGCTCGTGAGTATCGCAGAGCTTCACGAATCATCACAATCGGCAGCTGCCACGCGTTCTGACTTGTGACAAAAAAAACTATCGAACCTCTTGCACTGATGCATTGCCCAGCCCAGGCTGTTTGCATGTCCCGGCTGCAGAAGGATACAGCATTGAGCTGCTTGGACCAAGTTGCTCAACGTGCATAAATTTGCCTAGAGTGGGACAGAGCCGGGTCATGTACAGATATTAGATCACATCTATGGGCTTTCTGAATTGGACCCTGTGCATGCTGCATTGTGCACGGGCTATCCAGTGCATTTGCTAATCGGTTACTACGCTCACATTTGCAGCTCAGTTGATTGCAAACGACTTTCCATTGGAACGTCTTGGGGTGGAACCTTATGCCGCAGTCAAAGGGTCATCAAGCCAGTTTTCACGCCACAGAGTATGGTTGATGCAAGCGCCGCATACATATCCCAAATAGACGTTGGTAGGCCGAGGCTGTGTGCCGATTTGTCCGCTTGTTGACGACTCCGACCATCTTGAATGTACCATGGCCGGGTTGCTAGGAATGGTCGATGCTTTAGGAGGCCAATCCAGGGATTCCCAGTCAGGGGAGCACGAACGATCATGGCCGTAACGACTTTTGGATTTCCATGACAGGCAGCTACGAGTTTGTGCCTTTGCATAGCGGCGGCCTGAGCTGAGAGAGTTCTGCACCTGCAAAAGCAGACGTGTTGTAATCGATGTTCATATGAATATCTGGCAATCTTAAAACTAAAATGCGCGCCTGCAGTGTGCTGCAAAGCTCTTTGCATCTTGATTTATTTGTCTTGGCAAGGGGAGCGGGATGGCCGTCGGTGTGAATTGTTCATTCACTGCGATCCTTGTTTGCGGCAGCTTCGAGCATTTCAGGGAAATATTTGCAAAGATTGGAGCCCTGCAAGGCACTGTCCCTCCTGCGGAGCAGTATAAAGCCTTCCACCCGCCCAAGACAGGACGCAAGGAGGGGTGGAGAGTTTGCATCGCTTGCTTCGGTTTGCAAGGAGGCCCAGGAAGGGTATTGTCGTGGTTTGCTTGTCCTGAGCAAAGTAAGGTGTGGCCTGCATGCCTGAAGACCGAAAGCGTTTTGATAAATGAGTTCAAATCCGATTTCAGACAGATCCTTGTTTCAATCTTGTCTTGCCGTTGTGTTTGTCTTCAAGGCGCCTGCCCCTTGGATCCAGACATGTTGCTTGACTTGTGCTTGTTGCTTGTGATTCTCATTCACATGTCGTCAATCTCATGGCTGCGATTTGTTGCACATGTGCCAAGTATGAGCAACATTCAATCAGCAGAGGTGTGTGCGTGTGTGCCGGGGCCATCCTTCGCAGGTGATTTTGAGCACTGACATTGCCGAGCTGCTTGACTATGGATTGTCGATTGTAAGATGCAGCACATCCAAACTTTTGCCGGTATCAACTTGTCTTGGCAGTGGCACTATAGCACTCAGGCAATCTGTTGTACGCTAATAGTTGTTGAACAAGCTATCAAAACATGATCACTGAGGACTTCAATCACTATCCCAGACATCATTTGCGTGATTGACAGCGGCCTGGCGCGGGTCAAGAAGCATGCGAACCTTGAGGCATCGCTTGCAAAGTCAAAGTGTTAGATGGTCGCGCCATCTAATTGAAATACATTGCGCAGAGCTTCCATCCTGGGGCTGGTTTGAGAACACTGAGTAGATGTTGAATACAGCAAGTCTCTTGATGTCTAAGGCCAAGGGAGCTGAGGAAACAGCTGTGTCGAATAATGCTTGTCGTCAGAGACGCAAGTAGCAGCTTGAGTTCATGTGAGTGAGTGGCGCCCCAAACCCTCATTGGCCCATTGTGGCACGCACGCCCACTCTATTTTGACACCGATGAATATTAACACATGTCAGAGATGTGTGGCTGCTGCATCATAGAACAACCTAAATATTTTCCATTTGGTTTGCTCTAGTTTAGTGCAGTATGCCTAGTCCTGGGCCATTCCATGGCACATGGCTTCTGCCCGCTCTTTGCAATTGAAAGCTCGGTGGCTTTTTCTTTGGCGGCGGGAAGTTGTTGCACACCCACCCACCCACCCACCCACCCACCCACCCACCCACCCACCCACCCACCCACCCACCCACCCACACACACACACACACACACACCCACACGCACACGCACGCGCACGCGCACGCGCACGCGCACGCGCCCACGCGCCCACGCGCCCACGCGCCCACGCGCACGCGCACAGCGCACAGCGCACACACACACACACACACACACACACACACACACACACACACACACACACACACACACACACACACACACACACACACACACACACACACACACACACACACACACACACACACACACACACACACACACACACACACACACACACACACACACACACACACACACACACACACACACACACACACACACACACACACACACACACACACACACACACACACACACACACACACACACACACACACCCGCGCGCGCGCTCCTGAGGGTCCGAATCAGGGCCTTGAAGCCCAAAAGAAGGACAACGATAGTCTCATGATTTGCGGGATCTGCCAAACTGTGGGCAGCTCCAGGCAAGCGAGGACCCGTGTTTCCCGGGTGTGGTATGAACCGCAGATTCGCAAAAAAGCCGCGCTTGGTGGGCACCCTCGGACTTCCGTTTCAGCGGAGCGGGCTAGTTTCCGAATTCTTGGCAGCTGCACCTCCGAGTTGTAAACTCATGGAATGATTGGAATGCTTGTCCGAAATACGGACAGGTAGGGTGCAGGCGCTCAAGTGGGTTAAATTAAGGCATGTTCCCTCCGCTCCAAGCATGAGCAGCTTGTGTAAAAACGTCATAGCAGCCACTGCTTGCTGGAGCATCTTTACCGGCTTCCGTCAAGTTGCTTCTCTTCCATTTGCGACTACATCGCACGCGTATCAGGGGCACGCTTCGGCCGGCGCTTGAGCATAGCTGCGCAGACAACACGAGTCAAAGTCACAGTCCTGTTCAAGTGGTAATTAAGCAGTTGGGTCCACCAAGGACCTATCACTACTGGAAATATGCTCAGTTCTTTCCAGGGGGCCCAATCAAATGGAAGAATAGAACCACATCGAATTCAAAACTCAGCACAGCCTTGGTTCAGCTTGGCCCTCGCCAGGTGGTGTGGGCCAGCCAGGCCAACCTGATGCAGCGCGCGGGCCGCGCTGGCCGTGTGCAGAGCGGCAGCTGCGTCGCTTGGCTTGGGATTCGGTCTGGGGATTGGTCTGGGGATTGCCGGCATTTGAGTCCTTGTGTGTGGATCTTCAGCGCGGCCTTGCTGTTTTCCCTCTGAGCCTTGCATCTGAACGCGCAGAGCCTTGTGCAGGACCATTTCATGGGTTCCTGCAATGCTAAGTCAGTGTCCCTTGCAGCAGGTTCAAAGCAGACTTCTGACTTCGTCTAGCAAGCAGGCAAGAAGAAAGTCAAACCTGCGGAGTAAAGAGCAGGACAGCTTGAGGAGTTTCAGGTCCAGGAAGGCTTATTGCTGGAGTTGCAGCAACAAGCAGATATAGATGAAATAGGAAGATATGTCTGCTTCTGCCAGTTTGCCGAGCTTCTCTTCCCATGCAACCAGAGGCAGACAGGTACTGCCGAAGTCGCATGCCAGGTCTATGCTTCTCCGCTTCTCCACTTCTCTATCTGCCATAGAGCTCCGAACATGAGCCACTCGGGTAAGTAAGGGGTAGGAGCCAGTCCAGCCCTTGCGATTCTTTGGTTTGGGTGGACCTCAATGCCTGGCTTCAGAGCCTTCATTGCTCTCTCCGCGCACCAGCAGAGAGCAACGCCGCGACGCAGAGCTGCAAAGAAAACACCACGGCAATCAGCAGCACAGCCCGTTCGGGCTGGCTTAAAATGACACCGGTAATGTTGTTGCAAGCTAGCTGCCTCACTCAAGTCATTTTGTTTGTCACAAAAGATCGCGTCCTGCATTGCTGGCTTCAGGTGCACTTGTTCACGCGCACCCGCTTCTCCATGCTGGATCCAGAACCCACTCCAGCCACTCAGTCTTACGATATTATGGTTGGCTTATTCCCAGTGCGGCTGGCGATTAAGGAGCTTTTCTAGTTTCCGGCTCTCGCATAGCACTTGAGGAAATGCAGCGGGTGTCTCTGGACGAGGCCGTGCTCTCCGTTTGCGATCTGGGATTGGAAACTCAGCAGGAAGAGGTTTGCAAGATTGCTCGGCCCGTTTGCTCGTGCCGTGTTTCAACTTGGAAGCCTCATCAGTCCTCTTTTCGCAGTGACTCTGCCACCCAGAATCAGCATCGGTTTTGTTTCGATCGTCCTCCGAAGATCCCGTTGTAGCTGTTTTGCATTTTTCTCAAATCACAATATAGTCAACGATTCTTGACTATCGCAATTAGGCATAAGGATCTGAGACGCAACTTAAGACGTATTCTTCTGTCATTGCGTCTCTTGGGTGCATCACGAGACGCCTGCCAAGGACTATTGCAGGAACTTGGATGCGCAAGATGTCGAAGCAGCTCATCAGCATCCCTGGCTGCTCGTGGGCCAAAGACTTTCGAAAGTGGACTTGTGGACTGGCAATTGGAAGCCTGATGAAGGGCATCGCTGGCAATCTTCTTGCAGAGGTTGCGCCAGAAACCTTGCCGACAGCTCAGGAACAATACAACCTAGAGATTCGCAGCTTTGGGATTGCACAACTCATGAGGCACAGCCCTTGCGTAATTGACTTGTGGCGCTTGTCCCGGGTTCACGACTTGCGTGTTCGGACTTGGGATTTGGGTAGCAGCACGTTGGCAGCCAGCACTGCGAGTTTTCTGTACCATGCATATCAATGCTTTTTAACAGGACTTTTTCCAATGAATCACACACTTCTGATTCCTGATTTCAAGTGGCTGCTTGGTCCAATCTGGAGGCCAAGCTTGCATTCTTGCTTTTGCCCTTCCAGTCCTGGCGCAATGTGGCCATGGGGCACAACCTATGGCTCCATTTTGGGGTGGATGAACATCCATTTGCAACCTATTTTGATGTTCACCAGGGGTTTCCTTGGTTTTGACAACCACAGCTGTGTCAATGAGTAGTCTTTGCTGGCTTCAAATGAGCCACAATCAAGACCCGGGTAGAAGGTTAGCAAGGGACAGTCCCCACCATTAGCTGCGGCCCATGTTATGACTCACATGACTGCCTTGAGGAGTGGGGCTCCTGTGCCTACGTCATGAGCTTCTTGAAGAAGGCGCCAGACCCGCCTCCGCCCAAGGACGCCCGGCGGCCCGGATGTGGTGGTCAACACCCTTTTGGGATCCCATTTTGGGCTTTCGGAGAATTCAGCACCCATTTTAGTCTATGTTGGTGGGGACTGGGATGTTCACTTTGGGTTTTTGGGTGCCACCGCCCATTTTTTGGTCACCACCAAAAGCGGCAAGTGCTGCCAGATGGCTGTGGGTGAAAACCAATGGCATCCCATTTTGGGCAAGGTGAATTCACCACCCAAATTTTAGAACCTCTTTTAGTGGTTGGACTGAATCGGATGTTCACTGGGGGCTATCCGATTTGGGTTTTGCCCCATGGCCGGATTTGTAGCGACCGCCAAGTCCGGGCATGGAAATTGCTGGCATTGGACACTCTTGTTGCGCAGCAAGTTGCTTCAGGTTGCAGTTCAGAAGTGGCTTTGCTGACAGCGGCACACGCAAGAACTGTTGAAGTGTCCTTTTCACGATAAGCACTGGGCACCATCAACAAACTTCTGGGACACGTTGCGGACCAAGATGTCAAGCAGTGAACGCAGTATATTGCCCGAATCTTCTGTTTTGCAGGATTGTCGATTGGGAGTCTCTCCCAATGGGAACACTGGGCTTTTTCTCTGTGGGGTCAGGCAAATTGAGGCCTGAGTTGGAGCGGTGCATTTAAGAGGACTTATTGTATTGGGTCCCAAATTCGGGCAGTCATTTCTCCGTGTTATTCGTAATAGTTCACTCTGCATGTAAAAGAGTTCTGCGATACGCGATATCCTGGCACCTCAGATGCATCTTGACTAGTGCAGAATCATTCTGTGCACGACGAAACGCACTGCCTGCTGGGTACTGCTGAGGTTCGGCACGCCTTTCGGGAACTCCAACACGTGGGCGCTCTCGACAAGAATGGTAGCTTGGCACACGTAGCACTTCACCGGGCAGACCATGCCAGAGCCTCTCGTTAGAATCATGATAACCATCGTTTTCAGAAGCATCGCGCAGCAGCGTGCTAGGCGATTTTTCTCCCTTCGCCTTACTTCGCCTTGCCACCATGAATTCCCCCATTCGAACGGGGGAGCCCTTGGGGTCTTGAGGCTGGCTGACTCACCTGGGAGCCTTGCTGGTGAGGCTGCCTGTCTCTCCAGGCCGAGCGTATTTATTGGGGGAGGGGTGACTCGGTACTATTCAAAGTTTGGCACTGAGCTTGCAGGGCGCAGGTCCTACTGATCCTGCCATGTGATGCTTTGTCACTCAAGGCAGCAGGCAACGGGGTTGGCAGTGGGAGCGCCGGAGAGTGAACCCGCACAATGGTACTGGCAAAATCATCGGCTCCTCGTCATGATCCTTGATTTGCGGTCAGTGAGGCGGCGCGACGCTTGGTACAGTGGCTGATATTTGCAGGTGGTTGATTGGGCCAATATGTTTCAATCCGACTCTTGCATAAGGTGAATTTTGGTAGAGGCTTCCTGTATGAAGTTGTCGTTGGGTCTCTGGGCCCTTGACTGCAAGTGACTGCGAATGTCATTCCCTCCACCTTTGGAGGATGACCGCATGTGAATCACAACATAGCGCATCAGAGGAGAGAGTGCAAAGCAAGAACAATGGGAAAGGCAAACAATGTTGAGACATGGGACCAGGTAAAACAAAACATACTAAAATTTGGCCGTGCAGGTCGAGGCCCACCTTCAAACAAGTACCCGTACATTCAAGATATCCAAAGTGTTGGTGTTACATGCGTGTGTTCTTCTTCCTCCCTTTTCTTGCCACTTGGTGTTTGTTGGGAATGTAACCCGCATCTATCACTCATTGGCGAAAGTTCAATTGCATGATGCGTGTTTGCAAGCCTGCGAGGGCCGGGTGTGTTGTGTTACTCGGGAGTACATGCAAAACAATAGATTTACAATCGTATGTATTCTGAATCCACATTCTGAGTTGCAATTCATCTATGTGTTGATCGCAAATGTGTCATCAATCCTTCTGCCTCTCTGGTTTCAGCTGGGGTTCAGCGCTTTAGCCTTTCCATTTGATTTCTTCTTCAAGTTGCAGGTCGATTTCCCAGAAGAGTTGGGTTCAGGTCTTTCGTACTTAGGTCCTCAGGGGCCTCAGGGGTTGGTCGGCCAGGCCTGGGCGCCGCCTTCTACCTGGCGTCGCTGTTGGGCTGCTCCCATTCCGCCGCCCAGGTGGCGGCCACGCTGGAGGGCCGCGAGGTTTGGGCGCGCAGACCTTCGGAGGAGCGGCCCCTGGCGGGGGGAGGTGGGGAGGTGGGGAGGCGGGGAGGCGGGGGCTTTGACGCGGGGTCACTCTGGGGGGGGGGGGTTTCCGGGGTTAGGCAGATTGAAGGGGCCGGTGAGAATGGGGGATTGAGTAGTTGAGGGAATATTCCAAGAAGTGGATAAAATCACTATTTGTTTGGGGCCACTGATGTTGACATCCACGTAGCGGACAAATTGTGGGCCGCGATCCAAGCTGATTTCTGGGGTGGCTTGTACAAGCCACCTAGACTCAAAACCGGCCCATTTTTCGATGTCAAACCAAGACAGAGCAGTGGATCGTCCAAGTAGCAAGCTATTACTTGGGCGGTCGGCTTGCTTACTATCTAGATAGGAAACATGGGGCGCTTAGTACCTCAGACAGCACACATAGCCATTTCAGCTGGCGAAGTTGGTAAGTAGTTCGCCGGTGAACATACTATCTACCCCTGGCAAACTTACAATATGTGTGCTAAGTACACCAGCTTGACTTGCTAAGTATGCCGGCGTGAACGCGTAAGTAGGCCATGGTGAACTTACGTAGCTTTAGCGGCAACGCGGAAACGCATGCATCTTTTTAAAAAAGTTGAAACCGCAAGCTTCCTAAAAATGAACATGTCATTTCCATGTGCACGGTGCTCAGCACAAACGAGCTGAAACACATGTACATGATGCCCTCTGAAAAGAAGCAGGGGTATAATATTGCCATCCTCGCCTTGTTATGCTTGGCTATATGACATGGCAGCACATGCTGGTAACTACATCAACCGACATTTCGGGGGCTTGCATTTTGATCTTGTTCCCGAAAAAAAGAGCAAGTGAGAATAAGGGAGCGTACAAAACCATCATATTTGGGCGACAAAAAATAAGAAACCCCACAATCAGTCGCCAACGCGGCTGTCACAAAAAAACTGCGCAAGACTTCTGGCCAACCTTTAAACAGAAATGCTTCGAGCAAGAAGCCTATAAAGAGTGCTGGTTATAATTAGCAAACACGTTTGCCAATTATTTTTTTCGCCCTAATTGTAGCATACTGTGGCCAAGCCGGCCCTTTGCGCCCGCCACTGCCTTGCAAGGCTGCTCAGGGGCTGGCTGCGGGCGCGGAGACAGCTCGACCACAGGGAACGGTCATACTGTTTTGCACAGCGTTATTATTGAGGGCTTTGTTGCATCTTGGGCAGTATAGGTTTAACGGCGCAAAGGCTACATAATATGGGGCCATCGTAGGAAAACAAATGTGACTTCAGCCTGTAAGACTCGCAATATCCACATCACGCACTCCGAATTACTTCCACATGTCCCAAACTTGCCGTTCTCAACCCAAGGCTATGCCGGAGGAAGTGCATAGTTGGCATTCCCAGTAGACAGTTCATTGTCATATTGAAACATATTCACATATTTATATATACACATATATATGTATATACATATGTATTTTAACACACACAGATATTCATATTCATATTCATGTTTGGAAAGAACTGTGCAAATATAGATATGTGTGCAAAATCATATTGATGTACGTATGTATAGTTTCATATATATATATATATATATATGTGCGCATCCAAATATACATTTGTACATGTTTATGAAAAAAGGATTCACTCAATATACCATCAACTCTTTTTGGGTCTCAAAACCTCTCGATTACCAACGCCAAACGCGTCAAGTGTTCAACTATTTTTAGGGCGGGGGGGGGAAGGAGCCAGTTTCTAGGCAGGCGGTGCAAAAAAGAAAGCGAAACCGACAACATGGCCTTATCTGTGCCTGGATCACACCCCATGCAAGCTCCACCATCATTACGAAGCCTTCATGATGATTGTTTGGCAACGCGGCAGACTTTGGGGGGACTGTGAAAACACATGAGTGGCCATGGCGCGCAAAGGCACGCTTCGCAGGACGTTCAGCCCTTGCACAAAGGCTCTTGCAAGCACAACTTGTTTTAGTGCCCTTCAATTAGTTGCGCACACACACACACACGCCATGCACAAACATAACTGTCCGGGTGCTTGCACATACACAACACAAGGGCAGCTGCTTGTTTTTTACGCTTGAGGTCAAGCAAAAAACAGCCAATTTCTGCTACTGTCATTGCGCATCCATGGCTAGGAACATCTGGACATGATTGGACAGAAGTTCATCTAGGTTTCGGTATATATGAAGCCATAGTGCTGTTGCTGAAGCAAATGACAGCGTCTCTACATGCCCTGAAGAAAGACACGAAACAGCAGGCGCTTGCTGAAACTACATTGTTTGCCAGCATTATATGGCTCAACGCCACACGTTGATTACAAGAGCTCGGCTGCACAAATGTACGACCCTGCCAAAGCGCACGCTAAACACTGCCTATATATTGTGCCTGCTCGCCGTCCATCCAGTTGCTTGCCAAGTGGTTAAATGCCCGAAACGACGCTGCTGCCAATTGCTCGGGCGTTTGTTGTCAGAACCGAACCAATGCTGTAAACAAACGCGCCCGAACCCGAATATATATAGGTTCAAAGCTCTTCGGTTTCAGGATTGTAAAAGCGTTTTCTGCGAAACGAAACGCGGGTGTTTTTTTTTTTGAGGGTACCCCCCAAATGGGTATAGGTTCCCTCTGGTTTCCCTTTAAAATCTATACCCTCAAAAAGAAACGTATACCCACGCGTAAACTTCTTTTGGGGTCTACATAGGGGTATACTCAGAAATGTTTTTGGTTGACCACTGTTTCTAAGGGTCCCCCGAACAAGAGACTTTGCTTGCACAACGTGCTTTGACGAGAGCGAAGCTTGGCTGGGCTAAACTGACAGCTCGCCTTGGCTGGGCTAAACTGACAGCTCGCCTTGAAAGCTTCGACGACACATACGACTGGCTTGGTTATACACCGGAAGCTCGCTTATAAAGGGCCATGCATAAAGAAGCAAAACGTGGCTGAGGTTTGAAGCCTTACCTGCGTGGCCTACGGTGACAAAACAAAAGCTCGTCACAGTTGCTGGGTCGTTCGCCGAAAGCTCGCTAATAAAGGCCCGGTATCAATGGGGCTGGGC
The DNA here is from genome assembly GCA_963377175.1 of Effrenium voratum. Lineage (NCBI taxonomy): Eukaryota > Dinophyceae > Suessiales > Symbiodiniaceae > Effrenium > Effrenium voratum. Next base: position 170,070 of record CAUJNA010003428.1, read on the forward strand.
TTGACGAACAGCTCGCCTGTACTGGGCCTATAGTGTGGCTGGGCTAGATGTCAAACACGGACTGTGCTTCACCAATACTCATTGAAAATGGCTGGGCAACAGTAGATGCTCGCCTTGAAGGAATTGAGAACACAGAGTTCATGTTCAGCAAAATTCTTGCAGGGTCTCATAATATGTCTGGCCTATATGGTATACCTCGGTCTGTGCTGAAAACAGAAGATAGCGGCGTTTCGCGAATGCCCCCCTGCAAGGCTTAATGTGGCTGGGCTGCAACAGAAGCTCGCCCGCGGGATCTTGATAAAGCACAAGCAGTGCTTCGCAAACACCTCGCCGGAACAACCTTGTGAATACAAAGCGTGGGCTTGACCAAAACATTGCCTATATGGGAAAGAGCGTCCCCCCAAAAAATGGCGGGGCCTAAAAGGGCGCCAAGAAGACTTGGCACGGTTGGGATACTCCAAGACATGAAGGTTGTACACCCTGCAGCTTTCAAGGTAAAGATGCTAAATATGGGGTACAAAATGTGAAAACCTTAGCTGGCGCAAGAGCTTGCTGAGCACATCGTGTGTTTTCACTGCGACATTGCGCACGACGGCGGCACAACAATCCTGACCTCCCCACGTTCGGAGTACACACAAGTGGAACGAATGTAGTCGAAACTGCACAACAAGGGCGTGCCACTCGGGCTGAAGGCATTTTGCCCCAAAGGCTGCCACAATTGCACGCAAGCGACATCTTGAATGCCCACTCGTGCAAAAAATAATACTTGCCCAACTTCTTTGCGCCCATCAAGATCAAGTAAGACCACATCATGGGCCGACATCAACTCCCAAGGCGCCACGTAGGCAACCTTGGATACCTGCACTTCGCTGTCGTTGTCTGCCAACATGCAACGCAAAAGGGACTTCATGGCTGGAGTGGGCTCAGAAGGGGCTTGCAACCCCGATCGGAAAGGCTGAGAATCCAGCTCCTCCAATTGCAGCCGAAGTGCGTCTACAAGCACGCTGCTTTCAAAGCTGTTGCCGCCAGAGCTCAGATTGGCGAATCGCTTCACTTCCTTGTGCTTCCTTTCGTGGGTGAAACAAGAACACAAAATTCGATGGGAACTCAGCATCCTACCCAAATGGCATGCGTAGTGGTGTTTCGGCAGATAGCGGGTATGCCCGTACGCAGCAGTGTACGAAGTCAAGTGCTTCAAGACAGACTTCTCCAGATCAGACGCGCGCGTTGTCTGCTGCTTGATTCCGATCAGAAGGTCTAGGACGGCGCACAGGTCCATGTACGACTGAATATGCGAACGCAGCGCGCTCAACTCTCCTGCGCGCGTGCGCTCATGCAGGATGAACCTTATCACGCTGAAAATGGAAAGGGCCTCCGAGGCCATGCATTTGACATCCCCGCTTTGCACTTTCGCGAAAAGCCTGCTACCAGACACACCGCGGCTGGCGATAGCAAAGGGCCAGCGAAACGTCTGCAGGCAATGGTGCAACACCGTCTGTGTAACGCCAGCGTGGCGCAGCTGTTCAAGCAGTAAGCCCATTTCGCAGTTCCACAAGCCATTGGCAATGTAAGTGTGCATCCAATCGAACATGACAACGCTTGCTGGCTGTATGTCCAGCTCTTGATCAAGCAGCAGCCCTTGTGCAACGTAGTTGTAGCCAAGGAACTGCTGCATGCGCTGAAATTGCGAGTGCGGAACCAGTGGTTGTTGTTCCCGTAAGAACTGCAAAACATCACGGATGCTGGAATCAGTGTGAAAGTCCATCAGGGTCATGTCTAAACAGTGTGAAGGTACCAAACGATTGGAGCGGTCATGGTCAGGAAGCTCGGACTTGTGGTCCACTACATTTCGGCACAAAGGGCATAACACAGTCCCAGAGGCACCCTTCCAACTCAATGCGTCCTTGAGCGCCGCCTCGTCACCGAGGAGCACAGCCACGACCGCAAAAAACATGTTGTGGCCCGTCGCGCTTGGTGATTCAAGTTGGATACCTTGCCTCACGTCAAAGGGTTGATAAAAGTTCGATATAGCTAGCTTGGCATATGCAGACATCTTGCCAGGGATTCTTTTCGCAAGATCCGAGCGGGCTATCCCAAGAAGAAACCAGTGTCGTTCACACGAAAGTGCATTAACGCCGTGCTGCTTCACAGACCAATAGCCAACTTGCACTTTTCGAGATTGATCATGCCGAAGCACATTTCCAGGTGAAACTTCGTCAAAATACACTATAATTTCCCAAGGCTTGGTTGGTGTGGGCTCATTCAATTGAAACACGCTCCGAAAGAAATCTGAATATTCACGGCAGGTCGCAGAGATGTGGTAAAGCCAAGCCACAGGATTTACAAACGTGAATTCAAATCGCGTAGGTTTGCCTCCTGGCTTTGGGGGCTCCAGTTCAACCTGCTTGCGCACAAGCATATCCCCAAAGGGCGTTGCAATGTCCACAGCTTTTTCCCTGGCTCGCTTGATGCTTGTGCGCGATGTGGCACTTGGAAGGCCTTTGGTCTTGAGCTCAGTCAGCACTTCTGCAAGCGCGCTCTTAGAGCAAAACTTCTTGAAGCTCAGGGACTCAAGCGACATTGCAGCAGAAGCGCCAAGCTGGCGCACAAAGAAGCGAGCTACTGCCCAGCCACCATAGCGAGCGAAAACCGCCCAGCTAATGCGACAAAACTTTAGGAAAGCTGATAGCTGTGATATGTCATCATGCCTATTTCATGCTTATGCGCACGGCGATGCCTCATATAGCGTCATGCGCCAAATTCAGCGCAGTTGCCCATGTGAGCGTTGCTACTTTTGAAGAGTTACATGAAACTGAAGGCCAGACTTGCTTGATCTCCATGAGCCAAGCTCCCGCAGCAGGTCACAAAAACCAAGCGGCTGAGACGCAAACACTCAATATACAAGCTGCTTCCCTTGCAGACTGTGCGCAGCAAGGCTGTGTCATTATGAACAATTTGCTTTTTGCTCTTGCGGTGGCCTAACGCCGTGCGGCTTGACTCCCCTTTGGTGAGCAGGAATGACGCTGGCATGCCCAGCTCAACCAAACCCAGCCACCGCATGCAGGCCAAGGGTACCCCTTCTCAATTGAACTTGTTCAAAAGAAGGCATTGCCAACACTCTTGCTAAATAACCATCGCCAAACAGCACACACACGAACATATGATGCGACCCATATGGACAAGGCAACACCTATATTGCAAAGTAAAACCTTTTGAGTGGTTCCCCTTTTGTGCCTTGAGCCCTTGCCCTGCAATGGTGGCAACCCTCTAAAATGCCTGACAGTCAGGCAGCTTTAAGCCGCCTCGATCATGTCAAGAGCGCGCTTCCAGGCAGAAGCTTCATCGCCTTTCCAGTAGACTTTCTTGTCCACACGATTGGATCGGTGGACGAACACTCTCCAACATCCATCGCGATCGATGGATTTTGCCCTCCTTCCGATTTTGGCGATGCTTTGGCCTTCGGGAGGCCCTTCTTAGTGGGAGTTTTCCCGGCATCCTTTGCGACTGGCTTGGCCTTTGCCTTGCCCTTCGCTTTCGCCTTTGGCTTGCCAGAGGGAGGGTGTTTCTTGGACAGCTCCCTAGCCTGAAACGCATCAGCCATCACACCGAACTGCCCCTGGGGCTGCTTCTCCTCGGCCTTGGCCAGGTCGTTAGTGGCGTGCAGCGGCGCGGCTGGCAAGTCAAAGAGGTCCTGCTTGAGAACGGCCCCAGCGTCCGCGGCCTTGGAGCCCATGCCCTGCAAGTCCTGAGAGTCCGTGCCAGGACCGCCCTCTGAAGGGGAGGAGGCTTGATCGGCCGCAGCGAAGGGAGCAGGCGCTGGAAGGGCCTTGTTTTTCTTCTGCTGCTGGAAGACCTGGAGCCCATTCAAACCGCACGAAGCTGGCGACGCTCCGGACATCCCACCGGCAAAGGCTTCCATGAAGGTAGTGCACATGCGCTGCATGAAGTCTGACATGCCCTGCTGCTCCTCACCAGCACTGCCGGCCTTGTTCTTGCAAGCCCGGTTCGACTTTCTGGCTGGGAAATTCCCAGGCAAAAGTCCAGCGTTGCCACCTTGCTTGTTGGGCCCTTCGTTGGCGTAGCTTGCTGCCCACAGAGGCTGCGGCAACTCTTCAGGCGAGGCTGGGTACTGAATCAGGTGAACAGCGCTCTGCGGCGCATGCTTGATCTTGGCACGCAGCTGGGTCTTGAACTCCTGCACGTATCGTAGTTGGGTTGGCCCATCGCGCGCCAGTAGCCCCAGGTCGTGCAAGGTGGCAACGATGTGGGCCGCGGCCGGCTCTGACGGCAAATGGGCACCGATTGCAAAGCATCGGTCGACCGCCACCTGGATTTTCAGGCATGCGTGGTTGTTCGGGTTCTTCAGGGCCTCCAGGTCCGACTCCGTCAAGCACACAGCAAAGCCCTTGATGGTTTGGCTTGGGCGCCGCGCTCGTCTTCCCCAGCCCCCTACTGCCTTGTCCAGGCAGCTGGCAAGTTGCTGTTTCTGGGCCTGGGACCACGGGCCAGCCTGCAGCACCGCTGACAAGTCAGAGGCGTCTGCCAGGGAAAGCTGACCACTCGCCACTTCGAAGCGCCTTGCAAAGTTGCAAGCTTGAGCGGCCTGCATGGCCGAGAAGGTCTCCTCGTGCACAACACGTTGCTGGGTGTGCAGGTAGGTGTGCATGTGTTGCAAGTCCGCCTTGAGCTTACTCGCGGTGGAAGCCATGGCTCGGCTGCCGGGATCCGGGCCCTTCTCTATATAACCTGATTCGGAAGGGGGCTTGCAAGCGAGCATCGTATCAAGCCCAGCTTGCAATGTGCGAGCAAAAGCCCAGCATCCCTGCATGCCACATGCAAATTTTGAGTCACAAGCACACAAGCGCCTGTGCAGACTCAACTCATTTAGATTCAGTCATCCGCCATTGGCACTATTACTTGCGCTTTAAAGTAGAAGCTCTGCGTGCTACAAAGCTGTCAGTGCAAAACATCGCGTGCTGGAATGTGAAGAGTTCGCACTCGTGACTCCCTGCGGCTGCCTCAAGACCAAACGCCCCCATGGACTCCAACTCGGTGCCTTAAGTTCAAAGACCCCCAGAAAGCCTCTTTACCGCCCACGCCCAACCTGGTATGCACTCCTAGCAAAGCAAAATAAAAACAGGCCCCCGGGCCAGGCACTGACACAACGGGCCACGATTTAAAAAAAAATAAATCAAAAACAAAAAACAAACAAACTGTTGCTATGCCTTTGTTAGAGAAGTCAAGTGACCACAAGGCCTACTTTGATAAGTGTCTGCTTTGGCAGTGATCATGCATGGAAAATAAGGTGGGAAACCTCTTTACACCATAGCCCTGGTGGACCTTCAAATCCCCTTGGCTGTCCCCTTTTGCATCAACAAGAATCAGGTGCCTAGGCTATCAGTTTGGAAGGGTAGTTCAGCTGCAAATGACACGCTTTGAACTCAGTCCCTTGTAGGGCTGGAAATGGGAGAACTTGACAGCAGGCAATCCACTGTTTCTCAGTTGGGTGTGCCGTGCAAAGTGTTTGATGATGTTTGATGTTGAATGTCATGGAGGCATTGCGCCTTCATGATACTCGACCCTACACAAGTCAGGTTCCCACAAATCTGATGCACACAAATCTCGCCACAAGGCTGGGCAGTTGCAGGGTCAGCCCAACAGGTTGAGGTTGGCCCCAACATGCTCGCCACGGCTGGGATCACAAGATGGAATTGGGATAATCCATCAGAAACACACGCCACACCGCATCCCTTCATCATGCTCCAACGCAACCGGGTCCGTACAACACACATCGAAAGAAGGGAAGGGGGGGTGGGTGAGCAAGTATAATATCTCGACCTATAAGGGGGAGAGGAAGGGAGGAGGGGGGGTGGGGCACGAACTTTGGAGCAAACCGGCCCTTTCCCACAAGTGGTGAGAGACCCTGGATAACCGATAGATCTGCAAGTTCAAAAGGACAAACAGCCAACAATGGTTCCAAGCAGTTCCCTCACTGACATCACAAAACAGTTCTCAGGTTATGGAATGCACCAAGGTACCCCCATGTACTCAGGCCTGCCGCGTCTTTTTTCTGTGATGTGACCTGTGAAGGATGCTTATCAGCGAGCAAGCCACAGCCGACTGATTCGCAGTCGCCCCTACCCTCTCACCTATCAAAGAAAACAAGTATTTTATCAATCTATAAAAAATGATGAGGGTGCACCCTAGTTTTTTTATCAATTGATAATTTTTGAGGTGGTCCGACCCAACAAATTTATCAATTGATAAGGAAATTGGTATCCCTTTTTATAGATCGATAAAAAAAGGTGATCCCCACACATGATAATTTATCGATTGATAAAAAACCGACCATCCAGCGGGTTGGGCAACTCACACAACTCCCATGGGCAAGCCTTCAGTCCAGCTTCTCAGCACTTGGCCACGCAGACTTAGCATGTCTACAGGGGGCATGGTTTGGGCTGCAAATCCGTGTTGATGCTGGGTGATTGGGACATTGTGGGGGCCGTCATGATGTTCATGGTAAGACCGCAGGCCAAGCAATTCCGTCCTAGTGACAGCAAAACCTAAAACGTGCATCTGTACAACTGGCACGAAATTGCACAGCGGACACCTTTGCACATCTCAACATGGTAGTGTTTGTGTGTGTGTGTGTGATGATGCACTGGTCTTTGTATATATCTACATATGTATGTATGTATGTATGTATGTATGTATGTATGTATGTATGTATGTATGTATGTATATATATATATACATGTATATGTGTGTGTGTGTGTGTTTGTGTATGTGTGGTTGTGCATGTGTATGTACATGTGCCCGTGTCTGTACTGCATGCCCCAAAGGTGCCCGAGGGCAACCACGCCGCCTCACAACAAGCCGGCCCACCACGTCTGCCATCCGGCCAAGGACATCAATGCACCTGTCCGCGGTCCGCTGGTTCTGGGCCGCATGCCCTCCTCGGGTGCGAGCACGTTGTCGGCCCTGCTGGATCCTGCAGGGAGCTCGGCACACTCGACAGACAACATGTTGAGACACTGCTTGAAAAGGAACATATATACAGCAATCTTGGTGGTTCTTCAATCTGGCCCTCACGTCTGGCTGACACATGACCGATTGGAGAAAAGAAAACATGTTTGTTGAGCCAGAGCACGGTTGCAGCTGGCCATGCGAATCGATGTAGCCCTTGCCACCGTCCGCTGTGGTGACATAGAAGCCATGCCCCTTGCCTTTGTTCTGGCCCTTGTTGCCCTTGTTGCCCTTGTTGCCCTTGTTGCCTTTCTTGCCCGTGGAGCTGCTACGCCACTCTCTGCGCTGGTCCTGCCAGTCCCACTTGGCTTCGTCATGGCCTCCCCAATCTTCACGCCAATCTGCTTTGCTCCAATCCCACTCATCCCACTCCTTTTTGCGGCGAGGTTCCTGCCACTTCTGGCCATGCTCCTGCGACTCCTGGCCATGCTCCTGCCACTCCTGCTCCTGCCACTCCTGCTCCTGCCACTCCTGGCCAGGCTGGCCCTCAAGCCAAGTGGCTGCCGCCACACCATGCCTGCTGCTCGATGGCTCGGCTTCCTCCTCTTCCTTTGCCTCTTCCTTCGCCTCCCACCCCTGCTCCTCCCACCACCATGACTGGTCCTCCCACCATGACCAGTTCTCCTCTTCCTCCTCGGGCTTGACCGTGTGGGCCTTGTCGGCTGCGTTCTCAGCTTCGTGCGTCTCCGCGTCCTCCTGCAGAGGCTGTCCAAAACCAACATGTGAGCAACATCCTGACATGGCTCAAACTTGTTCAAACAGATGGTTTGGAATGAGACATGGTCTTGGTTTCACATGTTTGCCCAAATCATGTCCTGGACGTGGTCCGCGCCCCTCGGCCGCTTTGCCGGCGGCTGCAGCTCCTCCTCCATGATCATGTACGGGTCCACCGTTGCAGGCGGCCCATCATCCTCCATAGCAGCAGCCCCCGGCAGCCGACCGGGCCACTTATTAAAGAGAAGGTTGGCGCCGTGAAAAATCTGAAGCTTGGCACCATGAAAAATCAGCACATTCAAAAAACACATGCCCTTGTTCCTCTTTGTGTTTAAGCTGAGCCCCTGCCAAAATGCAGCCCTTTCATGATGATGCATCCCTCTCATGGCTGATGAGCAGCACAACCACACGCAAAGACGGTCAAGGACCCATGTGAACCCTCAGTGGGACCATCGTGAGACAACCCCCCACTCTTTTCATGGATTCCTTATAAGAGCTATCCCCAAAAAATGTTCTTCCGTGGGTTATGTTTTCTGTATATACATGAACTGCATGGTTCTAAAAAATATGCAAACGCCGTTGAATTGGGTGCCAAACCAAATGAGGCCAAAGAGATCCTTTTAGGGCAGAGTTCCGGGATGCTGGCAAAAAGGCAGCCCCAACAAAAAGAGCCAATGGACCCTTTGCAAATTTCCTGCGGCCACCACAGCAAGCCATTGCACCCTCGCAACCTGAAACATATACCCCAAAGACGTGAAGCCAAACAGGGCACCTTTGTTTAACAACACAACATAGTTTGTTCAAGCAAACCCCGCACGACAGGATGAGTATGAACAAGTGGTACACCCTGCCAACTTGCCAGCTGACCTTTTCCCCAGAGAATCCCCAGTGCCGCGAGCCGTGCAGAAGCGCAGCCCGCAAACACAACTAGCCAGTTTGGCGCGCAACCTGTGGATTGGCGAGGCTGAGGTGGCCCTGATGTTGGTGCAACAGCTTGCTCTATGACTGTTTGCCCCGAAAAGGAAATGTGTATCTCTGGTCTCGTCTTCTCTACTGCCCTGTTTAGTTTGTGCGCCAACTCACACCTCTCAATCCTCAGCGTTGGGAGCTCCAGCTTGTGCTGCTTGCTCAGCTGCTTTGCTAGAGCGAATGCCAAGCTGAAGGTGCCCCATGATCTCGGGACTCATTTCAATCCAAATCTCAGGCGCCTTCACTGCCCACCCCACTTTCACGTGCTTTTCCTCGAACACTTCGTTGGCAAACTCAACGCGTGGGAAGGTCACAGTGACATACGGTGGCGCCAGGTTCTGGTCCCGCTGGTGCACTTTGCGCTTTTTGGCGCTCTTGTGCGTGTCAGCATCAGTGTGCTCGTCCGCCTGCAGCGCGTCCTGGACAGCCGCCACTGACTGGTGATGCCGCTGGTTCACGATGTCGTCCAGCCAGCCACAGCTCGCGCAGTAGTTCTTGTCCTTGCGAAGATCAAGCGCCGTACGGCCAGTAGCAAATCTAGTGAACTCGCGGTTCCATTTGCACACCTTTGCAAAGGTGTGCTCCCCCAGTTGGCAAGTCTCGGGTGTCCAGGGATGCTTGGGGTTCAGCTCAGACGTGATGACCACTTTCGTGATGATGTTGACTAGCATCACGGCGAGCGCGCGCCCAGCCGAGGCGAGCAAGAAGCCCAGCCCTCAACTTTGACTAAACGCAAAGGCCTTGAACCGTGCAAACAGAACGTTCAACGCAAGTCCCTACATCCAGAGCCCATGCGTGACAGCGCTCCAAAAAGCTGCAGAGGCACCAATTGTCGCCAATTGTCGTGCGACTTTCAGTGGAAACGTGTGTTCATACGTATTGCGTCTGACAGGTAGCAGGCAAGTCCTTTCTCTCGCAAAACTCACGGCTCTTGAAATGGTGCATGAAAACTTTGTGCGGCCCACACTCAGACTCATCATATCATGAACACTTGGGAGCCCGCTGCGCTCACACTGACATGCTCTCGTACAAATCAACGTGCAATAAACAGGTGCATATATATGAAAGCATCCCAAATGTCTCCAACTCAGGTTTCGCTCCCGAAGATGGGCAACTTGCCCGCAATTGCCTAATCAGCTGACTTTACACGGCGGCGCTTTGTTGGCGCCTCCAAGGGAACCAGCTCGCACAAGTCAGGGACCTTGAGCTCTTTCTTCCGGAAAACCACCAGCTGATCCCTAGGTTTGATGGCCCGTTTGTTTTTCATAAGGGGCATCTTGATGGCAACCTCTCGCAAAGGCTTCTCGTAGGCTTGGTAGGTGGTCAGGTCACGATCAATTGCCATGTTTGCATCCTCTTCCCTGTCAGTGGACTGAACCATCCAGTAGGCGGCTACCATTCCCTGCAAGTTGCTGTCCCCCTCAGGCTTTGGTGGGACGAAGCAAGGCATCAACCAAAACGACACCACGCCCTCCGGACCCTTCAGGAGTTGCCCCAGCGGCACAGCGCTTGAAGCAGGGGACTGTGTGGCAATGCGAATGGTGGCGGGCGTCAACACAAGCTTGTTCACAGGAAAGCTCTTGGTAGAAGTCACGTTCTTGAAGGGCTTCAACTGGATGCGCAGGTTGCGCAGGGTCTCCACATGTTTGGATTCCTCGGCCAAGAGGGCTTCCAGAATCTTGCCCTTCAAATACTGAATGCCAAAGTCAATGTGGCTTGAGATCCGGTGCTGCCAGTGTTCCTGGCAAACACGTGGAGAAACACCAAAGAAACACACAAAGAAAGAAACAGGGGGTCATGTTGTTGTGGGATTTGAACATACTTTCTATTAAAAGAACCGCTCCTTTGACCCAACCTAGGTCCTGCAACTCCTCAACTTGTTTCTTGGGGACGGAATGCGTCCACTCCCGCTTGCTGAATGCTGCTGCCAACACTTTGCATGTCCCGGAAGTCATCCCACTCTCGATGCTCAAAACGACGTGGTTTTGAGTAAAACCTGTGATAGTGCCAGTGATTTGGTCGGCTTTCCGCATGACGTGCTGGCCGATATCAAACCCCTGCTCTTTCAGAAGGGACTGGCATTCTGCGAGCTCGCCGCTCGTATTGTAGGTCAGCATCCTTAGCGCGCGAGCTGCAAAAGCCCAGCGTGATATATTGAATTGATTGATATTCCAAACGATTACAAGGGGGTCACAAAACAGCTCCACCACCAACAGCAACAGCAGCATCAGCAACAGTGGCGCTTTATAATGATCATATACTTCCAAGGCTGGGCTGAGAGCTCGCCAGGCTGTCAGGGCTGGGCTGAGAGCTCGCTAGGCTGTCAGGGCTGGGCTGAAAGCTCGCCAGGCTGGGCCAAGGGCTCGCCTTTTACCATCTGATTTTCTTTGGTTATGGATCTCAGGTGGGCAGCGAAAGCTAATTGGCCCATAAAAAATGCTGCATGGGCACAATGCTCGCCAAATTGCCATATTTCAGTGACCCCCTACAGTTCATGGCTGGGCTGAGTGCTCGCCTGAAAAGGTTTTACGCAGCTGGGGGTCTACACCCTGGTATCCGCCCCTGTAAGAACAATTTTAGGCAAAGCCGGAACCACACGCACCCACAACGTCAGCAATAACAACAACAACGACAACAACATACAGCATCCGAATCATGATCGCTGCCATGATCATCATCATCATCATCATCATCACCACCACCATCATCATCACCATCATCACCATCATCATCATCACCGTAATCAGCATCATCATCATCATCATCGTCATCAACATCATCATCATCATCATCATCATCATCATCATCATCCTCGTCAGCAGCAGCAGAAGTAGCAGCGCCGTCACCAGCGTCGTCATCTTCACCAACCGCCAAAAAACAACAACCATAAAACAACAGCAGCGACAGCATCATAAAGAGCAGCAAGGAGCGCAGCCTATATAAATCTCGACGTCTGACAAAGTAATTGTTTCGTACAGCAAAGCTTCGCAATGGCGTCTCCTGCGACAGGCACAGATGGGCCAGCTGCCGCTGGCTTTGCAAGAGTGAACCCGTTCCACTTCTCGGTCAATGTGGGCCCCCCCTTTTCCTGGATCTTGGCAACCAAAGCCTGCGCGGCGTGCTGCATGCTTGGGAGGCGCCCCTTACGATCAAGCATCTGCACAATGAGCTGGTGCTCGAACAGCAGGACCTCGTGATGAAGCTCAGGGGTCAAGCCGGCAGCGAGATCCCTAACTTCGTGCATGAGCTTCTCCGCAGTGACCACGTCATTGGCCTTCAACATGCGCTTGATCTCGTTGGCCGTGAGCGGTTTCTCATCCACGTACGCGAGGCGAAGCGCAGCATGCCGCGCACGAAGAAGAAGCTCCCCCCCCTTGCCGGGCAAGGACAAACTGTCCCACACCTCTGCGCCTAAGCTTCGTTGCGAAGCACCGGCCCCTTTCACAAATTCCTCTGTGGAGCGCATTTCTTGCCCCTGTGCACCGCCGCCAAACTTCATCATGAATGCCCACATGTGAGGCACTGCTGGTGCGCATGTTGGCTTTGTTCGAAGAATTTTTACCTTGACATCCTGGTATTGGATTTGCTTGCCTGGCTTGCTTTTGGATTCCTGTTGCCAAACGGCCAGTAGGCGCCGGCATAGTTGAAGTTCGGGCTCTTTACGCTGCAATTGCGCGCCTGTGTTGTTGGCTTGTTGCATCATGCTGGCAAGTTGTGGGTAC